>CAOKZL010001327.1:0-368123 GCA_948472985.1 Iguana delicatissima | reverse complement strand
CTTATTTATAATCAATGTAAATAAGATCTATAATCTCACATAATTATGGTTGTTGATGTGTGTTGGTGTGATTGTATGTAAGTGTTCTTTTTTTTAACATAATTTCAATAAACTTTATTTTATTAATAAAAAAATAAAAAATAAATATTAAATCAAAATTATTAGTTTCTAGCTCAAGATTTTTGTTTCATTTCTCTCTTCTTTTTCCTTTATGAGTGGTTTCTATCCAAATATGGTTTTCCTATCCTTCTATCTTATCTCAAACTTTAACTTAATTGAATTAACCTATTCCCCTCTTTATCTTTATATACTTTATATCAACTAAAAATTTATCCCGATCTCTACCATTTTCTCTCTACCTAAATACAAATAATTGTTTTTACTTTTACTTCTTCTTTTCCATACTTCTCTAAATTTTTAGATTTGGTTTGTTTCTGTGTATCTAAATATATGTTTCTCTATCTCTGTCTTTAAGATTCTATCCTATTTTGATCCTATAAGGTTATAGTTTCCAATAGTTTCCAGTAGATTTTTTGTTATGAGGAGAGTTCATCTTCTATCCCCCATTTTTCTTCTAGGATTGGTAAGATTGGAGTCCAAACTTTTTTAAACAGTTCTAGCGAGTTGTCTGATAGTATTGTTGTCAGTCTTTCCATCTCCATCAGGTCATATAATTTTACCAACCTATACTAGGTGCTTCCTCTTGTTTCCACTTTTTAGTGTAAATCATTCTAGCTGCCGTAACCATAAAAAGTAATAGTTTTTGTTGTCTTTTTCTAAGTTGCTGTATTCCATCTGTCATATTTAACAGATATATCTTGGATATCATTGAAAATTTGTTTCCAAAATGTTTTCTCCCTAATACACATCCACCAAAGGTGGAATAGAGTTCCTTTTTGTTCACATTTCCAACACGTATTCTTAGTGTTTTTTGTTATTTTTCCAATTTGTGCCAGAGTAAGACTCCATCTGTGTAAGATTTTGTAATAATTCTCTCGTAAAATCATACTTTTTAAGAATTTTTGGATCCCTCTCCAAGAGGCTTCCCAACTCTCAAGTTGGATTGGATGTCCAATTTTCTGTGCCCACCTTATCATATTTTCCTTTACGACTTCTTGCTCTAATTCTAGGCTAAGTAACACTTTGTATATCCTTCCTATTAGGTGATCTATACCTGGTTTTAGAAGTTTATCAAACTCTCTTTCCTCGTGCTCAATTCCCAATGTCTTAACCTCCATTTTAAATTTTTCAGCCAGCTGTCTCTGTAGTAGCCAGTGTGATGTATACCCATGGTTTATTAATTCTTCTTTATCTTTTAAAACCACCTTATCCCTTTGTATTTTAACAAGATCGTTATAGGTTATCCATTTATTTAACTGAGGCTTTTCTCTCTCATAGAAGGCTTCATGCACGGATACCTACAATGGTATTTTGGAGTAGAATTTCCTTTTGTATATACACCAGACTCTTAATAAAGATTTCCTAACGAAATGATGATTAAATTCCCAATTTACCTTTGATTTTTCATAATATAAATATGAATGCCATCCAAATGGCGAATCCTCTCCTTCTAAAGTTAATAGTCTTTCGTTTTCCAATTTTATCCAATCAATCAGCCAGTTAAGGCAGCAAGCATGGTAATATAATCTCAAGTCTGGCAAGTCACAGTACACCCTTGAAAGTCCCCAGACTCCAAAATATTCTTTAAAATTCTGGGCTGCTTTTTGGCCCAAAAATTGTCCCAAGAGGCTCAAAATTTCTGTAGAATATAGAAATATTTTTGCCCTTATGCTGCCCCTGGACCCCTTTTGGGGACTCTGGGTGCCTCCAAGGAAACCTCTGAAAGCCCCCCCCCCCGATAGACAGAGAGAGAGAGAGAGAGATTATGCTTTTTTGGCCCAAAATTGTCCCAAAGGGATCAAAAGCACTGCAAAATAGGGTAGCTTTACTTTCCCACCTTCCCTTTCCCCCAAGTCTCCCAAATACCCTCCCCAAAAAGAGGAGGAATGGGTAATGGAGACACAGGAAAGGGGGATCCTCACCCACTTTTTAGCTTTGGCTCTACTCACCACCTTCATATGAGCCCTCACCCCATGAAATTATCTCTGAAGGGATGAGGCCCCACCAGAAAATGGCTGTCCACCCTGGTTCTTAATGGTAGGGTTTGGACTGCTACCCACATGCTATGTGCATGTGTAGTTAATATCCCTTTCATTAATGCTAAAGAGGAACTCTGTACTAGGGCATAGTGGAGTCTTGTGTCATCTTACTTGTCAAGAAACATGCAACACGTTGTAAAATTGTCTCTCAGTGACAGTTGAGTATCTCCCTTAAACCTTCTCTACCATACAATTACAGGGTAGCAACAAGGCTCTGAACCAGATGGAACATTACTCCAATCTATTGTGTTCATTCTTGAGCATCCAGTGCTATTCCCTCCCACCTCAAACAACTTATATGTGCCATTTGTATTCCAAGTCAGAAAATCTTTTCTGAGCCAAGCAATTTCTCAGCTGTATTGACTAGCGTGCGTTGCAGCTGACAAGGCGAGAAACAAATAACCAGATCTAATCAAAATCTTTGCTAATTTACCATCCACTGCTCCAGAGTTCATTTGTTATATATAGATTCTGGTAGCAAACAGAGGCCTTGTTTGCAATGTGAAGGCAGCTCACTGCACAGAGCAAAGCTATTAGAGTGATTGGGGGGGAAATGGCATTGTTTTAAACAGCAGTTTCTCTCAAAAGCTAGGCAAAGAATAATTTGTATGGCACCGATGAAGCCATTCTTCTTGCACAGTCTTCTTGCACAAATGAGTGGATTTGTTTTCATTTGCTTTTGGTATTTAGTGGTTTGACAGAAAAATCTGTTGTTTTGTGATTTTTTTTTACAAAAATCTTATGAGTTTTCCTTCTTGACAAATGCACATAAGGACTGTGCCTTCTTGCTCTTGAATATGCAGCTGAACTCTTTTCAGGCAGGAATTCAAAAATAATTGATTAGATTTACATGGCCACACATCAACAACAATACTGCTCCCCGCCACCCCCTTGCTGATATGCATCATCATGCTTTTACCCCACTGAATTACTCTGTGTATGCTACTCACATCCATATTAACTATATTATTGATACTTGATAGCCCCCCTCCCCATGAAACTAGCTTTTAGCCTCTTACTCTATTTGCAAAGAATTCATTTGGTGTTGAATAAATAAGTAAAATATATTTTTAAAAAACTACAATACATAAAACAACCGCTACAAAATACAGCTTAATTTTTTTCTGATATAGATATAAGAATACAATTGTTATTATAATCTGTTCTGAGTTATTATTATAACATGAATTATGCATAATACAATTTATTGGTCTTAGCAGAAACCTTGCTTCCTTGGCTACATTGGAGTAGCAAGAAGTGGGAGCTGCTATTAGCTGGTAAACTATTTTTTTCTTCACCCCTCAGCTAATGCTGGCTTGGAGGGAAGAGTGAACAGAGCTACCTAAGACACTGTGGGCCTCACAGAATGTTTGAGGGTTGTGAGTTACTCTTTGATGCTGTCCATAGCCCTAATCTTGTGTTCATAATGGAAGCACAAGAAGGAAGAGTGTGATAGTGCCACCACCTCCATCATTGTTTCCATCATGTGGAAAGCAAACACCTGAAAAGAAACCGCTTCACATGTGGAAGGTCTCCACAAGCTCTGGAAACTTGGGTTCCCAGTCATTTGGAAAGCCTTCACGTGTATAGGACCCTTCTCTCCCATTGTTTTCAACATGTGACAGGACTTGAATTCCTCCCACAATGCACCCGTTCTGAGCTCCAGACAAAGGACTATATTGGTGTTTCTCTCTTTTCTAAGGTTTGTAGTTGTCCAGGTAACAAAAGGAGGAAAATGTTATGTCTGGAACCATTGTGGCAAGAAATCAGTTTAGTGCCCTCAAAAGAAAATTAAATGGATCAACACAGTTTTTGCTGTATGTGAACTTTCAATGTTCCGGGAATAAATGACCATGTTTCAGCAAGCCTTCCTCCTCCACCTTTCAGTCATCCGTGAAATGCTCCAGCTAAATTAGTTATATTCTACTTCCTAAAAATAAACTGAGCCATTCCCCCCACCCCCTCTGCATTTACTTCCAAGCTGGCATACAGTTCCGTTATGGTTACACTTTCTCCTAATTTTGACATTAAGGAAATCTTTTTGCACGTCTTGCTTGTGCTGCAAAGTTCAAGAGCCAGCCAGAAATCCTGCCACCCCTCCTGGGCTCCTGAATCAGTCAGTCAAGTCTTCATGAGAGAAAGTTAAAAATAGTAATATATTTTTCTTGAGCCCACTATACACTGTTCAGAATGAAGCACCTGCTTTCTGAGGTGATATTGACAGGCTTATACCAGCAAAACGCGATATTCCCCCAGTGAGTAAGCCGTACCATATATTCCAAAATAGTGGGATTTCTAGCTTTGCTAATGCTTCATTTTGGTACTTCTTTCCAGTTGTCAATGGGAAGACCAAGATAGGTTGAACTTCAAAGCTGAACAGATGTAACTACCACAACAACATACACATTTCCCACAGTGAAGCTCAGATTAAGATAGGCTGAGGCTCCAAACCACATCATTCTAAGACAGTGGTTCTCAATCTGTGGGTCCCCAGATGTTTGTGGACTTCAGCTCCCCGAAGCCTCAGCCACTATGGTCAATGATCAGGGCTTCTGGGAGCTGAAGTCCAAAAACAGCTGGGGACCCACAGGTTGAGAACCACTGTTCTAAGAGTTCCCATACCATTGACACAAAAAATATGCACAAAAATATGCATTATTTCTAGCAGATTTAAAATTATTTTAATTCACAGGTATGTCATAATCTGAGATCCTTAACTGTAATTTTCTTAGTATGTGCAGAAATCCAACCATGCTCATAGTCCTTATATCCTTCCTTCTCCTTTTCATTTTGTCTTTTTTCCCCAAGATCCACCACAACATTTTGTAATGACAGTTATTCTGGGAGCATGTGGCTTGGCTTCTCCATTCCAACATACTCCAAGATTCCATGATACTTTTCCAAAAAGTGTTGATCATAACATTTGCTTTTGATAAGTAAAGTGACTTAGATTTTCTCCTGAGTTATTCCTTTACTTACCAAGTATGATGGAAGAAAATCTATAGTCTGATGTACCTTAACAGTACCATCTATGGTGCCTTGGTTTTCTCATCTCAAAAGTGTACTAAATATATAATCTGGAATTTAATTTCTAAATGAACATCCAAAACTTGAATAGAACTGAAAAGCTCTTTTGCAATGTAACTGCAGAATTGTTAAGGAGATGGGCCTTTTCTGATTGGCTTGGTAGCCTGCTGACATCAGAATTTAGGTTATTTCCTTGCTGGTCAAAGCAACAGTCCTGCTTCATTCAGGGTTGTTTTCATTGATCTAGATTCATCCTTAATGTGCTTTCCTATTCAGGAATTATAACACCTACAGGAAAATTCAGAGATACTCTTTCTCAGACCTTTGTCATGCATACTATGAAACCCACGATTCTATGCCGACAGGAAAAATGCATTAAGTGTATCAGATTGACTGTATGAAATTTTATTTTGGATTCTCTGTGTGCTACTTGCCTTCCTTCTTTTCTCCACTGTCCCAGGCTCCCCTTTTACATCTGACTGTTTTAAAAGGAAACTTCTCACAAGCACCTTCCCTGTATGCAATATGACATGACTGATAAGCTATCTCTTGTGTTTTGCCATAGTTCTCAAAGTTTTCTTTGTTACCTAGCTTTTGAGAAATGAATAGAAAGCACCTTTTAGTTATCTGTTTGGTTAGTCTTCCTAGGAGCTAGATTGAAAGGAAGCATCTTTGGATGATGGTGTCAGAAAATGCTCTCAACAGGGTAGGCAGGAGGTTTAACCTGTCTGATATCAGCTTATCACTCATCTTATCACAACAGTAAGAAAACCCAGGTAGAGAAGGGGATCAACTTGTAGGAAAAATTTCTTCCCTGTTCTAGTTCCATAGCAGTCCCTGAGAGAAGCTAGCCTTTCTAACCGGGGGGTCTGTAGCATTGTTCAGCTACAAATCTCCATCCAGCATGGTTATTCAACATGCTGGACAGTGTGATGGTAATTAGGAAGCTAGGAAAAGTTAGGACAGACCAAAAAGTAGAATGCTTTGGCAGATATGTGGACCAGTTTCAGAGGTGGAAATGCAGAAAGCCATACTGTTTAACAATTTTAAATGTTTTAAATGTGTTTAATTTATTGTTGGAAGCCACCTTAGGTCCCACGCTGAGAGAAAGGTGGCATACAAATATAATAAATAAATAGTAAATAAATATATTGAAACAAGGCATGAAGGGACTACACACCCTGAAGGACAATCATGATTCCAGGAGCGTATCAAGTTTCTTTGTGATATCATAAAAACGGGTTATTTATTACCACTTTGCCACTGAACCTCAGTGAAGATAGTTTCCATTACAATTGGCAAAGACCCATATGTTGCCAACAAGTGCTATGAACCCACAGGAGTATATGGAAACAAAAGATAGACCAAGAGAGCAGGCATCTGTAAAACCAGAGGCAAAATGGTATACCACTTCACAAGTCTTCATATTGAAGTCTGTAATGTCATCATCCTGCCATTTTCATTCAGTTCCTTCCGGAAAGTGGGATGTGTGTCGAACGCACATTTTCTGAGTATAAGCATAGGTCAATTACCATGACAACATTAACCACTCACCATTAGAAGCAGATGTTGGTACGCAATAGTGTGGCCTTCATCATTTATCAATTAATGGAAATGACATTATAATCTGTGAAAGTATTTTTAAAAGGAATGTTTTGTAAGCCTAAATGAAATGATAGTTCAAGACTGTCATCCCACCTTATTTTTGTCCTGTGTTGGTTGGCTTCTCATAAATATGGAATAGCTCAGTGGTTGAACTTGAATTGGGCAGCCTGAGCACAAATCCTGCCTCCATTGTCAACAGACTGTGAAGTACTGAGCTCACCTCACTCACAGCTTGGTTCCAAGTATAGCTCAATTAGAATGAACCACATCATGTACAAAACTTTAAAGTGGTGCAGTTGACAATAAATTGCTCACCAAGGCTACCCAGTAACTCTTAGCTATGCTATTGTTCAGTTTACCACAAAGGAACCAATTCACATTCTCTGAAAAGGTTTTCTGTGAAATTAAAAGATGCTTGAGAGGGTCTTGTGGTAGCTTCAAGAAAACAAGAAAAAAAATCCACATCCAGGGTTACCAGTTTTGTTCCTCTGTAGCTACTAAATAAGTGGACAGTGAGCAAAAATTCAACAGTATTGACTCTGAATTGGCTTAAAGCTCTGCCATGATAAGATGGAATGTTCAACCTGTTAAACCACTTTTTCCCCCTTTCAGATTTAAGGGGAAGCACGAAGGTGCTTTCCAAGAGTCCCTCTTACTAGCTGTTTTTGCTTTCCTTTTTGGGAAGCAGTGGGACAATTCTTCTTCTCTCCTGCCCCACTGCCTGCTGATGAGGCAAACTCAGAGTATAACCATAAGGCTGAAATAAGTTTGAGATAGTCAAAAGAGAAAGTTTCTTCAGAAACTGTGGAGTTAGTAAGCTGTTTAAGAATGGCCATTTCTGCACTAGACTGTTATAGTGCCATCATTCCACTTTCAACATCCTATGAAATCCTGGGTTGCAGTTTAGGGCGTCTTTGACCTCAGTAAACTACAAACCCCAGAAATCAACAGGATGCTGAATGTGGAATAGTATCACTGTGGCCCTTTTTGCATGCCATTTCTCATACGAAAGGGCCTCCAGAGTGTCACGCGATTGCGAGGACCGGTCCACATGAAGTCCTTGCAATCATGCGACATTGCCAGGGCCAGCAGGCACTGAATGCACAATATATCATTTTCGGCTTCTTGCTCAAAGTGATGTGTGATTGCACGTTGCTCTGGGGCTTCACACGCACTTACTGTCTGTGCAGAACCTCTGTAGACACGGCCCTCGTGCTTCCTCGCCCAGTGTAGCCTGGGAAATTACCTGGTTGTACTGTGGAAGGAAGAGGTGGAGCTGCTGCGGAGCAGGAGCAGAGAGGACACAAGTGCCTCTCGGAAGAGGCTGCTCATGTGATTCCCGCAAGTCCACTCTGGAATCAGGTAAGCTGCAGAAAGGGCCTATAACAGTGTAGTGCGGAAATGGCCAATGTAGCAGAAGGATGAATACGCAGAGTAAGTGATTATTTATTTATTCCTTGCTCCTTTGCCCTCGTTGGCTATGCATCTCCAAAGGTAAATCTGATTGGTTGAAAATGTATTGCAACTCTGAGAAAATACTTCAGATTCAAGTAGTGCAGGAACTCCTTTCTCTACTGAGACCCCAGTTCCTTCTCATTGTACTGATGTCAAGTCAGATGTTACCTCTCCTATATTTCTGCATCTTTTTTTTTCCTGAGTAAAGGTAGAACCTTACATAAATCCCTGTTGAAATTTCATTTTGTTTGCTCTGGCCCAGTTCTTCAATCTATTAAGGTCATTTTGAATCCTGAGTCTGTTTTCTTAAGTATTAGCTACCTCTCCAAGCTTGCTTCATAAAAATTGGATGAACAGCACTTCTATTCCTTCACTCAAGTCATTTATGATGATGCTGAACAACAATGGCCCAGGACAGAACTGTGCAGCACCCTGGTTGTCACTTCTTCCCATGATAATGAGGAACAATTGTGAGCACCCTTTGAGTTCAGTCTTACAACCAGTTACAAATCCACCCAGCAGTAGCATTCTTTGGCCTACATCTTAGTATCTTGCCTGCAGAAATGCGGGAATGTGTTACTGAAGGCTTACTGAAGTCAAAGGGATGCTATATTCATGGTATCTCATCAACCAACCAAGCTTGTTGGCTCTATCAAAAATAAAACACAGATTAGCCTGTCGTAAAATAAAGTAAAACACAAGATTAGCCTGTCATGACTTGTCTTTGAGAAACCCATGCTGATAGAAATCTCAGGATTTTTTTTTCTAAGTTCACATAGACCAAATGCTTAATCTTCTAGAACCCTGGATGGCAAACTGATCAGTTGGTAGTTGTCTGGATGTGGTCCCGTATGTCTTTTTGAGACGGTGACATTTGTCTGCTACTAGTACGCAGACAAATCCTCAAAGATTTTAGACAGAGGCTGTCAGATGGCATCTGCAAGTTCCTTTAGTACCCTTGGATGCAATTAATCTGGTCTTGGAGACTAGGGCCATTTCCGCATGAGTCTGTTATAGTGCAATGATTCCACTTTCAACCTCCTATGGAACCTGGGGTTTGCAGTTTCAGGAGGGGCTGGCTGGTCCCTCCCAAAACTGCAAACCCCAGGATTCCATAGGAGGTTGAAAGTTGAATCATCGTGCTATAACAGACTCGTGTGGAAATGGCCTAGAATTCATTTAACATAGCTCTTTACCTTTTTACATATCCATTTTCCTTTTTGGCAGCAGACAGAGGCAAGGAAGGTACTGAGCAGTTCTGCCTTCGCTCTGTTCCCCATTTAGCATTTTTCTGTTTTCTCCATCCCTACAACTTCATGGCTGTCCTCTTGCTCCAAATGTAGCAAAAATCAAAATAAACCCTTTTCTTATTTCTACCCCTTTCTACAAGCCTAAGCTCATTCTGAGCTTTAGGTCTCTTGACCTCCTCTCTATAGATATTGGCCACTTGTTTGTACTCTTCTTTGGTGATATACTCCTTCTTCCATTTCTTATACATACCACAATTGTGCTTTCAGTATTGCACCTTTCAGATACTCCCGTCCATTACACATTCCTTTCTCTTTAAGTATTTCTTTCTATGGGGTCTCTTATGCTTTTTCCTTAATGTTATTTAAATCCACTTTCCTAAAATTGAGAGTCAGCTTTCTTTTTCCTGTATGTAACAAACTCCCAAGTGGACTTCATCACTTCCACCTAGGGTTGGCAAGTGTCCATATTTGAGGGTTGGAAAGCCTTTATTTTCATATAGACCAAACAAGATGCCAAAAAATATGATCTTTAGGGGTGTGGGCCCTTCACAAAATTGGAAATGTGTGCATCATGAATTTATGAGTGTGGATAATATCTTAATTTTTGAGAGAAATGCATGGCAAAGTTAACTGAAATCTATACTTCCGTTTGGCATTTAGGTGGAGCGCAAACTTGTTAATCACTACTTCCTGATTGTCAACACTGCATGTCATGAATTTTGCCTGTCCCTTATTGCTGTTTTGAAAACTTGACAACACTAATGCTACACAAAGTTCCCACTACTTCCACTCCATTGACCAGTTCTTCTAAGAAACATGTAAACACTAAATGTTCAAAGATTCCTAATATGTCAAAATTAGAACAACATATATTCAAATTCTTCCATCATTTGCTTTTTGCTTGAAAACTCTGAGAGTCATGTCTTTCTAGGTTCACATAATCCAGGTACAACTTGGGGAGGTGAAAACAAACTGTATTTATCTTTGTTGAATAATGCATACTGCTTCCCTGCCCCACTATTAGGAGGGTGTGCCATACATATTCTTGGCACTTGGCATGAGGCAAATCATTGAAACCAAAAGTGTTACCCACACAAAGAAAACATTTTTCCCAGGTTAAGAGAGTTCTGTTCTGTCCATCTGTATGAACACCAACTCTGAAAAGATTTAATGTAAAAACAGTAAACAGTTGTGGTAATTGAGTCATTTGGGTATGGAAAGCATACCACTTAATTAATCCGTTTGTTAATTTTCTCTTCCAGTTCAGTTTTACTGTAATAGCAAGTAATTTCCAATAAGAGAAATACCAGCTCCACATATTTCTTCTCCAGACAATTTTATTTAATTTGTTCTTTAAATCGACACTTTAACAAAAACAGAAAGGCAACCATAAATAAATCTGTTGCCCAAGTCAAAGGCTTGTTGTAGCCTTAGTAACAACAAACATAATGGAATAGGCCAATTAGAATGTGCCTACGAGTTACACAAGGGATTTAGCTGAAATAAATATAAAAATGTTATGAGAGGGGGAAAAAAGGCAAAAATAGAAAATCAAAGGGAAAAGAAATCTCTCTGTGCTTTGATCAGGCCTGATGTGCTCTATTTTCTTTCTTTCTTTCTTTCTTTCTTTCTTTCTTTCTTTCTTTCTTTCTTTCTTTCTTTCTTTCTTTTTTTCTTCAGCTGGTGTCAGTTCAGAGGATTGGTGAGCATCTCAAATATTATTGGTCAGCTCTGGAAGTTGGTAACTTTGATATCAATGGGGTGGCTAATTCCATCTGGGTTTTAGCCCAAAGGAGCCATCCAAAGTGCAGACCTATTTTTGGTATAGGATTCAGCACTTTGAATCTCTCCTTTAAAACCTGTAGCAGATTTGCTGCCTGACTGACACTGAACCCACCAGCTATCACCGTAAATGCTCTTGACCTTGTGTGAGAGAGTTTAATCATATCACTCTAAGGGGAGAAGACTTCGTACATGTAGTTGCCAGTGAATATTTGTGTCATTATTTTGTGCTGTTATGAAACTGCTAAGTAGATCAGACAGAGAAGGCTGGCTTGAGCTCAGCATTGCAGAGTGGCCAAACAGAATTTTGGGTGGCTAAATAGAATTTAATGAACTGAATTTGTGATGTTCTGAGGAGCAAAGTGGTGTGGGCCAGGCAAGGAGTAGAAACCACAAGAGTAAGGCTGAAGAACCATTTTCAGGTTGAGGGCTAAATTCATTTAAGATAAATTTTTGGGAACCAAAGTAAAAAAATGGGATCAAAAATACCACCAAATTTTAGCTTAAAGCTCTTACTGGATGTAACATTTAAATGCAAATCTTTAGAACAGGGGAACTGATTGTTCAAAAGCTAGAGAAACCACTAAATAGAGGCTAGATAGAAATCTTGGGAGGGGGGCTGGATTTGGCCCCAAGATCTGAGGTTCTCTACCCCCTAATGTGAGAAATTTGCCTAACTTCAGGGCCATCCCTACCATTAGACAGAAGAGACAGTTGCCTCTGGCAGTATACATGGGGGCACATAATGGAAGAAGGCAAAGTGTTCTTGAGGCTGACCTTCTAACCTGGAAATTGGCCTGCTTCCCTTAGATGTGAGGCAGGCTGTTGTGCCACTGCATTGTTGAAGCAGGATTTTGCTATCAGTTCTGTTAGGTTCCATGCAGGAAAAGAGAGAAGGAGTGTCTGCCATCTTCCTGTTTGTCCCAGATACCCAAATGTTTTGGGATGGCCACCTTCTGGGGAATCAGAGTAGATAGGGTGCAGTCACAGAGGGTCATTGAAAGGTGGTTCTCATGGTTCTGAGCTGAAATGATGAGGTTGCATTTTGGTAGTATGCTTTTCTCAAAGCAAAATTTGCATCCACTTTTGCCACAAAATAAATAAAAAATTACTTGTGAAAGTGTGAAGGACTATTTGCTTAGGACCTTGCGGGAAACAGGTCTTGGTGGTTCTTCCTCCCCATCTTCTTTTTCTTCTTCTAACCAGTGCTGGTACTACCAGCAGTAATTCAAGTAAACCTTGGTTTGATACAGATGTAAAAAGATGCAGAAGATTGAGGGGTGTTTTTCCCTCTCATGGAATGATCCCTGTTCTTCAAAATGGACCTTCATATCACCACATTTGCTGCAATATTGTTGATGAGGATATAGGAGAGGACACTTTCGGTGGCTGTACCTAGGTTGCGGAACCCTTAGGAGAGATGTCTGTCCCCACCCCTGCTTTTTCCCCACTAAGGCCTTGTAAAATTCTCAGCATTGAATGGGAAATTGCTTTGTGGCTAATACTTGTTTTGGTTGTGCTTGGTTTATGGTTTTTGTATTGATTTTATCTGGTGCACCTGTCTGTTTTTAACTGCTTTTTGTTGTTGTTACTTCATTCAAGTCCTGTGGAACTTGACTGAGTTTTTGCTTCTCTGAGCGTGGCAAATGCAATGGAGACAGCATTAAGATATTTTCTATGTACATCTATGTATGTATGTATGTATGTATGTATGTATGTATGTATGTGTCTGTCTCTGTGTGTCTGTCTGTCAGTCATTCTCCTGAAACAAAACTGAATACAGCAAAATACCTCTTGATGGTGCTCGGTCCCTGTCTATGGTTCTCTTTTGCTTTGTTTCCTTTGCCCTCCTACTGGATCACTGGGGCTCTCAGCTAGCTTCACACTTTGGTCCTTTCCACAGGACAACACTCTCCTGCATTGTCCCATCACAACCCCAGCCTGTGCTAGGATGGAGGCATGTCCCCCATGCACCCCTTAGCAGCTGGCCAGCTGCCTGGGGAAGGGAGTGTGAGGGGCAAGTTCCTTCCTTCTGCACTGCAGCCAGCCTTCTTCCCATCCTACAGTAGGAAGTGCATGATCGTGCTTCCAGTCCTTCTGCATAGCTGTGATGCAATTGGGGGCCACTGATGGAGTTTTTCTGTCAATGATATACTCCGTGATTGAGCCAGCTGGAGACGTAAGAAGTGCAGGATGACCACGATGTCCTGAGGAAGCGTTGTTGTGGTCCCACTCTTCTCACATCCCAGTGCTGGAAGGGTGGCATCCTGAGGAAAGGGCCTTTAATCTTATTGACAGAACTCTGTTTGCCTCTTCGTACAGAATTCTTTATCATTCTAAAGTCTAAAAATGAGTAGGAGACATATTATAATAAGTACATTTCACAAATGCAATCATGATACACAATGTCTTCAACCAAGCATATGTGCTTATTGTTAGTGACATTCTAAATATCACCATGTGGTGTGCATTTAAAAAAACAACAACTGGTGAATGACCCCACTGAGCATGATAAGAATTGGCAGTTAGGTCAAGGCGTAACTTTGTTCAGAATGTTGTGTCTCTTCTTTGTCTGAAATAATTTTGTTTAAAAAAACTTTCACAATGCATCATTCTTACTGTCTCTTTAATCTTCATATGTCCTCATTTCAATGCATTAATGTAAAAGACATTGCAGATTTTGTGAGGTTTAATGAAATTCATTTCCAGTGAAAGCAACTGATTGACACGTGCTTTTGATATAGGTGGGACGCTTCCCTCGCTAAACTGATATTTTCTGAGCAGTATCTTCATATTACCACTAATGTCCTGTCTACTTCAGTGTATGTTTTGGAGAGCACCAGCACCCATTCTTTAAGCACAATATGAACCATGTCACCTATGGGATGTATTCTAGGGACCAGTCTCCAAAAGTAAGCCATTTAATTCTTCATCTTTTATTTTCTCCTAGGCATATCTTTATGCCTTTTACATCTTCTTTTTAAAACTAGGGCTGTGTGAACATTTTTGCTGTGTCCTAAGCCAAACTGGGATGATTTGGCCCTATCTGATCCAGGCGCAGATCAGATCAAATGGACCCAATTCAGTTTTGAAGCCACTTGGCAGGGTTCCTTTAACATGGTTGTATGAGGAAATTTCCAAGAGGGTAGGAAGCTTCTATGGGTGAAGGGAGCTGGGCTTTGCTCATGAAAACATTGGGGATGAGAGAATGGGCTTTCTTCTTTGACACATCTTGCTCAAGGTCCTGTATGACACAATGTAATGTATTAGTTCATGCGGGACTGTGCTAAAACTGGACATTCAACACTTCCCAGATGTGTTACTGAAGCACTGCATCGCCTGCCCCTCAGTCAATCTGTGGCTGGTGAAAAAAGGGGAAGGACTAGATAAGTCTCCATAGCTGGGTGCAGAATGATTATATTTTCCACTGAGAGCTGCCAGGGCCCTCCGGAGGTCTTGGCAGATTGTACAGTCATGTTACATCTAGCTACAGGAACATAGCCACACATTCCTCTGATCTCTCCAGCTCTTCACCATCCATGAAATGGCCATGGGGGGGGCTCTAGAGGCATGGTAGTAAATCTGAGTGGGGACTTTGATTGTTGTAGAAAAAGGAAGAAAATGCCAACTTCCACAATGACTAAAAAGGAGACATAGCCAGGTGCAAGACAGACTTATGCCTGCACATGCCAGCAACAGGAAGCCAGTCCTCATGTGCAATCTGGGCCAAGAGATACTCCAGCACTTTGCTGATATAGAGTCCAGATGGAATTGGGTCGGGTCCAAACTGATTTGGACTACACAAGGGCTAGACCTGGATCACCATATCAGGGCCCCCTATTTTCTATTGTCTTTTGGTCAAACCTCTCTTTTGTCTAGTAGAAGTGTTTTTCAAATAAAATCTTCCCGCAACATCCATTATTTCACTTATCATTCCTTCCCTCAAATGAAGGCCTAAGTGGGCAACAGAGCTTGGAAAGGTTTCATTAAAAATGTGTCGCCCCAATGTCCCAAAGGCACCTGATCCTATCTGATCTTGGAAGATAAGTAGGGTCAGCCTGCTTAGTATTTGGATGGGAGACTGCCAATGAGTATGAGGTGTTGTAGGTTATATTTCATCACCATCTCTCAGTATTCTTACCTAAGAAAACCCTATTCAATTCATGAGGTCACCCTAAATCAACAGGTGGCTTGAACACACACACACACACACACACACACACACACACACACACAATTTTAGAAACATTCAGTAATAATTTAAAAACAAGTTATTTTAATTGTTAAATGCCAACAGTGTTAAATGTTGGAGAAAAAACTCATGTTCTGTGTTAATATGTTCCCTCTGTTGATAATTTTGTGCAGGATAGGTCTCTTTTAGCTATTTTTAGTCATTTTAATTGATGTTTTTAGAATTAGAACAAATGCATCAATATGACAAATTTGTTTTATGAATTCCCAAATGGTTTAGCATGAATTAATTGATTAGTCTTATCTAATGTAAACATATTAATTTCAACATTAGTATTTACTGATGGGCAATGTGCTAAAATTATGTCAAATGTTTGTAAATGAACCTCTTTGTTCAAGAGTTGATGCAAAGCAGTAGAAGGAGCTACCCATAATAAATTGTTTTTGATGTTTCAGATGAATGCAAATCTATATGGCGTCCATCCCTTTTACACGTGCATAGAGAATGATTCCAATACGCATGGTGTTCTCTTCCTTAATTCCAATGCACAAGGTAATCAAACCTTACCATTAAATTGTAAAGAATGAAAACAATGATTTTCAATGCTAACTGAAAAGGAATAAATGTATTTATATCAACTACAACTACCAATGAAGCGAGCTGTGATGTAATTGATACCAATAAAAAATGCAGTTGATTTTTTTTAAAAAAGAAATCCTCAGGGGCTTGTGGAATTGAGATAACCTGATTTAGACTTATCCTGTATTCTGTTGATGAGGAATAACTTTGCCTGTTTTCATGGTCATCTTATTGTATTAATTTCATTCTGACATTTTTGAAAAGGAGAATCTTTCCTAAAGTGATGAAATGCACTTCTTATCTATGCAGAGGCTACCAGAAAAACATATTTTAAATCAGATTTATATTCATGCACTGCTAACAATGGCCATTTCCACACAGGTTTTTTTAAACGGGGCAGAGCGTCCTCCAGGGAGGACGTCTGCACCTGGGACCAGACTGGGTCGGACCTACTGAATGTAGATCCGCAGTCCAGCCTGCTCCCGAATGACCCCAAGTGGTCATCCAGCGTGCTTTTGAAAGACCGCTAAAAACAGGTCTTTCAAAAGCACAGAGCGCGCCACTGCGAGCCTGCTCCCATATGCAGATTCGCATATGAGCTTCAGCGGTTGGTCGAGACCCTTGACCAACCGGAAGCCAGCATTTTCGTCCCCAGAGCAGTGCGGAGCGGTGGCCATGGACTGCTCCAGAGAAGCGTGGACCAGACCGGGGAGCCTAAAAGTCCAGTGAGTAGCATCACGGGGCAATTCCCTCGCCCTGTGCGGAAATGGCCAATGTGTCTGGAGAAAAAAGAAACCACAGGTGAGTGGTTGTATCTGTGAGTTGTAGTCCAAAGGTAACTTTCCCAAGCTCTGCTTCAGAGTTATCAGTCCCATCATATCATTTCATAATTCTTTGGTCTCCTGCTTCCACATACAATGGTTTCTGTGTATGTCAGTCTTAGTTTCAAGGAATGTCTGTTTCCAGTTTGTGAAATGTTAGTTCTGGCAATGATAAACATTTTGTACTTGCTTCATGGAATGTGTGGGTGTGGTTACATGAAGAGCTTGGTTGACCTACTTAGCCATTATGTGAAGAAAAGTCAAGCAGTGGGAGATGACCTTAAGGCAATTTATGCTGAATGCCACATGTCTGTTCTCTATCTTCAGATGTTACTTTGAGTCCAGAGCCATCTCTGACCTTCCGCACCATTGGAGAGATCCTTGATTTCTATGTCTTCTTGGGCCCAACATCTGAAAATGTAGTCCAGCAATACACAGAGGTTAGTTGAGAAATCATTGAGAAATCTGTTTAGGCATGAGAAGTCTTTATTGTTGTTGCAGAATCCAATCATGACTTTGCATATGGGAAGGATTACATTACACTGACAGAAGTGAAGTTCAGCAGGAGCGTGATCAGGAAGATTATTAAAATCACCCCCTTTGCCTCACTGAAAATTGCACAGCCTCAGAAACCAGTGGGACAACTTTCATGTTGGACGTATAAATTTCAATATAGAGAAGGCAGATGGAAAATGTGAAAGGAAGGACAGCATGTAGAATGTGACATCATCTAGGATCCTGCAGCAGGAATTGAAGTTGCCATAAAATGATTAGACAAACACTTATCATGCTGCTAAATGTAACTGTTCATTCATCTCACATTTGGGAGGCTTCCAAGAAGTAATAACTGGAATAAATGATAGAATATTGAGATGATTTATATTCTTTCACAATTTTTTCTTTCCCTAAGAGATTCTATTCCTGCCCCCCCTCCCGCAAAACACAGCAACAATCATTTTTCAAAGTACAAAAAGCTTTTGCTGTATGAAAGCTGGAGCTGATCACAGCCCCCTTAATTCTACTTGTCTATCCTTGCATTCCTGAAAAGTGGCAAATTCCACAAGAATGTGTTATTGCCACTGTAATGCATTCCATATTTTCTTTCCTTTGTCTCACTCATCTGGTGTGGAAGTCTTGCTGCTGAGAGAAGTATTGGTTGCAAAATGACAGGCGCAGATCCTCATAGCAACCACCAATAACTCTCAGATGAACATTTTCGAAACATTATCACTGTTGCCTTGTCTATTTCTTAAGCAGGGTTTATTTTATTTGCCCTGCTCTTTTTTTCCCCGATTTCTCTGGGATTTCCCCCTTCTTCTCCTCCACTTTCCCTCCTTCCTCCACCTCCTTTTGTTGCTATCACTTTCCTCCTCTTCTTTCTGTTTTTTTTCTTTTAAAATAATGGCAACTAAGAATCCAGTGACACAGCCCACTTTGTGATGTGCAAGTTAACCTCAGGTGGCAGTCCATATGTGGTCCCCAGTTTCAGTCAGTGTGTGAGTACAGACATTAATATATGGAGTTGGAGACTTATTCTTGTAAAGCAGTAATTCTCAACCAGGGTACGCATACTCCCAGCAGTAGGAACCTTGACATTTAGGGGCGCGGAAGAAAAATTGAATAGTTTCAGGAAAAGGCACATATATCAACAGCGTAAGGAAAGTTACAAGTCAAAAGTTGTCAAATTAATTGCATGTTATGACAAGTAGCAGAGCAGGCTTTCTTTGTTATTTAATCTCAAGAAAAGTCCCATTCCCTCATATTATTATTTTGGCAAATAGTGGGGAGTTTGTACCTAAATGAAGTGTTGCAAATGCACCACTGCAGTGCTCCTACTTGGCACCACACCTCTCACTGGCTTAGCTTTCACTTTCTTCTGCTTTGTGAACATTTGAGTGCTGTTATGCTGATACACATGTATATACGAGCATCTCATATAACGGGCACCTCCGTCAGTCCTGTGTGCAGTGTTCAGTGAGTGAGCTCTTTCAGGTCTTCTCTATGTCTCTTCCCATTGTCATCATTCTAAATTTTCAATTAATTTTTCAATTCATGTATTATCAGATGTGGATCAGTGGTTGAAAACTGGCACAGTGAAAAAGGTGAAACGTAGTGTGGGTAGTAATGTAGTTATTATATTATGTAATGTATTTACTTGAATTCATTGAATCTTTTGAGTTTTGAATGTAAATGTATAGGCACTGTCTGTTCACTTTATTATTCCATTGCTTTTTAATCCAATCACTGGACTATTTGTTTACAGTTGCAACAAATAAATTTGAAATAACAGCAGCTTATTAATTATGAATATTTTGCTGTTATGAGGTGTAAAGTTTATGGAAATGGACTGCCAAAGGGTATGCAAGTGAAAAAAGGCTCTGACCTACTGTTCTAGAGCAACACTTTCCCTTGTTCCCAACTCCCATCATCCCAAGATGTCACAACCAATGAACAGGGATGATGAGGGCTGTAGTATGAGGCGTATGGAAGTTACCAGTTTGAGGAAGGCTTTGTTAGAGGGCCAGCACTGCAAGAGTTAAGCCTCAGCTTCTGGTATGCAGAACAATAAATGTCCAACAATTCTACTTAAAAGAGCAGATTCTTCAGTTAGAGTGGGCGTGACCCATCCTGTTGGCATAATCAGAAGGCAAGATCTGGCAAGAAAATAGTTGAGAACACAAAACAGCACGGCTGTTTTCTGTGGTGACTGTAAACTCCCAATCTTTGTTTAGCTCAAGTTAAGGAGAACTGAAGTCTCTATGAATTCTATGAATTCCTATACATTCTAACTTAGAAGCTTCACTCTTTTGGAAACTCCCTTCTGAAACTGCCCTACAAAAATCTGTTACTGAAGGCTAGAACTGGATGTGCCGCTGTTTGTTACATTTTTGTTCAACTATAAAGCAAGCGGGGTTGTTTTCTTTAATGCTAAAAGAACTGCACATGGGAAGGGAGCGAAACACTTCACAACACATGTTGCTGCAATCAGAGATGCCTGAAGGACAAGGGTGAGTTTCTTCTGGCAGATTGCCATAGATCAGCAAAAATTTCTGACTGTCAGGTTGTTTAATAGCAACAGCAGCTCCCTCCTTCCCAGCTCACCTAGGAGGCTGAAAGGAAGAAAGCTTGAAGAGAAAAAAAAAAGGGGGGGTGGTACGTTTGTGTGAAAGAAAATTGTGAGCTCAGTTCTGATTCAGAAACTGAACAGCAGAGCTGAAATTCACTCAAGAGGCATCCTGTTCCTTAATTTTGTATGTATATCTGCCTCACTTTTCTAAGCCACTGTTTTGCGCTTGGCTCTAGCAGATGTAGCTTCAGGGTTCTGAACCTAAAGTGGATCCCACAAGAATGAAGTCTGCCCATCCCTGCTTGGTAGCATTTCTACCCAGCTGAAACTAGTCCCAGAGGCAGGCAGGTAGGAAGAAATGGCTTAAAGCTGTTATTCATCTCCCTTCCTTTACAGCTGAAAGAATAAGCCCCCATCTAATGAATTTATGCATGGCTAGCTTGGCCCTGATGTTTAGGAAGACTGAAATGATCCCGACTGGTTCCTGGGAGTGTCCATTTTTTTTTCTTGCATGGAGACAGTCTGATTTAGAAATGGAAATGGCAAAATCATCATCATCATCATCATCATCATCATCATCATCATCATCATCATCATCTTTATTTGTATCCCACTTTTTTTCCTTAGAAGGACTCAAAGCGGCTTACAATACTATTAAAAAAGAAAACATAGTTAAAAAAAAAAGTCTATCAGTGGCCCATGGTGGAAAATAGAGGTATCCTGCTCTTCATGACATTACTGGCATTGATTCTGTGATAAAGCTGCAAGCTTATTCATAGTTACCTCAGATTAAAACCAACTGAACAGAGTGGGGCTTGCCTCTGAAAGCTCACATTTCTACTGTATAAGACACAGGCAGGGAATATATATATATATATCTATATATATATCTATATCTATATTCCAATTGAACTCCTGTCATTTTCATTTCCTGTCATTCTTATATATGATAACTTCAGCTTTCTCTGTTTATGCTCCGTCAGTTGTGGTATAATGGGAAAATTCCTTCAGAAATTGCCAGTATACCTACAGCCTTCAGACTAAATCCAATTGCTAGTCTTACCTTGAGCGAACTCAATGAATCAATTGCTGTCTGGCAAATCAAAACTTATGTTGATTCAGTGGTCTATACCAATCAGAATAGCAACTGGATTTAGTCCTTGGTGTTTCTATTAGAGTACTGATTTTTTTTTCTTTAAAGAAGGCTTTGGAAGTGTATACCAGAACACCTAAAATCCTATGAAACAACAACACTTTGGGGAGTCCTTTCCAACCCCCTGCCCTTCCTCCAATGTCTGAATTTATAATTTCCCCAGCCCTGGAGGGGAGCAGCAACTGAAAATAGTATGTGAGACTTGTTTTCAATTGGCAACCACCAGCAGTTTAAATGTCACCCTTGTGTCTGTGGAAATATAGGGTGGAGCTATAAAAATAGCATTAAGAACTACCTCCTATTTCCTGAATAAATCTGTGAAAGGTGCACTGTAATGGATATTCACCCCATGTTATGCGCTTCTGTGTGGCTCGCAGTGAGAAATCAGGGGATGGGCACTGAGGTAATTTTATACTGAAATTATTTCTGAAGCCAGCTTTCTGAAAAGCTTTACAATGCCTGGTTCTATTATTAGAACATTATTAAACTGGTGAGTGTTGATCGGGGGTAGTACATGCAAGTGGCTTGCCTGTAGGGAAATAATTTATTTTGATCAGCTCTTTAACCCACCAAATTGGTAGCTGTCAGTTGCTTTCTGTTTTTATCCTCAATACCCACAGCTTCTGGTTGGGGAGTTAAGAAGAGATAAATACTGCCAAAAATAAATATAGAGTCAATTATGTTAGGCATGCGTCATCAAAGACCAAAGTTTAATAAAATGATCTTATCTAAATATTTTTCTGTATGATTGCAAAATCATTAGCTCAGAGAAAGAATATCAATGAGGTTGCATACTCTGCTTGTTTTTGAGTATCATGCTAAGCCATAACTTTATGCAGTGGCTTTCAATCTTTGATCCTCAAGTATTTTGGATTCCAAGTCCCAGAATCTCTAGCCATTTTAGTAATGCTAAGTGTGTGGAGGGGGGACGGGAGGGGGGCTACAGTGCATGGGGGCATGGCCGCAGTGTGTGGTGCGTGGCTGTGGTGCGTGGGGGTGTGGCGACAAGCCGGGATGGCCCAAAAACATTGCCACCCGGGGCAAAGTGCCTTCCTGCCCCCCTGTTCCTAAGTGACTGATGCTAGGTTAGGACTTCTTACAAGTTGAAGTTCAAAACATCTGGAGGGTGACAGATTGAGAACCATTGGCTTAATATGATGAACACAACTTGTAGCAGGCCTTGGTTTCATGTGGTTCCTCCTTTCTCCTACTTTCATACACCTGTAAGGAAAATACAAGAAGCCTTTGCTTCATATTGCAAACTAGCATATTTACCTGGTGTTGCCTGTGGTTTTATTTTTTTCTTAAGAACTCACCCAGCTGTCTTCTCCCTACCCGTAACTTTTCCCCATATTTCCCAGTGCAATCTGTTATTTACATACACAGTTTGGGTTCCTGATAGAATACACTGTTCTACTCCTTGCTGCTAGGCATTGTCTTCATAGCAACTGGTCTATTCCATTACCTGTAACTTTTCCCCATAGTCCCCAATCCAATTTGTGCTCTCTGGTGACGTTGATGTACTGACTTTTTTAAATTTTTTAAATTTTTTTTGCTTTCTGTTGAATTTGTGCAATGGCTTTACGTTTTTCTGGAAGCATTTTTTTTTGTTCTGAATTTCAACTTTAAGATTCCTCGCATACGGAACTCATACAGTGTACTGTGTAAGGCGAGAAGAGCTTGTAACTATGTTGTGTGTGTCACTTTAATTTTTCTCACATGCGTCTCCCAAATGTTTTCTGGCATCCTTATTGATGGTAGGCCTCATCTCCATAACAACCGGCCTGAGGCCCAAGAGCTCTCTGCCTGAGAATTCTAAAGGCCCCTCCCTAAACTGCCAACCCCAGGATTCTATAGAATCTTCACGGCCAGCCAATCGTATGAGGTCTTCTCGCCTCACACAGCCAATCGTATGAGGTCTTCGCCTGCCTGACGCAGACAAACGGACAAACTCACAGAACAACCTTGACTTTTATATAGTAGAAAATCACAGTTTAGCATGATTTCTGAGTTCTAAACTGTAGTTACAATGTTAAGTTTGATTTGTTTAAACAAACCAGCTTCTGATCCCACATTTTGAAACTGGTTTGTTTCAAACAAGTCAATGTTAACATTCACATTAACAATAACACAGGGGTGCAGATGATATTATGAGTTGAAAATTTTAAAAAACAAAAGGGAAATACAACCACACTGGAGAGGAAGATAGCAAGGGGAATACACAGCCAAAGGAGTGCTGTGGCTTATTCCTATGAGCCAGTCTTCTGCCATCTCCACGTGTCATCACTATAAGCAAATTCAAAGATTCAGTGAGTGGAATGATCTTACCTGGACAGTACTGCCTTTAAATCTAAGTGGGAGTCCTTGTCAGAAAGTGCTTCCCAAGAAATTTTGCATATAGGAAAGTTAGCATATTTGGCATGCAAGCTTTCTCTGTGTCATTTGTTTGTTTCATTTTTAGACACTTTGAGGCATTTGATTGTCATGTGAAAACCATGCTGTTTTCTAATGTGAACTGTATGGACTTCTGAGAGGCCAGCAAGCTGTGCCATCTAAACTGATGCCCACTGCTCCACTTTGGATCGTTAATTTGCACTGCTTATGTACTGTGTTTATGTGGGCATACAGAACCCTTGGGGGAAAAGACCTGTGTAAGACAAAGACTATGTTCCCAGATATATTAATTATATATAATTCCTTATAATCAAAGATATGTCTAAAATCTTGCCAAGTCTTATAGGCAATTCAATAGCATTTATCTCCAGAATTATGTCATTTACCTGTGCATTTAAAGTTATCATTATTTAACCATGAACAGCCATCCACAAGGAACACTAGAGTGTTTCACACAAATTCCCCTCACACATTGACAGACTGTGTGAGATGGGTTGTGCAGCAGCACAACATAACTCTATCTCTTGCCACCAAGGTGCACGTGGACATGTCGCTCTCCTTAGACTGGCTGCATATTTGGATGAAACTCAGGAGTTACGTTTTAGTAGTACCGTATTTGCTGGTGTATAAGACACATTTCCCCCCTAAAATACCCTCTGAAAATGGGGTGCATCTTATACACCAGCAAATACGGCAACACTGAAAACTGAGGCCCTTTTCACACCTTACCCTTTCACGGAGCTGGGGTGCGGGGCTAGCGTGAGAAGCCTGGGGAGGAAGGCTCTCACGTCCCTGCTGCTTCGGCTCCGCAGCTGCTTTCTGGTCATGCAAGCACCCCGCCTCTTCCTTTCGCAGTGCAGCCTGGGACCTTTCCCAGGCTGCACTGCACAGGAAGTGCGACCGGCCTGGCTCCCGAGGCTCCGCACGCCAGGTAAGTGCGTGCAGGGCCCCGGAGCGATGCACGACCTTGCAGCATTTTTGGCTTTAAGCTGAAAATGAAAAAATGCATGCTTGAGCATCACGCAAATGTGAGTGCATCGTGTGGACTGCTCCTCACATTTATGCGACGCTCAAGGGGCCCTTTTGCTTTAGAAATGCCATGTGAAAAGGGCCATAGAGAAGAGAGGGGGTGTGAAAGGTATTCTCCCTGCCCAGGCAAAACAGGAAGGGAGGGGGTAGTGAAAGTTTTGATCTATAGGAACATAGATGGATGTTTCTACAGTTTCTTCTTCCCTTCCCTTCCCTTCCCTTCCCTTCCCTTCCCTTCCCTTCCCTTCCCTTCCCTTCCCTTCCCTTCCCTTCCTCTCCTGTGCATTTTGACTCTGCCAGGAGTTTCTGCCCAAGCAAACAGGAAGAGAGAAGTGGTGATGCAGCACTCTTTTCATTCCCCTCCTCTCCTGGTGCAACATTCCTTTCTTTTCCCTCCTTTCCTGTGCATTTTGCTCACCAGAGAACTAAAAACATTTTTTCCTGAAAAATACCCCTTGAAAAGTGGGGTGCGTCTTATATGCCAGAGTGTCTAAAATGCCAACAAATACAGTAACTAGTTAAAGTTAAAAGCACACCAAACTTATATTCAAAAGTAACTAAAACAGATACTTTTTTGTTGCTTGAAAAACACCTGAAGTACCTGGCCTCTAGAACAAAACATACGTTTCCCCTGTCCACCTGGTCAGTAGCCATAACAGAGCTTGAAGCAGCAGCGAAGCTGAATATCACTTGAACCATGTGATATTATTCTTTCACCATTTGATGAGGCCAGCTCCCTCCCCAAAACTGACTACAAAAAAAAAGGAAGTTAGTTCTTCTTAGGTTACATAGCTAACAGCATTGTAGTTCTTTATTTGTGAAAAGTTATTTCCATGCACTGCACTTGGATTACATGAGTAAGGAATGCTTCTATACATGTTGGCATTTGTGTACAGAGATCTCTGTGTGAAGAATTTTGACTGGACAACAACTCCTCTCTGTATGGAAATGCTCTGTTTATCTATGCCAGGACATTTGGAGAACACTTTTCCATGCTATTTAAATGTACTTATTAAATGTACTTATAGTAGGGAAACATTTCTGCTACAGGCAGCAATGGTAGCCAGTGAGCTAGCACTTACAGCCCTACAACCCCCTTGTATTGCTTTTCATTCTAAAGGCCAAAGGCATCGTGTGCATCGTTGGCTGTTAGAGTGTACGCATATTTTTTCCTCTTGGAGTTTGCCTCATTATTCTATTCCACATTAGTCATTACGATTCTTCCCTTTTTTGAACAATTATTCAATTATTTTTCTTTACCGTCTAGTTTAACTACCTGAATGTGAGGTTTTACCAAGCATATCAAACAGGTGAGGGCATATATCAAGGCAAAAACCACTCTTTTGGTAATATCAAATCAAACACAAATTCTGGGTCTATCAAATTTTTGTGTCTGCTTTAGCAGATCCATCTGGAAAAAGCACCATATGTCATTTGCTTTATTGGGATGCTTCAGGGGATCCATTAGAGAGACCATCTAAGGCATAATTAGATTAATGAACATTTGTTTGCCCAGCTGGCTTACATTCTTCTTTTAGATATTCTGTTGGATTGAATTAAACTCACCTTGGATGCTTCAGCCTAATGAACCCAGAGAATGAATTGTTTAAGAAGCAAGCAAAGTTTGCAAGCAAAGTTTTCTCAGATTTGTTCAATCCTAAATTCAATTTCCTCAGGGGGACTCTAGCAAAATGTAATCTTGCCTTAGGTTACACCTGATGTTTACAAGCTCAAGAGAACAGTTATGCAACTAAAATCTGTAACAGGAATGTGTAGGGTCACAATGCTGGGAAAAGGACAATCATAGTTCAAACCAGGATGCTTCCAAAGGCAAGCTAATGGGGACAAAAAAGTGTAGGATGTAAAAGGCACACCTTTGCACTGTAATGTTACCATTAATTCACCTTAGTTTGCCAAAGGGTAATACAGATGCCTGTCTCATTAACAGAAAAGAAAATATTTCCTGCAGAATGAGACCGCTCTCAACATCATATTTTAAAAGCTTTGTCCAGGATCCCCAAAAGCCATGATGTTCTGTTGTGGAACCTTTAGATTTTTTTTTAATACCACCATCTCCATTCCCACCATGTGACACGAAAAAGTGCTTGTAATATGTAGAAGGTCCAAAACAATTGGGATATGACATGTGGATCACTTGTTTGAGTGAGTCAGGGAGTGCAAGCCCTTTGTATGCACTAGTGTGCACTTCACCTTTTGCTGTTTTTGTTGCCTGGTTTGTATTAAGTTCAGTTACATAGAAATAAGCCTGATATATACCAGAAATAGTGTATCAAAGATGTATGAAACACCTGTAGAAACTTGTCTAGAAACTGACCATGTGTGTCACTATTACTTTATGCTTCTTGAAGTGGTGCCTTAAATAAATGCCCAGACATGTGGTCCTTTCACAATACAAACATAGTGCTATGATTCCTTTTTAACTTACATGTGTGCATCCTAAGGAACTTGCCATGTAAGGAGGGGGTGGTTTAGAAATCTTGGCCAGAAAGCCCTAGTTCCTCACCAAACTACAAACCCAAGAATTCCCTAGGATGTAGCCATAGCAGTTAAAGTGTAATTATAGTGCTGTAATTGTGTGGTGTGAAAAGGTTCCACACTCTGGCTGCAATTGTCCCTAGCAGTTACCTAGTTCTAAAAGAATCATGACTGTGAACAATCAGTTCCTGATTTGCTTCTCCATCTCATTCAGAGAAGCTCCCTCTGGATCATACTCAATATTTTAAGACTCTGAGCCCAAGTGGGTGGCTGCAGATAACAGAGCTCTTACATACCTTGAGTAGCCAATCTCAACTGTATTTGGCTACGACCCCCTTAGGAGCCCTTCTCAGGTTCCAGGGCCATCCTGTCAAACAGGGGTACCACAAAAACAGGCAGAAAATCATAATGGCTGCCAGAATGTTTGACTGAACCAGTATAGTCTGATCCACAACTGACACTGAAGTAAGTCTCCATGAGACACCCCACATGACTGCTACGGCGTATGAAATATATCACAAAGACCTCAGCTCTTGTGGATTTTAGCCCTTAAAACAAGATTTTGGATAAGATTAAGCAATTAATTTACTGGGTGTACCAAATTCAAGCAATGTGTTAGAAGGATATTATGAACAGGAGGGAAATTATTGACTCCAATTAAGGTTGCTGCTTGATATTTCATTGGTTCAGTTACCAGGACCCCGATAAACCATTAGGGTTCCCATCTCACAGTTTTCAGTCTGTGACCCCCTTCAAATGTGTCAGGCCCCCCTTGGGGGCCATATGGTTCCTCTTGAGAATAGCTGAAGTGGAGGATGCCACTTTCAGATTCGAAATGATAACTCTAATTAGGCATGGTCCTATATCCTCGAACATTTTACAGATGCAAACTGTACGGACCCAAACAACATCAGAAAGTGGTTAAGATGGTGAAAATTAATAATGAAGGAAAACAGATAAGCTAGAAGGGGCTGCAGCAGTTTGCTTTTGCTTGCACTTTCTGGGAAGAACAAGACTCTGGCCCCTCCACTTCCCCGCTCCCCTGTTAAGTTCATTGAAGAGAAAACTATGTTTTTCACTTCGAACTCAGATTGCAGCAATTGAAGTAAGCTGAGGGCAAAGCAGAAAGTGTAAGGAGGAAGAAATAGGAACTGGGGCACTTTAAAAACCACTGAAAAAGTGGGATGACAAAAAACTAAACAGGACTGCCCCTGCCAAATTGGAGGATATGTGGTTCATGTATGCCTGGGTGAGATCTGTGAAACACTACTGCCCTGTGATGGCATCCATCGGAGAATCATGTTTTGTACAACACCACCCAAAACCTCTTTCATCTGGAACAAAAGCAAAGCCCAACATTCACTAAGGAGAAAGGCCCTGCGCTGGGAACCACTAGTCACTTGGTTGACTGAAATTTTGTTGTATTTTAATGAAATCCCATGAAAATTCATTAAGCTTGTATTGAAGAATTGTGAGAGTTGTGAGTCAGTCTCACAGAAGAATTGTGAGTCATAGTCACCATAGTCCATTTATTCATATACCACATTTCCACAATACTTTATGCTCAAAGCATTTCATGTGCATGCATGTGTGCACACACACAAATACAATAACCATAATTATAATCTTAATATATCATAACATTAACTCAATAACAATACATTTAAACATATAAAATGTTGAAGTAAGTCTGGTGCATATTAAGAGTTCAATTGACTGACTAAATGAAAACCTATAAAAAGTTTCTTTTCATGGGTTCCAGCCTCAGTCTTTGGAGACCAGCCACCCGGTTGGGTCTTGCAGTGACTGGCCTAGCCGGATAGTGTACAGCATAGAGCATCTGGCTGGGGAACAGCTGTCACTCATTCCCTTTCCTTCTTATTTGAAGAACAGCAGCTGCTGCACTTCAATCCAAAGAGAAAGGAGCCCATCAGGTGCTCTTTACAGCCTGGCCTGCAGGATGCCAAAGGCAAGGTCTTGAATGGCATGGAAGTTGTGCTCCACAGCTTAGCAAGTTCCTGGCCAGGGAGATGCTGCTGTTGCTGGGAATTCGCTTGGCTTCTCATAGAGGAAACATTTGAGGAAAACAGCAAGCGGGGAGCGGGGGCAGCAAAGGTGAACAGGGAGTTAGAAAAGGAAGTGGAAGGTGGATGCTTTTTTAAAAAAAATTATTTTAAACACTTTATCAATCTGCCACCTGAGACAAGTGGCTCACTATGGCTCATTTTAGGTTTACTTCTGGATTTCTAGCGTTTTCAGACTCTTCTGGTACTCTGGTATGAAACAGTACCAGTGTTCACTGAAAAGTAAGAATGAATTTCTCTGCTACTGAAAGGCAGGATCATTTTCTCAGTTCTGGGTGTGGTAACTTTCTCTCTCCTGCTGGAAAGGCGGGGGGTAACAGCGTGCTGTGCAATAGCAAGAAATTCAGCTGGCTTCTTTCCTGTAGGTAAACAGGACATAGCATTCTGCAAGCCAGCCCAGTATTTGAATGTTACTATTTTAAATCACGAAGTCAGTCCTATAGGCCCATAACTGTAGGGAAATGGCCCCCTCAGGGATATCCTAGGCCTTTTTCTTGGAATAGCTTTTTTTAAAAAAGTAAATTACAAGAGGAAACATTGCAAAATGTATTCTAGTCAAGTATTCACAGAAAAATATATCTGTTTCTATCTCCCAAAGGCACAGAAGCAATTAGCAAATACTAGGTATATTTTAACTTCCATTAAAAGTTAAAAATTAATTTTACAATTTAGCTTGTTTTTAAAAAATGTGCTTAATATGTTTTTAATTCCTGTTTTAATTGTATTGTTTAATTTTTTTCACTTCAAGAACACATATTGTATTAGATATTTTTTAAAACTTATATTGTAAGCTGATATTTAGTTCTTTTGATTTGGCCCTCATATTGGGAGAAAGGGGAGAGATAAATCAAAGAAATAAATAATAGATATTTAGTACAATTAAGCAACTTTTTGTTTTGCTTGAGTTTAAATTCTGACTGTTCTGCATTGATCCTCTTTCATTCCATGTATTCTGAGACTCCCAGAATCTCTTGTTTGTAGGACTGAAGAGGTGTTTCCAATGTGAACCTTCAGGATACAACCTAGGCTGGAATTCTGTTGCTTCACCTGGTGTCATGTAACTACACTGGCTGAAGAAGCAAAGGCAAAGTCAGGGAAAGGAAAGGGCCATGGGAAGGAAAGGAGGGAGAAAGAGGCAGCTGGAAAAGAATGCTGCCAGCTTTGTGACTCCTGTTTCTCAAACGCTTGGGTTTGGGGAAAGGAACGGTGCTGCCTCAGAATAATGATTATATAATTTGCTTCATATTTCAACTTCTGGAGGTCTAGAAACTCTCTCTTTTTTTTTTTTTATGAAAGTTTGGAGTCTGGACCAGCTGATGATGCAATTGGGCACTGGATGGGATTCCCCAGAGTCCGGATAAAACTCAGTCTGTTGAGTAACTTGGAAACCATAAGCATGCAGGAACTGAAACTGCCATTGTAATGGACCATTATGCCAGCATAGTGTCCCTATAAGGAGGGTAAGAATCATGTGGCCCTCCAGATGTTGTTGGACTCAACTCCCAGCAGATCTAGGCAGCTTAGCTCAATGGTAAGGAAAGCTGCAATCTAAAATAATCTGGGAAGACACATGATTCCTGCCCCTGTCCTGTTAGAATATCAGTCCCAATATGTAGATCTGGTAGAAAGGGGAGGCTATTGATTTAGCTTTCAGCATCAGGTAGCAGAATAAAGTACTCTATACATATAAAACACCTTACAAGATATTTTTTCCTAACAATCTCCTTCTCAAAGCTCATATTACTGTTCCCCTCGCCCTCCGTGCCTTGTCAAGTCTACATTTCTCATCTTGAATTGTTGTAATTAGCAACTTAGTGCCTATACAATATTCTTATAAAACTGTTAAGTGCCCTCAGTAACATTACAGTATCCAATTCCATTTGCATTGGTCTCCACAGGGCAATATTATAAACTTAAATGAGTGGTTTGGTATTTGCCAGCCTTGGAGATTTGCCACAGTCAGTCAATCCCCATAGGTGGCAAGAGTATCAAGTGTGATGATTTCAAGGATCATACTGTTGGATTTTGTTCTTCAGTAATTTCCAAGTGCTTAGCTGTAACCAAACCAAGCCCCTGCTGCCTTATGAGTAGCTGATTGCAATTAGCAAAGTGTCCAAGGGGAGAATGACCTGAAGAGGTGTGTGCAAATAATTAAACACAGAGCACTTGGTATAAATACTCGATCTTTTGATGTTATAGTTTAGCAGACTGTGGCAATAAAAATAGCATAATTCTGATTAGAAAGTTCAGGATGATCTATGGATTTAATTAAAGGTTTATTATTTTTACAAGCTGGACTAATTGGCAATGGATAAAGAAAGTAAAGACTGGCTCAAGCCAGCCATGGGGAAGAAAGCTTGACTAAGACAGCTTTTAAACATTTAATCTTTAGAATAGCATCTAAGTAGTTTTTCTCAGAGCTTGGCAAAGTTGCTTTTGGGACTACAGCTTTCAGAATCTCAAACTAGCATAGCCAGAGACTCTTTTACGAGTTCCAGACCTTCCCAACCCAACATCCTGGAGATATATTGACCAACCTCCTTCCACATTCTCTCCCCCAGTGTAAGATTAACCAGGGGGTTTGGTGAGTTGTATTCAATACATCTGGAGTGTGCCAGGTTATGGAAGATTAGTTTGAACATGTGATAGTTGGTGCCAGTCATGGAGAAGAGCTAAGGATAGTCTCTCAAATGTGCAGTTTAGGTTTAAGTTGCAGATGGAATAAAAGGAAACAAACAACTGAGTACAGGCCATGCAGTGGCAGCAAGGAGATGGCTGTAGTAAGTCCGAGGTATGAATTAATTGATTGCATAGGTAAGGATAAGGCCTAAATACCCTAAAGGTCCCAGATCCCATCTGATCTTGGAAGCTAAGCAGTGTCAGCTCTGGTTAGTACTTGAATGGGGAGACAACCAATGTATACCAGTGTTGTGGGCTATATTTCAGTGGAAGAAAATGGCAAAACTACCTCTGAGTATTCCTCACCTAAGAAAATGCTATGATAATTATCCACAGAAAGAACATATTAACACAGAATATCAGTTTTTCTCCAGCATTTAATACCATTGATATTTAATAATTAAAATAACATATTTTTAAAATTATTACTGAATACTGATAACATATTGCTTTTGTGTGTATGCCCATAAGTTGACAGGAGAGTTGAAAGCACATGCACACATACACATAGGTCAAACATAGGTTAAAAAAGCAACTATAGTTTGTTATGCACCTTATTTTCATTAAGTTGCATTGTTTTTAGGCTTCATCACAAAAAGAATTAATATTGAGATTTGAAAAAATGATGACAGCTCTATCAGAAATGTAAGTTTTTAAAACAAAAACTTTGATTACCTTCAGTATGACTGGGGCAATTTGGTTCTTCATAAATGATAAAATATCTTTATGCATTAAATGGAACCCTCTGTTTTCCATTATCTGAGAAGGAAAGACCATGGAGAAAAAAAGGGACAGGATAATTTCCTTTTTGTTGTAGTACCCCTTTCTGGGGATCACTATAAATTGAATATCAAACACTATCACAATTTAAGACCCAATAGATTTTTAACAACAATACATCATATATTACATTTAATTCATATCAACTGTCCCAAAATTCCCATGCATCCAGTGAGGTGCCAGGACAGGACTTGACTTCAGGACTCTTCTGCTTGAGCTGCTCAGTAGTGTTGCAACCTCTGGATGCAACTTTAAAGCCGTAAATAAAAAATACAAGATAGATGCAAATGCAATATAGAGGTTCCACTACAAAGAATTCACCCTTTTGTCTTTTCCTAAATACATACCTGAAAATGCTGTTGTTGTTGTGTGCCTTCAAGTAATTTCCTACTGATGGCAGCCCTATCATGGGGCTTTTTTGGCAAGATTTGTTCAGAGGGGGGTTGCCTTTGCCTTCCTCTGAGGCTGAGAATGATTTGCCCAAGGTCACCCAGTCGGTTTCCAGGGCTGAGCAGAATTCAAACCCTGGTCTACAGAGTCATAGTCCAATGCTCAAAACACTATATCATGCTGGCTCATAGCTGAGAATACCACTACCTCATTGAAGATGAAAAGGGCCTGCCCCTTAGCTGTGGCAACTGCAGCTCCTCTTTGGCTTTACCTCTCTTTCTTGACTCAGCTAGTTAGTACAGCCCTTTCCTTAGAGGGGCTGTACTGTACTCACTTGGCCAAATCAGTGGTTCATAGAGGTTACGCTGTCATGTGTGGTCATACGACATAGCATATGATTATATGACACGATAGTGTAGAATTGGAACCATGGGCACATTTTTGCCACAGTACAGCAGTGGAGAACATTTTGACTTACAGGTATTTTTGACTGCAGTTCCCATGATCCTGTATTATTGGGGCTGATAGGAGCTATAAGCCAAAAACATCTGGAGGGCCCAATTGTCCACACCATTGTCTTAACAAAGTGCTTCAGTACTAAGTTTTTGCCAGCCTCTCCCAAGCTGCTTCCTGAAGTTGGATGACTATTTAGAAAAGAATGGAATCCAGTATGCGGGTATGTGGTAGGCAAAGCGAGGGGGTGAATTAGGGAAAATTGGGTACCCTAATCTGTATGAACAGAAGTCCTTTTTATTGGGCAAAAATACCATGGAATATAACTCCTAATTTGTGATTTTACCATGTATTGGGAGGCCTTCTAAAGGACTATATATTCTTTATATATCATAGATGGGAATCATTTGGTCTTCCAAATATTATTGGACTGCAACTCCAAGCATTCCTCACTGTTTGCTATTCTGGCCAGGACTGCTGGAAATTGCAGTACAGTACCTGGAGGACTGTATGATTTTCATCCTGGTGCCCTTTTATACTACACAGATATAGCTATAGTTACAGAATTCCACATCAGCTGCCATGGTTCCGTCCCATGGGATTCTGAGATTTTCATTTTGGGAGGGGCGTTTAGAATTCTCAGCCAGGGAGGTCTAGTGCCTCAGTGAACTAAAAAAACCCAGGTTTCCATAGGACAGAACAATAGCATTAAAGCAGAATAGAGTGTTACAGTTTTGCAGAGTGAATGGGTCCCTGGTGTACTATTTTGTTACCTAACAGAAATTTCCCTCTGGAGTTTGAAGGTGAGAACATTACTATGCATAGGACAAAGTTAGGAGTTTTGCTGAGCAGAATATCCTTGCTGGACTTGTGTTTCACATTTTCCAAATATCTTTGGTATCTTGATAAAGGTACTGGGTTTCTGATTTTGTTTCTAAGGCTATTTGACGTCCACATCTTCCTCCTTATTGGTCTCTGGGGTACCAACTCTCACGATGGGATATCCCAGCACTGATGTAGTGAAGCAAACTGTCAGCCACATGGAGCAATATGACATCCCACAGGTAAGTACTACTTTTTAACATGGAACTGAATGAGTAACAAGAATTGGTAGTGCAATTGACAGAATGGGATTAATAACATCAGTATTGTCATGTTAGAATTAGCAGTAATCCTAACATTAATTCATAGCACAATAATAACTATGTAATTAATAATGATTAATAGGATTATTGTTCAGGATTAATTGGCTAATTAATAAGATTGCTACTCATGATTTCAGAATTCAATTGTCTTATGACAATACCAGTAATTTTTTAAAAAGAAAATCCACATGTGCAAAAATAATATTTTAAGGAAGTTGATTAAGGCCATTTCCACACTAGAGTGGAGGAACATGTCATGAGTGGTGTTTTTTACTCCGATGTACCCCGATTCCTATCTGCACGCCCTCTGGTTTCTATTGAAATAAAGTGGATAGAATCGTTTGTGGATTCTGCATCGTCAATTCTCGCGGAACTCCTATTCCCCTCCCCTGCTTCATCCCACCGCCGCTGATTGGTCGATTTAAAAAAAAGCGTCGTAGAAACTGTTGCTACATTTTAGTGCAAGTGGTGTGAATCAATGTAATGCTTCTGCATCTGGAAAAGACACAGCAGAAACAGTTTGGGTGGTTTACATCAGAGAACCAGTGTGGTGTAGTGATTTAAGCATTGGAGTGTGACCCTGGAGACCAAGGCTGGATTCACTGCTCAGCCATGAAAACTCACTGGGTGACTTTGGGTGCATCACACATTCTCAGGCCCAGAAAACCCTGTGATAGGTTCATCTTTGGGTTGCCATAAGTCAAAAATGAAGGCACACAACAACAATAACAACAATAACAAAGTATGTATCTGGAGAAAAGACTACAAACCTGTCAAAAATGTCTTTTTAATATGTAGGCTATTTCTTTGATACATCAATGTATCGTCTGTCCTACAATACTTTTCCATATATGCATGTAGCTCAGTGCTACTTGCCTTTGTGTCTAAAACAATTACATATGTACTCCCTCTTTCCACAGAACTCTTCAACCAGCAAGAGGATACCGATGTTCTAAGGGTGAATTCATAGCATGGTCGTGAGATTTCAATTCACATGATTCTTTGGGGGAAGCTATTGCAGTTAAACCAAACTATTAAATGTGCATGTGTGTGCGTGTGCGTGCGTGTGTGCACACGCATATGGTCATATCTACCATGTGAGAAAATATTTTGAGGTTTGTCCTTATAACCAAGCTTTTATGTCAAGAGCTCCATCACCTTGAAAAGTGAACTTCTTCATACTTGTATTTTTATACCTAATGAGCCTTCAACTTGTGAGATTCACCACAGCCCTCTGAACATTTGAGTCAGAAACTGGGTTAGTCCAAAACATTTTGCTCCCTGAGGCACATTTGGAATATTCATCCTGTATAAATGACATAAAAATGGAGGAAAAATTATGTAAAAATGAACGTGGACACCTGATTTCAGCGGCTCTTGGCTCCCTTTCCCCTTTGGGCTTTTTTTTTTTTTAACAGTTTTGTTCAGAATGTCAGGACTTACTCATCATCCATTGCTGCCTTCCATGAACAATAGCCCCGTTTTTGCCTGTGACTTGGATTCTGAGTCAGAGCAAATACATTGTTTGGATACAAAGAGAGATGTTCTAAAAGTAACAATGGTTATCAAGTAGGATGATAAACATCTATTGCCACAGAAGAACTTTAATGAAGAAGGTTGTCTACAGTTCATTAGTACTCACTAAAAAGAGAATTCATTGCAAAAGCAAAAGGAAAGAATTTAAAATCTTCTCAAAGCAAGAGGCTATGATTAAAAACAGTATTCTGGAACTTTGGCATGCCAAAAAGAAACAAAAACCAAAAAACCCTGATTATGTGATGAATTCCAAAACAATATGCTAAATCGTGAGGACTAGAAAATTAACAATCTCTAACATATTTGTTTAAGAGTTAACTTGACTTGATACAGTACAGTAGGATTAGCTGTGAACAAGCATGGTTTTGCTATTAAGCACTAACATGAATGTAATCTAGATTTATCAACTGTTGCTTGTTTGCAGTAACGTCCACTGCTTGACTTGAGAAAATTCCTATTATTAAATATGTAATTGTCATAGTTATATCCCACAAATTAGACCACTTCAAGTATAGTCCATAGCAGAACTTGGAAAAGTTATTTCTCACAGGAAATTCCCCAAATCCCATAACAAACATGGCTAGTGGACATGCTGCTGGTGGAATGTGCACACTGTTATCCCAGAAACATTTTTTCCCCAAGCTCTGTTCCCCCCATCCTAAAATATGTCTCCCACCAGACCAATACACAGGACCACGTCTATTTAGCTTCAGCTGCAGAACTACATCATCTTGACATGCCCTTCAGGCCATTCTCTGGTCTGCTGTGTCAGTCCTTCATAGATCCCTTGTTCCCAGAAGCAACAAGGGAGAAAAATGTGAAAAATAGGCAGAATCTGTTTGGCATGCAAAAGCCCTTTTGTTCTCCTTGGGATGAGGCTAGGACTGCATGGTGTGTTACATTCATGCTCTGCAATAACCCTTTTGGCTAAGAGACAGCTGAGGTTCATATTAGGTGTGGTTAATTAAATGGTCATGTTTTGGAGTGGAGATGTCCTTTGAGAATTATCACAGAAGGGTAACTTTTAAAAGGAGATCTACATAAGGAGATAAAGTAAACTGACAATATCAGCTGGATGTCTATAAGCCTTTAAATGTGAAGGCACAAGGTCCTTTTTAATATATAAAAGTGTTATGTAGCCTGCCAAAGACAGAATAGAGTGCTAAAAAGGACTGGATTATTTTTAAAGGTCAAAATTATTTTTAAAACAAATTAAGTGGCTGTTTAGATATTAGGGAAGGAATGAAATGAGATTACAGTTCTATGACCCAGTGTTAGAACTGATACATTTAGCATGCCTGGGGGATCAGAACTACCTCATGTATAGGCATGGTGGTAATACAAGGATACACCCAAATATCCTGTTTTGAGGAGGGGTGAGGATCAGAGCAGAGCTGGCCCTATCACTAGATGGAATGAAGCAACTGCCCCCACTGGCATATGCTTTGGGGCAACAGTGGCAGCCCCTACCTAGCTGTTCCACCTAAGCTATTGCCTTGGAGTTCCATGTCCTGGAGGACAAAGTTGTGTGGATCACATTGCCTCTACTGCATCCTCTGAATTGTCTTGGTAGTGTGACATTACAGTAGGATGGCAGTGAACAGGCAGTGTAGGGAGGACGTGTGACCTAGTTACAGTAAGCTAGTTGATAAAAGACACTCTGGATCAACCCAGACTGATTTGTTGAAGGATGCACACAATTGCAAGTGAGGCCTCATGACAAAATCGTGCATGAAGAGCCTTCAGACCTATTTCATCTCAAATTAGGGGCAGGGACACTGGCCTGAGCAGGAAAACTTTCCGACCTAATGACAGGGAGCCTCTGGTGGGATGGATAGCATAAGCTGTCAGTTGGCCCAGTCCATACCTTCAAAGGTATCCTTCTTCAGGTATGGGGCTGTCCAGTCAAGGGGAGCCTCTCTGACAGAGAGTTTGTATTGGAAAGTGGTAGGTTTGTTATGAGAAATTAATAGATTTACAGGTTTTTGTCATGCACAAATAGTGGCCCCATTTCAGTTAGTATTGTTGGAGATCTCAGACTGTTTCAGAATTTGGAAGTAACACATTACAATGAAATGACTTCTACAAGTACCTGCAAAACATTGCTTGAGGGGGAAGACGTGTTGAGAACATAATCTTAAAAACTACAGTTGGCCCTCCACATTTGTGTGTTTAACATTCACGTGCTCGATGATTTCTGAGTTTCTCCAACCCTTGTCCTCAATCTAAGGCACTTTTCTAGGGGGAACCTTCCCTCTTGGTGGCTCTGATCAGACAGTACAGCCCTTTAAAAACTCACCTTTCCTCCTCCTCCCCTCCCTCCACCACCACCACCACCATCACCACTACCACCACCACCACCACCTGCTGCCTGGCCAACTAAGAACAGTTTGCAGCCCAGTTTCTCAGCACCACAAACCTTCTCTTGATGCCCCTCTACATCCAAGGAATGTGTTGGGTAAGAGAGGAAGAGTAAGGTTACTGTGCTGATCCACTCCCTTTCTTTCTCCTTTTCCTGATCTGGTTGGAACCTTGGATGCCCATTCTCCCCACCATGCCCTGGTCTTTTTCCCATACATGCTCACATATTTTGATATTTCTGGTTTTTTCCACTTTTGTGGAGGTCCTGTGCCTCTAACCCTAGCAAACATGGAGGCTGCCTATAGTAACACAATAGGGTTTCTGTTTTGTTTTGTTTTGGTATAATGTGTAGTTTTTACTCATTACTTTTACTATATTAGGTTTGAGGTTTTGTTTTTTGTTTTTTACGTTTTGGGCTATTTTAAAATATGTTTTTGTTTATAATGATAATAATTGTGACAGTGATGTAACTATGGACTAACACATTGGTAACGTACCATTGACACCAATCTTAAAGTAGTGAACAATGATTAAGTAACAGAAAAGTAACGAGAAATGCTTAACACATTTTTAGATAAAATTGTCCATCCATTAGACTGTTTTTCAAAGTTAGTAGGGACTCCAATAATTTCTTTTAACTGTTTTTCGTCTTTCCATTGTTTTCTTTACAGGATCCTTTTCTAAGTAAAGATCAGTCAAGAGGGACTTACTGGCCATATGAACTTGGACAACAATTGGGACTCTGGGTGAACAATTCAGATAGAGTGGCGCCAGCTGCAAGGTGGGCATCTAGAAAGCAATTGAAAACATTCAGTGCTCTCCTGATAGCAACTTCAGCAACACTATAAGAGTAATCAAGATGAGAGTAATCACAACAGTAAATCTCACAATTCCCCTGCAATACCATTGCCTCACACCAATCATGACATTGTTCTTCAGAAAGTCCTGTATTAGTCTTGCATTGAAGGCACCAATCAATATGGGAGTGAAAACAGAACACAACAATGTTTAGTGGCTTGCTGTTACCACATTTCAGCAGCACATTTTCAGGGGCCTGTGGCCTACAAAAATAGCCTTGGGGGCTACAAGATGCTACATTTAGGAATTTAGAATGTAGGAGTTGTTTTTGCTGCAACAGACACGTATGTTCCTGCAAATTGTTTCAAAAGTATCTAATTCTTCAAAGAAAAACAGCAAAGCACAAAGTCAAATCTTGTACACTAATGCTAGATCTTATCATGTCAAAATGATCATGGGAATTCAGTTTTCATGCTTAATACATACATACATATATATATATATACACACACATGTCTATGTAATACATATGTAATACATGTATATGTAATACATGGTACATATTTAAAATTTTCATTCTATGAAATCCCTGCATATCGCCATGCCTATTTGCTTGAGCCAAGTTTCCTTGTATTAGGAGTGAGGAAAGTGTGGAGTTTGGGCCACTGACAGCCATGGACACCAATTTAGAGTGCCAAAGCCTTCTATTTTCAATTATTTAAAAATTAAATTGTTGCAATTTACAGGTTTTTTTTTTAAACTAAAAGATGCACAAAAAGCCCATCGAATGCATGAAAATGCTCAAAAACTCCTTCGGCCACTTCTGCCCACTACCCTGCCGTACCTTTCTTTTCATTGGAGTCCCCTCAAAATGATGTCAGGAAGTGATGCAATGTCTCTTCCAGTTACCATTTTGAGAGGAACTCTGAAGAAAACAGGTATTCTGGCATGCTAGCAGGTGTGACCCATGGAAGATTTTGAGGACAAAATTGTTCTCTGGCTCCTATTCAGCTTTTCATCCTTGTCTAAAATTAAACAAACATATCTCACTCTCACTTCCAGGCCTTGCCTCCAGGAGAATCAGTATATCCTGAATCAGTATATCTCGACCCTCAAACAGCTGACTGGTGGACAAATTTGTGTGGTGGCTTCCACAGTGTCCTTCCTTATGATGGAATTTGGATTGTATGTTTTGTTGAATCTCCTTTTATTCCCTTCATTTAATCAATTGCTTTGACTATCCTGCGCTTATAACACAACCCTTCTGAAAAATGCATTTTTTCTCTTCTTCTATTATGGCTAGGATATGAATGAACTATCCAATTCTCTAAATGGCCAGTACCCAGGTTGTGCTGTCAACAATCTCAACTACCCTCCATATGTACCCAGTAAGTGGCTTTGAGGCCAGGGTTTGGGGCAGGGCTTTATTTGACTCCAGTAAACACTTGCATTATATTCATCATTGACCTTCACTTATATAACGTTTAACAACCAGGCCTCAGAGATTCAAATTGCCACGAGTTTGATTGGGAGGGATAATGACATCCTTTGCCACCCCAACCACACCTGAAAACGTTCCCAGTTCTCTGTAATTGCTTAGCAGCACCCCTCACGGTAGCTTAGGGGAAACTAACAATGGATAGCTATGACCCACCTCTGTGGTAATCAAAAGTATTTTGGGGTGGCTTGGTCTTGAATTTAGGTCTCATTAGGTTTAAAGAAAATGTATTCCAGGTGAAGATAAAAACTGCTAGAAACGTTGATATAGATCAACATTTTTGCCTGTAGTTTTGAATTCTAGTGACTACTGGAGTACCATGGATTGTCATAATGAATGTCTACACTTCAAACTTTACTGCTATAGCACCAGAACTTCAGAAAGGAAGAAGATAAGGAGTTCATAAGTTTGTCTATTCCAAGATAAATATGGACTCTAACATGATCCTGACAATATCCTGTTGATATTGTTATCACATGGTAGACTAATCCATGTTTCCCTCTCTGAAGAAGTCACTGTCCCACATTGCATGAGATTCCAACCCACAACCATGTGGGGACTGGGTAGAAGAGAACAAACTAGACAGACATTTGGCTTTCCCCTGTTCTTCCTCACTTTTCCATCCTCTTACATCTTTACAACCACAATAATTTTGACAGGAAAATAATGTGGAGCAGGGACAAGATCAGAGTTCAACCAGTCATGGCTACTTGCTCTGCATATGGTGACCACTGGTTCCATTCAACTGCAAAACTGTCAAAAGCCATCTGGACAACAGTCAGGAACTGTGCCAGAGTTCACAAGAAGTACTTTTTTTTGGAATACATCCCCCAGAAACCCAGCCAGCATGGCAATGCCATTTCTCTTGGGTGTCATCCAAGCTTTTTCTGGAGCTGACCCAGATGGAAAATCACTAGAGCTGCAGTTGGGAGCATTTTCTTGGACAATGTAGTATTCCCATGCCCTGGATTGGCTTCACCTTCCTAGGTTGGCCGTTGAGCCTTCTGAGAAAGGGCTAAAGGGCTTCGTGTGCAGCCTAGAACTAGGAGGGCAAAGATCTTTCTTGCCTTGACATATGTTGGCCTGTTCCTCAACTTCGTCTCCTCAGCTCCAGTTCTGCTGATACCAGCACAATTTCTAGTTCATGGCTTCTGGGCCATCTCTGGCAGCTGCCCATGGCCCAGACTCCTGAATGATAAAAAGATTCAACTAAGAGGAAAGTGAAATGCTTTAAAGCATCATTGATTTCACTCTTCTCTGCCAACAATTTTCCTGCCCTAATTGTGTTTCTGGAAAATCATCTGAATCATGAATGGGAAAAATGAGAAAATGTGGGGATCTAAAATGTCAGTTCTGCTTGTGAATCTGAATATTTCAATTTTTATTGACTTTGCCAAGCTTTCAGTTATTTTGCATTCAGTGTCATTCCAAAGGGGATATGGCACAGACAACGGTGAGATTTTTTAAAAATGTTTTCCTTAATAATTTGACACTACAACAGTGGTTCTCAACCTGTGGGTCCCCAGATGTTCGTGGACTTCAGCTCCCAGAAGCCCCAGCCACTATGGTCAATACTCAGGGCTTCTGGGAGCTGAAGTCCATGAACATCTGGGGACCCACAGGTTGAGAACCACTGCACTACAAGTTTTCTGTAGCAATTGTATAATATGCTCTATTCATGAAAGGATTCAGAGTATCTGAAGTTACAATCATCCTCTAAGAAGCCAAATGCCCCATAGGTACCATCAAAAATCCATGAATTTGCCCAGTCAACATCCTACCAACCATTCTCTTGTTAATATAGGAACCTTAATCAATAGAAGATGATTGATACCATTGCTCTTGGCAATAAAATATCAGTAGAAAATCAAAAAATGGAAATCAGCTAGATTGGGTCTTCCCAGCCATCTAGCGGGTAGAGGCTTTGTAGCTGTAAACTGTTTTATTAGGAATCTCTTTCCTTTGTTGAAGGAAGTGACCAAAATTCATGGCTGAGAACATGATAGCATTATAACATTATGCAAAGACTGACAGCTTATAGAAATAGCTAGACAGTTTATTACAGCATTGGGGAGGATTTGCCAGGGAAGGTCGTATAAAAATATTTAAATCAAATTAAATAACCAAGCTAAAATATGCATTTCATAATCTTACTGAGGAAAGACATTCATGTAGAACACAAATTGCTGATGTTACCCTGATTTCTGGGGGTCCCGTGAGCGACACCTAAATGCTCTCCAAATTACACAAGTTGGGGAAATTAGTCAAAGAGCACAAGTTAGCATTGCAAGAGGCAGGGCAACAGAGTGAGATCTTTTACCCAGCATCTATGGGGTCAGGCCAAGTCAAGGAGCAAACAGAAGTGAAATAATAATTGTTGTTTTTATTAGAATACAATCAGACAAGTGTATGCAGCACACTCACACAGATAACTAGAGAAATAAAGGTTGGAGTTGGATAGAGGGATTTTGAGAGGAGGTTTTTGGTATAGGAAATACTGCACCTATCCTGAAGCCCAGGTACTCTGAAGATAGAGTTTGTGGATGTGAAGGTTCTCAGTACGTGGGACTGAGGGGAAGGCTCGCCAAGCAAAGCGGCAGCAAGGCGGTATGGAAATCGGGAGCGATCCGAGGAAACTCTCAAAGTTAGGGGTTCTTATAGGGGAAAATGTGGCCATAGGCTAGTTCGTACTTGGGGAAAACAATGAGTTTTGGGCTGGAGACAAAGCCTCCAAAAGGTCAGAATTTAGCATGATTGAGTTAAGTCTGAATTGTCAATAAGGTAGCCAGTATGCAAACGCGGGGTGCTTGACGCTTGAGCATTCGGCTCGTCAAGCTGCCTGCTCGGGGCAGGGAGTTCTTTGTAAGTAGCGTGCAAACATAATAGGGTACTTGCCTTGAGGTCTCCTGAAGCGGCAGTTTGGCTATTTCTGGCCTGCTTGTATTTGTTTTTAATATTACAGCGATTAGCGACCGAGCCTGTTTGTGTGCTTGTCCGGGGGCCTCGCAAGCATGTGGGAAGGAATAGGTGAGGAAGGCCAAATTATTGATATCAAAATGATAAATGGTATCCCCCAAGTCCAGCTAGAAACTGCGGTAACATTGATCTTCCTTCCTAGATGGCTGTCATATAAGGCAATGCCAATATACTAGCTTTAAACAATACAGGGCAAGATCCAGTCAAAATGAAGTGGTTTTAAACTCCTTTCAGCCAGAGGGATATAGGGTGCTTCCAGACAAAGCTTTTATTGTGCAAACATTCTGGTTCGTTCTTAAATATCTACAGGGGTTCCAGATGTTGTTGTCTTTCATTTATTAACTTGTGTTTTCCAAGTGCTTTTTCTTTCTTCTTATTGGAGAGAGACAGAACAGCATAATCCATTAAGAAGTGAAAGAATAGCATTGTGATAGCTTTTGAGAGGGACAGAACAGCAATAATCCATTAAGGATGGAGAGAAAAACTCTGAAATGGCAGCATTCTCGACTGTCCATCCAGAAGCACTCTTGTACAGTGAAAACTAAACCAATGGGATTGAGAATGCTTGAGTGTGGTATTGTAGGGAAGGGTTGGTGGTGCAAGGTGAACTGCTGTGGAATTGGTAAGAACTGGGAAACAGTTCTTTCCACACACTTTAAGTGGGCATCATAAGCAGTTCCGAAAAGTCATGTTTAAAACTATAGTGGCTGTACTGGTTGCGGTATTCTAGAAGTTATAGTCCAAAATAATAACTTTTCCAAGTTTTGACATCATATCTTGGGTTGTTGCTATGCACTATACTTAATTTCCAAGGGTATGTGGTATATTTGGGATTATTAAGACAGACAGACAGACAGACAGACAGACAGACAGACAGACAGACAGACACTTTATTTCGGTCATTGACCAATAAAACAATAATAAATACAGAATAAATACATAGAAACTAATAAAAGAAAAAAAACAAATAGCAAAGATTAGACGGCTCGCATCAGCCACTATTGCTATTATTAACCGTTTGAGAACGTACCTTACACATAATATACAAAAACTTTGCTACTTTGAGTATAACAGTTTGCTCCTGATTATCCAGCAGATGGCGTAGATAGAAACCATCAGAATGTCCAGGGAATTGAGTTAGTAGAGGAGTAATCAGCTCTTGTTGAATGTCTCGATAAAACTGACAATATAGGAGTACATGAATTGTAATTTCTACCGCACCGGTATTGCAAGGGCAGAATCGCATCTCGTAAGGAATTTTCCCATATTTCCCTTCCAATATCGCTGTGGGAAGAACATTAAAACGAGCCAATGTTAAGGCTCTCCTGAATTTGGGCACAGTGACATAGTACAAGTATGCAGCCGGTTTAGAGATCATCAATTGGTTATTAACAAGTGTATACTTAGTAAAGGTAGCAATTTCTGTTTGACCTTCTATATCTAATATCCTTTGTTTTACAATAGCTTTTGCTTGGTCTAATCCTAATCCTAGGATATGATTGCTCGAAAGTCCACAAAGGCTCAACTTCTGAAGCACTGCTGTTTCCCATGAAGATTTATATTTATCAGCCAGAATTAACTGGGTCAGTCCATTCTGATTATTGTGTAGCTTTAGCCAATAGGTAAAGATGTTCAATCAAATACTTGTTTCCAATTTACTAACTCCTGCCTCCGTTCGCAATACAGCATTTGGAACACATCGAGCAACCTGAAATATGCTCCTCAGAAACTTTGTTTGAACTTTTTCTAGAGAGATCATATTACTATACATCCCCAGCTGAGCTCCATATAACAGTTGAGCTCGGGCTTTAGCTGTAAACAATTTGATTGCAGCTGGGATGAACTGTGCTCCTTTGCTGAAATGGTAATTTTGAATGGCTACAGCAGCTCTCTGAGCATTACTGGACACATAAGCTGAGTGAGCATTTCTACTTCCTGAGGCTTGGAAAACTATCCCCAAATATTTAAAGATCTTAACCTGCTCAACTAATTGCCCTCCTAGGACCCAACTTCTTTGCTTAAGGTGTTTTGAAAAAGTAAGAATCTTAGTCTTGGTGTAGTTTATTATTAGTTCCTCTTCAGCACAGTACTGGATAAGTGATCTAAAGGCTCTCTTAAGGCCAACAAAGGTCAATGACAAGATTACTGCATCATCAGCATATAGTAATAAATTGATATGCCTATGGGCTAATTTAGGGGGATGGATTATTAAGTATATTGATTTTCGTGACACTTAATTCCAAAGTGGTATATTCCCCAAGGCACTAAAACAGAAGAGGATCCATTGAAATAAACACATCATTTACAATGGACATATATGGAGGAAATCAGTATGGGCACCTTAATATTTTGTTCTGGGAATTATGTTGACTGAAGCAATAGCTGTAGGTAGGTGAGATATACAGCTAAGATCCTGTACTGGGAGACATACACATATCACATAGCTACATCTTGGTAGCTATGTCTCATGATGCTGTCTTCCCAAAACTCACCTTACAAGCAGTGTAGCCTCTGCCCCACATGGCCATTACCTTGTTGTCAGAGAGCAGGGGGATGAGTAGGGACATGTCAAGCTGTTTCCCTGCAACAGGCATTTGGAGAGACTTCTGGGGGTCCTTGTGAGCTCTCTGCTGATAGCATCCTGGCAGTGCATTTATTTACAAGGAAATAGCTGGATGCATTCCTGCTCATCCTCTGCTATCCAACCACATGAAAATGGCCGTGTTGAGGGAGCACACTGCTTACTAAGTAAGTTAGGGGGATTTTGATTACTGCCTAGTCAGAACAGAATTCCAACATGTTCCACAACCATAAAAGTGAGATGTGATGGCATAAATCCAGCTTAGGCTGTTCTAAGTAACTAACAGGATGCTGGTCGTATACATTCAAAGTGCCTGCTTTTCTTTTCTTTTTATGAAAACAAAATTTTCTCTCCTAAGCAAGGACAGAACTAAGTGAATTGGTTTCAGACAGATAGATTTTAGAGGAATCATTGCTCTAGTGGCTGCTGCTTTCCCTATAGCCAAAGAGATGCACCAGAAGGTTATAACTGTTATGGGAAATTAAGAGACTACCTTATGATGAACCAACCTGCCAACCAGCCTACATGGCTGTCTCTTACATGGGGAAGTGGAAAGAAGGGTTTCAGCTGCACACATTATTTTTCTCAAAGCAGACATATATAAATGTAGAATAGCTGTGCTATTTTGTGTTTTTTTTTGCCATGCATTTCTGCAGGAATTAATGGTGATCACCTGGCTTGGTTTGATATGCATATACATATTAAGTAGCAGTGCACTAACATATGAACCATGAATAACCTGTTAGATATCGGTAAGTACACTCTAAATCTCTTATTGCTCAACAAGCAGCATCTGGAAAAATTAGGTTATAAGCATATTGCAATTACCAGATTTCTCAGATGACCCAGTATGTTTATGTTTTATGAATATATGGAATGCAAAGGTGAATGGCTGAGCCATTTTTCTTTTTCTTCTTCTTTTAAAAATTCTATTTGCAGGAATTTCTGATTCGTCCTTGTTTCATAGCACATTATGTCCAGATTCTACAATGTATCTGGGATAAGCACAATGTATCTGGAAAGCACTATGACACACATTCCTTCTTTGGATGGGCAGAAGCAGCACCTACTTTCAGGTACATTCTTTGAAAGTCTTCTTTTAAAGAACTATTAATGTAGTTCCTACTTACATTTGTTGGCGTGTCAGAAGTACCAATACCACAGGAAAACCTGACATGGCTTCTACTTGGGGCTTACACTTCATTTAGCATCATTCAGTCTTCTTGCTCATTGTGTTACATAGGCAATTAGAATGAGGGTTGCTGGTAAACTACAGACCTTTAAACAGGAACAAGTTTGTCTGTTCCATGTCTGAGGTTGCAGTGGAAATGCCCTTTTACACAAGCACAGAATTTGTTCAAAAAATTCAGAATCCAATTTGTTTGTTAATTGCATTAATCATAATGTATTCAATTATATGATGAATCATGATAAAATATATTTCATACAATTCATATTTTATGATGTATTTAAAGAAATAATTTAATTTATTCATAAAAAATTAATGATGAGGTAATTTTTTTCTTTTTAAAAAACAACTCTGAAATTGGCCTTTTCCTTAAGTATAGATGGTTAAATTTTGAGGTGATGACAGTGACTTTCCATTCTAGTTTTGGGACTTTTAGGTGAGCCACAGTCCAGCTGAAGATAAGCAGTTTCAGGCCTCTTGATTGTTAAAGATTCCATGAAACCATCAAAATGATTTAATTGTTTTTCAGCTTTTATGTGCAGTGCACTTTCAACTTTGTTTAACTGTTGTAAACTGCCTTGAATCTGAAACTGGGGAAAAGTAAGATATAAATAAATATATTGATACAACCCCTCCCACCAGAACAAAGCAGAGTGGACCACTTTTGTTGCCCCCAGGCTGGAGCTGGTGATGCGCAGGGCCTTGGCTCCCCCCCTCTTTCATTCACACAAATTCTTTTACTTCAGCCCTCCTTTTTTCACATACACCCATCATCCCTGCTGTGTCTGATGCCCAGCTGACCCTCCCCCCCCGAAATAGCTGAAGAGCATATGAATATTTGCCGGACACTGTTGCAAGACATGATGTGATGTTGAGCTATTCATCTTTTAAAGTATCTTGCCCACCATTATAGCTCTTTTCATTAGGAATCATAATAAAGTTCTAAGGAATCACACATTTACCTGGAACATGTCTGAAAATCACTCAGTTTTTAACCACATAAAAGAAATGTATTCTTTGCTAAAGCCAACAGCTCTCCAACTTCTGGGTCTCAATGGCAGTGATCTAGCTCTCACTGTCTTTGCCATCCTGAGCGGACTTGCAGAAGCAATACATTTGGCAAAGTGCCCCCTCCCTGGTAAAGGGGGCCCAGAGGGGCTCATCAGGGACCTTATTTTCTCTTTAGGCTAGAGAACAATTGGGCTCCAATATCGAGTGAGAGAAGGTCGTAGAGTTCCATGTCCGCTTGGGCAGTAACTGCCTTGGCAGCTTAGCGTTGTCTGAGATTTTTTAATCTGAATAGGTCAAATCAACAATACAAAATTGAAGATCAGGACATCACTTAAGCCCCAAACATATTCTCTCAAAGATTGGAAGATCATGCCAATCATTAAACAATGGACAGGGGAAGAGGAGACGAGGAGGAGAATCCACGTGGAAGAGAGAGAAGGGAGGTAAGAAATCCTGAGAAAAATAAGACATTAACCGATACTAACAGAATAGACTGTAACAGACTGAAAGTGCCATCAAAAGCCAGCGAAGAAAGGGTGGGGGGGAATTTAAGATAAAGAAACACAGAAACAAAACTTAAGGCTGGCGGAAAAGAAATCGAGAAACTGGATGAGAGGCAACAGGCAGGGAGATAACAGAGTGCAGCTGGAGCTCGCGGCAATGCTTGAGCTCGCTGCTCAATAGAGACTATGAAACGCAAAATTGTCAGTAGAAAATAGAGAGGAAAAAGAGAAAAAGAGGATTGAACAGTCAGTTGAGAAAAGTACCTGAGAGAGAGACTAAATAAATAGTTGATTGAATAAATAACAGAGACAGTGGAATCTGACATGCAACAACAGAATAACAGATAGTACTAGCTTAAGCTTGTGTGAAGAACTGGGATGACGAAGGGAGACCAGCCGGAGAAGAAGCAGCTGAAGCCGCTAGAGCCCGCTAGTAAAGATTGCAGAAACAGTAGAAGGCAAAGGAAATAAAGACTGCAAGAATGGAGGGGGGAAAAGACGTAATTTGAGACTTATGTATTTAGAAATTAGAGACAGAAAGTGAAATTAAGAAGACGGAAATCCAAAACTGGACTGAGATTTAAGGTGAAGAGACAGAAGAGACAGAAAGACTCAGAAAGAATCAGTAAGATAGCGTTTGAAAGCAGCTTGGGCTCGCGAGAAAATTGCTGGAGCTCGCTGGAAAATCAGCTCGACAGAATAAGATCAGTGCATGAAGAGGCAAAGAACGATCTTGTAAAACAGATCATAAAATTATTTTGAAGGCATAAGTCAAACTGGATTAAATTTAAACGACACTTAAAAGATATAACAATTCATTAATTGGAATTTATATAGAGAATAATAGAGCTTTAAAGAAATATATAATTTTTTACAATTATATATATAAACAGTAGTTAATACAAACATATGTGAGTGCATAAACAGGATATAACATTGGTTTAATTAATTTATAATTCATGAAATAAAGCCAAATAGATATATAGTTGATAGTTGATATATAGTTGATTTATAAGTGCATTAATTGATTAATTGATTTGTAACTGATTTATATTTTATATAATTGATTTATAAGTGAATTGATTTATAAGTGAATTAATTGGAATACTAGACTTAAATATTAATTAATTTGTGAGTACTTGGAAAGCACTTAAACTGTGTTAGTTTATAAAATATATATTTGGTGGGGATAAAGGACAGAAGTGCAAGTCAAAATAGAAACTGCAGGGAGAGAAGTGACCTTGAACCAATAAGACGAGACAAAACAAAGACGGTGTACTCAGAAGAAAATATTTAAGAAACTATTTTAAAATTAACTCTTGAAGAGACAGAGAGGAAGAGAAGAAGAGGTCTGCCAGCGCCATCTAGTGTGGACTAAAAGGTAATACATTAAAAAAAATGGCATCTAGATTAAGGAAGGGAACTACAACACAAACCCAAATACAACTGATAGACCCAGCAAGAAGTGCATTGGCGGAAATGGGATAACAAATGACTGAAATTCTAAATGAGATTAGAAGTTTAAAAATGGAGATAAGACAGGAAATGAAAGATACAAGGGCTGAAATCAAAGCAGATATTTGGAAGGAAGTGGACTGCATTGTAAAGAGAATGGATAATATGAGCAAAGACATCAAAACAATGAAAATGGACATTCAAGAGATTCAAGACAAAACAAAACAATTAGAAAAGGAGAAGGAAATTATGACAGAGAATCAAAAACAGGAAGATCTGAGACTAAGACAACAGGAATTGAGATATCGAGAGAAGTGCATTAAGTTGAGAGGAATCAGGGAATCCCCGGGAGAATTCATAGAAAGGAAAGTAATCATAGCTCTGGCGAACTACATTGGAATGAAAGAAGAGGACATGGAGAGAGACATAGACTGCATTTTCACAGCAAATTCTAGAATTGCAAAAGAGAAGAACTGGCCGAGAGATGTTGTGGTGTGCTTCACAAGGACTAGGATTAAAGAAAGAATACTCTAAATAAATTATGAAAAACAGCTAGTGATTGAAGATAGAATAATAAAAATATTTAAAGATATACCATTTGAAATTCTGAAAAAAAGACAAGAGTACACATTTCTGACTCAACTCCTGCAAAAACATAGAATTACATACAAATGAGAGAGATTGGAGGGAATATCCTATACGTATAAACAGAGGAGATACAAAATTTCTAACATCGCAAGAGTGAAAGAGACTTATGATAAATTAAAAAGAGAGTTAGAAAGGCCAGCAAATTGGAACAATGAGGAAAAACAGGAGGAAGATCAAGGCAGTCAGGGAGAGATATCAGAAGTTGGAAAAGTGGAACAAAACCCGGAAAGAGAAGAGAAAGAAGAAAAAGAAAGTTACTCAGAATCAGAGACAGAACAAAGGGAAGAGGAGGACCTACAGAAGCTTGAATTGGAGATAAAGGACTTATACGTCAAGGAAGAAGATATATAAGAGAAAATTGATAGTTGAAAGAGATGGCCATAAAGATTCTCTCCTGGAATGTGAAAGGTCTGAATTCAAACTATAAAAGAAGGCTAGTTTTCCATTGCATAGAGAAAATTAAAACAGATGTGGTTTGTTTGCAGGAGACAAAAATTAGAGAAAAAGATAACAAATATTTGAGAAACCCCAAGTTGGGAAAAAGCCACATTTCTGCATCATTAAAGAAGAAAAAAGGGGTCGCCTTATACATTAATCAGAAATACCCCTCTGAAATGAAATTTCAAGAGAAAAAAGGCCACTATCTGGGTGTAGAGATGCAACTCCCACAAACTAAACTTCTTCTGATAGAAATATATTCCCCAACGGAAGAGAAAAGTAAATTCTACAAGAAGCTGTAACAGGAGATATTGAAGTACTCAGAGGAGACTAATCAAGGAAATTTTCTACCGTTGGGGAACATGAATGGGGTGATTAACCCCAAAATAGACAGATCAACACCCAGTTTACATGGAAAACAACACAGGAAGCTACCACAATCATGCTTTAAACTAGCAGAAATGACGGCACTACAAGATGTCTGGAGAGAGATACACAAAAATTCCAAAGGATATACATTTTATTTGGATGCCCACAAATCGATGTCGCGGATTGACATGTTTATGATCTATGCAACAAAAGGTAAAGGATATGGAGATACTCCCAAGGACGTTATCCAATCATAATCCTGTACAATTGGAATTAAGAATCGCAAAGAAAGGATTAAGATGGAGGCTTAATGACTATCTCTTTCAAAACTGCTTTGAAAAGATAAAGGAGGCGATGAAATATTACTTTGAAGAAAATATGACAGAAGAACTAAAGATGAAAACAATTTGGGATGCCAGTAAAACAGTGTTACGTGGGCATTTCATCAAACTAGGCTTGGAATTTAAGAAGAAAAGACAAGAAAAATACCAAGAATTACTGGAAAAATAAAATTACAAGAAGAAAAATTGAGGGAAAAACCAATGGATAAAAAAGTACGGCTGGAACTGAAAATTCTACAAGGACAGATCCAAGCTGAAAATCAATTAGAAATAAGCAGAACGTTAACATGGACAAAACAAAGGTACTTTGAACAAGCAGATAAGCCGGGGAGATGGCTGGCTTACAAATTAAGAAAAGAGAGAGAAAAGAGACTAATTTTGGAAATAAATACCGGGAGGAAAAGAACAGTAAACCAAGAAGAAATAAAGAAAACTTTCTATAATTATTACAAAAATCTCTATAGCCTGAAAATACAAGGAAAGATACAAAAGAAAACAGAAGAATATCTGGCGAACCAGAAAATACAGCAAATTACAGAAGAGCATAGGCAGATGATGGACGCAAAGATTACAGTAAAAGAAAAGAAAAAATTGGACACATCAAAAGCACCAGGACTGGACGGTGTCTCGGCAACTTATTATAAGAAGCTGCAGGAACTCTTAAGAGGGTCCATGGAAAGACTGTTCAACAAAATTATAGAGAATGGAAAACCAAATTCATGGAATGAAGCTAATATTACATTAATTCCCAAAGAAGGGAAAGATTTAAAAGAACCAGGAAGCTATCATCCAATCTCACTTCTCAATATTGATTATAAAATATTTACAAACATATTGGTGGAAAGACTGAAGAAATTTTAGAAGAAGTGATTCAGAATGATCAAAATGGCTTTCTCCCTAAAAGACAGATCAGAAATAATATTAGAATAATTTTGAATAGTATGGAATACTATGAAAAGAATAATGAAAAGAAATTGGCATTGATTTTTATAGATGCTGAAAAGACTTTCGATAACCTTAGGTGGGACTTCATGATAGAGGTGCTGAAAAAAATGGATTTTGGTAATGCATTCCTGAACTGGATTAAAGAAATTTACAAAGATCAAAGAGCAGCATTAACAGAGATAGAACAAAGCAATTTGAAATAGAGAAAGGGATAAGGCTGGATGCCCGCTGTCACTGCTCTTATTTATAACAACACTAGAGGTTTTGATGAATGAGATCAGAAGCGATTTAGAAATAAAAGGATGTAAAATTAAAAACCAAGAACAGAAAGTGAGAGCATATGCGGACAATCTGTTGATCATCCTGGAAAACCCAGAAATAAGTATTGAAGTTTTATTACAGAAGCTGAACCAATTCGGAGAAGTCTCTGGGTTAAAGATCAATAAAGAAAAAACTAAAATTATAACGAAGAATATAAGAAAGGAGGAGGAAAGAGAGTTGGCCCAAAAAACAGGATACAAAATAGAGGACAAAATTAAATATTTAGAAATTTGGATCTCAAAGAGAAATAATGAATTATATGAAAATAATTATAAAACAACATGGAAGGAAGTAAAAAAATCATTAGAAAACTGGAGTTCCTTAAAGTTATCATTGCTGGGGAGAATATCCACAACCAAAATGAATGTGTTGCCCAGACTAAATTTCCTTTTTCAAAATTTACCCATTATTATCAACAAAAAACCCTTTAAGGAGTGGCAGAAAGAATTGTCTAAGTTTATTTGGGAAAATAAAAGACCTGGAATAAAATGGAAGCTGCTTACAGAAAAAAAGGAAAAAGGAGGCTTCAATTTACCTGACCTGAAAATATATTGTTATGCCAGTGGGCTCATTTGGATTGAGGAATGGATAACACTTCAAGATGAAAAAACATTAAACTCAGAAGGAGGGGGAAAACAAATGGGGTGGCACGCGTACATGTGGTACGAGAAATATAAAATAGACAAAGACTTTCAGAACCACTATCTAAGGAAAGAGTTGTTAACAATTTGGTTGAAATTTAAGAAAAAATATTACCTAAAAATACTCAATGGCTGTCCCCACACGAAGCGCTATACGGGAAATGGAAGGATCCACAGGATAAATGGATATGGTATAGTAATATAGTAACAGAAAACTGAAATCAAGAATGCACGTTAAAATCAAGAAAAGAAATTGAAGCAGCGGGATTAAAATGCCACTGGTTTTTATATAGACAATTAAAAGAAAGATTTCTAATGGATAAGAAATTAGAAGGAATTGAATCTGTAACGAAAGAAGACCTATTTGGAAAAATAATATTTGAATCAAAGAAGCAAACGATATCTAAGCTATATAAATTAATGTTGGAAAGAGAATTAGAATCTGAACAAATAAAAGAAGTAATGGTAAAATGATCTAAAAATATAGGCCATGAAATTCAACTTGAACAATGAGAGAGCAGTTTGAAGGACACGAATAAATTTGCTGCAGCCCAGAAATTGAAAGAAAATTACCTCAAAATGCTTTACAGATGGCATTTGGACCCAGTAAAATTAAACAAGATATATAAAACAAAAGAAAATAAGTGTTGGAAATGTAGCAAAGACAACAGCACTTATTTTCATTTATGGTGGACATGTGAGAAGGCGAAAACCTTCTGGAAAAAAATTCATGGAAAAATGGTGGCAATTTTACAAACTAGCTCGCCGCTAACACCAGAACTATTCCTATTAAACATGATACAAAAAATAGATAAGGAAGCCAAGAGAAAACATTGGAAAGTGATTCTTTACATGATAACAGCGGCGAGACTAATTTACGCACAGAAATGGAAAAATAAACATACACCACAAATAGAAGAATGGATGATAAAAGTGGCAGAATTCAAAGAAATGGACAGATTAACAGGGATGATTCAAGGCAGAATGCAAGGTGGACATGAAGAAGTCTGGAAAATAGTAGACGAATACATAGTAAAAGAGGGATATAAGAATGATGAATAAGGGATAGGGATTCTCAAAATCTATGACAAATGATGGAAGGTTTATAAGAACATAAAACAGGCCGACGAGAGGTTAGGAAAAAATACGACAACATCGAATAGAAAGAAGGAAAAATAAAATATAGATAAAGGGTATACCCCGAATGGGGAAAGTAAGAAGAGAAACTTAGATAGATACAAGAAGAATGCGACTTCGTGAAGTCCAGGAAGTAAACTTTAGGGAATTTTTGTGCTTTCAAGAAGAGGATATAGACTGCAAAGAAATGAGTGAGAGGAAATGAAGGGATGAATGAATTGAAGAGGGGTTGGTAGCAGTAAGTAAGTAAGTAAGTAAGTAAGAAGGATGTTTTTATGACAGAATGGAAGAATATAAGAATATAAATGCAAACTATTTTGGGTTGAAAATGTACAATTGAAGTTGTGATGCAATGTGGGGTGTATGATCTTAATGTGATGTAATGTGATTTTAATGTATAATGTAAATTTGAATAATTTTTTTTAAAAAAATAAAAAATAAAGCCAACAGCTCTCCAAGAGCTGCTACAGAGGTTAAAGGATCTAGGAAAGTTAAAAGGTCATCAAAAGTAAGTATGCACCTGCACTTTCAAGTGGTGCAATACAAGTGAATGTGCATGGCTGCAGATTTGAACTGGTTCTCAAACTGGCTTTTAAAAACTACCAATACTGCTTTCAAATGACCATCTGACACTAGGTTGCTCTGGTCCAATGACATCTGTCATCAGTATTTCCATTACATTTTTCATGAGGTAAGCACCATAACAACATCCCAGATTCATGGAAAGGTGGGATTTAAGCCCAGGGTGCTGGCAAGCCAATAATCCAAGTCCACAAGGAGACTACTCAGTGATATTTCAGACCAAAGGCACCCTTTACTCTGATGCCAAAAAGGCTGAGAGGGAGAAGGTAGGCATTTAGGGTTTCCCGGAAAGGGGAATTCAAAGAGAAGCATCACATTGTTTTCAGTAGAAATTGAAGCTGGATAAAGGAGTGTTAAGTTGAATTATCAAAAGGATGAATCCCGAGCGGCTTGCGCTGTGACTTCTAAATTCTTATTACTGAGCATGAAAATAACTCAGGGAGATTCATAGGAAGGTATAGGTGAGTAGTTTTATAACAGACTATCATATAGAGTGGAAATCGGCTGGAGTTCTTTTTAACAAAGAACAGTCAAAACCAAATCAAGATTTCTTTAAATTTTTTCTTATCATGGCTAGCTAAATTCTTTGTAACATCAGAAGATTCCCAGGATGCGTCCAACTCCACTTTTGAGCTCTTCATCTGGTTAGTTGTAACCAAACATTTTACTGCCCAGGAGGAAGCCTGGTTTAAATCGGACACCAGCATGCTTGCTGTGTCTGTTGTACAGAACTAAGCCAGCAAGTAAAGGTCAATTTTGGTTTTTTTCTCTCCTGTGGAGTAATTCTAGCTCTCCACAAAACCTACTAGACAAAAGCATCTCTCGGTGATTCCGTTCCCCCACAGAGAGAGAACAGTTACACTCATATACAAAGGCTTTGTTTAACTAAATAAAGAGAAATCTGGAACTTAGGGGGAAATGTTCTGAAAGCACAAGGAGTGTACAAAAATGTATTTTAAAAGTGGAAGCCCATTCGATAATAGGGCTTGGTTAATAGGTTATCTTGTTGGAAATTATATTCTTCAAGCTTATTTGTAAAGGGATACATATGCCCATATATGTATATGTATGTGTCTATAGACAGAGAGACATATACTGTGGAGCATGCATTCCTTCAGGTGTCACTGAACTGCAGTTCCCATCATCCCTCACCATTGGCTAGGGGCGGTCAGTGTTGCAGGCCAGCAATATTTGGATGTACACATATGTTCCATCCCTGATCACAGCTTGGAATGTTAAGGGGATTTTAAAAATAGTAACTACAAGTTGTGTATGTGACCTCTGTAACTGTGATTTCAAGCACCCTTGCCCTGGAGCATCCTATACATAAAATGGTGGCCACATGAACATGGACATGCTGAAGCATCTGGATGCACGTTTCTGCAATTTACTAATACAGGATGCAGTCATCCATGCTTGGGAACTGATATGTCTCATTCCTGCTTCTATTTTGTCTAGGGCTTTTTCTCCCTTCTGGGGCATGCGGAGATGGTTGATGGAGCGAAACCACAGTGTTTTACACTTGAGTGAAAAGTCAGCTCCTGCCCGCTCTGCAGGTGCCAGGCCCTGGGCTAGATTAATTTTTGAACTGATTTGTCAGTTCACTCACATGTACTCATGATTCTTTTGCCAATATATCAGAGGAACCAATGAGAAAATAGACATATAGGTGTACTAGCTGTATGTGTGTGAGGGTCTGTTCCAGGAACCCCTGGGTAAGATGAAGAACATGAGTGTCATGTCCCATTGCAGCGAATGGTCACAACATATGTATTCCTGTGGCAATGCAGGAATATGCAATGCAGGCAATGCATCCATTGCACCCATTGACTATAATGGGATGCAACACTTCACGTGACCTCACATTTCTGTGTGCAGAGGTTGCGCCAAAAGAAGGTGTACTGTATAACAATCACTAAAGTGGTCAGGGATGCATTTTAGCTTAAATCCAGTCCTAGCTACCCATTGAATTAATTGCTAAATAGTATGTCACATATTCTCCAACATTTCACAGTTATTAACTGGGATGTGTGTAGCCAATCGACATCAGAGTGTGATCAAGATGGCAAAAGGTATTAATGAAGATGAACACACAAGCTCAGAGAGGCTACAGCAGTTTGCTTTTGCCTTAGCCTACTGGATAGAGCAAGATTCTGCCACCTTTTCCGTCCCCTCCCCAGGTTAATTGGTTGTAAACTACTGCTTTGCACTGTGAATTCAGTTTGCAGCAACTAAAGTAGCTGAAGACAAAGGGAGAAAGTTGGAGGAGGAGACAGAAACTGGGTCATTTAAAAAGCAGCTGGAACTGCAGAGGATTAATCAGGACTTTCCCTGACAAATTGGGCCAGTTGGAGAATATGATGTCATTGCTTACCCTTTGATTCCATAGGTCTGTTCCAGGTGTGATTAGAAAAGAAAAATATGTCATCAGTTTTAATCACTGACTTACATCTGGTGGAGCAGGTGTGTGATTCCTGCACTCTCCCACTTCAAGCCATGTTGCATGTTTATTAAGCCAACACTGGCAGTCCTCCACTGGCATGGTAGCTGTGGAATGAAGAATGCTTACTGAATCCTGTGGTGATTTCAGAAAGCGGCAACTTCTTAAGGTGACGTGGGATGCTGTCAGGATTAGAGAAAGGTAGCTGAGGTTCTGAGAGAATGAAAGATAAAAATTATCACCTGAGAAACAGCAAACGGATATGTAGTATGCTGGGCCTCTGCCATCAGGCACAGAAGATCACACAAACATAGTTGTGAAGAGTGACACCTTAGTGCATGAAGTGAAAGGCGGAAACATCTGGGAAGTAAAAAGCATTTCTGGTTGAATCCAAGTATTTCTGGATTTGAAATTCAAAAGTATTCATAAGTTGGTTATGAAGTAATTTCTTGTATGAATGTTGTACTACCATCATATTTTTTAACAAAAGGATTCCGACCATCTTATATAAATGCACAAACTTATGAATAGACTACACTGAAGTTGAATCAATTTAATCAGGAAAATAAATTAGTGATGCTGGTGGTTTCAGAAAGCTCAAAGCCTTAAAATCTTTCAACAAATCCTTCAGAAGCTGGGTGTATGCAGTCTTTGGAATTCCGAAACTTTCTTTTGGTTTAATAAAATCACACATATAAAAATACATTTTATTGTATATATTAAAATGGCTCTCTGTCCAGTTACTTTGGGGTTTTGCTGGTGTTGCTGTTCAGTAAGTAGTAGCATCTAAATTATTAGATCTTTCTGCAAATGCAAGGGACTATATCTTCTTTGAAGTTCAAAAGAGAAGTGAAGCATTCATCTGGTAAAGAAATCTTTATTGAGAAGAAGCCACTATGCTGTGCCAAGAGAGGAAATCCAGAGTCAAAGGAGGATTACATTAGAAACTACTTCAGATATTTCAAAGTTTATTTGAAGTCTGGTCTGTGTTTAGGTTTTATTTCCAAGTTCCAAACTTGGATGAAAATGGTTTTGTAAAAAGTGGACTTTACTGATAGGGATGCATTTTTCCCCCATTCCCAGGGCTATCTAGGAAGCCACAGGAAAGAGACCCTTTGTCCTGAGTCGCTCGACATTTGTTGGAAATGGAAAATATGTAGCCCATTGGCTAGGAGACAACCATGCCCTCTGGGAAGATATGCACTTGTCCATAATTGGAATTTTGGAGTTCAACGTCTTTGGAATTCCACAAGTAAGTAACCATTTGGTTGCATATTCTTTATTTATTTTAAAATGTTTCAATAAGACTTTTCATTTTTAACATGATAAAGAACATTATGATAAAAAGATACAATAAAACCAAAATAATAAAACCAAATAATAAATGAGAAGGAAGGTCAGTCTTTTAAAAACAAAATAAAAAAAATGACTACAGGCCAGCACAACCCCTTTTTTTAGCAGAAAGAAAACTTTATTTGGCAAGGGGATCTTTTACACAGGACTATTGTGCAAATACAGATTTATTTGTTTGTTTCTTTAATTTATATATTGAATTTCCACCAAGTGCATCAGGCTGGTATATATGGTCCTTCTCTCCTTTTTATTGCCTCAACAACCCTGCGAGGTAGGTTAGGCTGAGAAACTAAGCCCAGGATCAACCAGAAAGTTTCATGGTTTAGTGAACTTGGATATCCCTAGGCCCACCGCTCTAGTCATTGTACAAACAGACTTAACACACACAGTGACAACCAAATCTTTGATCGCATTGCGAGCAAAAAGAATCACTCTTTATCCACGGGAAAAATCAGTGTGTATAGGTCCCATATGATTTGGGGTAATTTTAATTATGGCAAGCAGACCCCTAGAAGAAAAAGAATATGTGTATTTTTCTCATCATTCCTCGAGCTGCAGTCTCAAACAACTAATTAAAGGTTGCAAATCATTATATTTAACATGTATTACTTGCCACTATCCCAAACAGACATCTGTTTTTGCTTTCTAGGCATATTTGGAATGCCTAGTATAGCGAATCTTTTAAGCATATATAAGCCTCAAGAGCTGGAATGCATAAATACATTACACAAGGGGATGGATCCAGAGAAACATAAACATCATGAGAATAATGTGAGGGACTTTTCTAATCTTCACTGTGCCCCCTACCAGCCACTCGGGAGAGCTGGAGGAACCATCGGAATGCCATGCGTAGTTTGCACCCACTTCCCTTCCCAAATCCTTTTGGGAGGCAGGGGTTATAGTGAGGGAAAGAGAAGTTCTCTTTCATCAGTGTTGTTACACTCTGGATTCAGCCTAGCAGATGAAAAGTTGATTTATACATTAGAGATCTGGAAGCATGGAAAGATTAAAGTGAATGAGGTTCGTTTGTTCCAGGGTGGAACGAAGAAACAAGGTGTATATTCATAGTTGCAGAATTCTAAGACTGAAGTTTTCTTTCTGTATCTGTCTTCTGGAGCCTGTGAGAGGGGCAAGCAAACAACCTGTATTGGGTCAGCTGAGCAAACAGAAGCGTGCCTATGCCCCTGATGATCTGGGCTCATGAAAAATCGAAGCTTATGCTAATAAACTATTTCCATTCTTATGCTAATATGGACTGAGAATGATAATTACAGTTGTTGCCTAGAAACAAAGGCATTTAGCATTTCAGTAGGATATTCTAGGGAGTGATAGGATTTCTACTTGATAGTATTCTGGGACATACCACTCTGGAAACTGGGAATTCCCCAAATAAATCTGAGACGTTTAAATAGGAATGACAAATGGAGATGGGGGTCTGGGAGAAAAGGGGAGGGAAAGAGAGATCTGTCATTATGTCTGGTGAAGGAACCAATGTATGAAAAGACTAACAGTTCTGATTCCTTTTACAGGTTGGTGCTGATATCTGTGGCTTTTACTAGGACACTACTTTTGAACTCTGTCTGCGGTGGACACAGCTTGGTGTATTCTATCCCTTATTCAGGAACCATAATGCACTTGGTCAGAAAGTAAGGAAGGTGGTTTTGGAAATGCTATTATCTTACCCTCAAATATGATTGGAAGATGCTGAGATTCCAACAAGTTGTGCTAAAGCATCAGTTTCTAGGCCTGGTGCAAATTTTCCCCTCCCAGCCTTCCATCCCATTTGTTTTGAAAAACTTCAGAACCGAGCCATTCTGATGGTGAACCTGACCAACCATTTTTAAAATGAACACACTGAATATTTACTTAATTTTTTAAAGTTTTGAAACAGATCAGTTTATCTGGCAAGACACAAGGCTTGTTGGGCAAATTTTTTTTTTAATACTCCAATGAAATAAATACCTCTTGCTCATGAAAATAAAGCAAGTTGGAGTTTATACTATAACTCATTTGATATCTTTTCACAGCATGAAACCATGCACATTTACTTGTTCTGAAGTGAGCTACAGTCAACAAAAGTTCATGCTATAATAAATTTGTTAAGTCAAAGGGGGGCAGAGATTTCTAAAATTCAACTCCCATAAAACTTCACCACTAGGTATGCTGGCTAGGGATAATGGAATTGTTGGGCAAATAACATCTGAAATGCAAAAGTTGCTTCCTTTTGCTTTAAGGTGCCACAGAACTCTTTGTCACTCACAAGCAGTATAGCTATAAAGAAGAATAACATTAAGATTATGGATACCCTCCCCTACTACCGTACTCCTTAAGACAAAAAATAATGGCAGTCATCAATTTAAAAGATAAAAAGAAGAGGATAAGACTATTGCCTTCTTTACAGATATAATTAAAATGATATCTGTTCTTAGGCTATTTATGAAAAGAGGCCCAAAGTCTGTCATAGAAGAACAAGGATGATCTTAAATCATTCCAGTTAAGATCTAGCCCTTTATCCACTATAGCAATTTCCTTCATTTAAGCCATAAATTATAATGTGGAACTAATCATGTAAGATCCTCTTTTTTTCAGTTTTGGGACCTCCATGAAAACATCTTTATTAGATCAGTTGCTATTTAGTTGGTTAAAGGCAAGGCAGTTAATTGAATAAGAGTTATCTCTAGTTGATTGTGAAGTCCCACATCATTACCTTTCTCAAATCTTTCAGGATAGGAGCAGGGAACAATATAAGTTTGAATGCAATAAATATAAATAAATGGATCAGCTTAAGTATCAACCCAAAATGCTGTTTTGTTTTGTTTTGTTTTGTTTTGTTTTGTTTTGTTTTGTTTTACAGGAGCAAGACCCTGGAGTGTTTGGGGCTGAGTTTGCTACAATTGCACAGTCAGCTCTCCAGATTAGATACTCTCTTCTGTCATACTTATACACCTTGTTCTTTGATGCTCATGCCTTTGGAAATACGGTGGCCCGAGGGTTAATGCATGAGTAAGTTACCCATTCTTGCTCCTCTCTGTCTCTATCTCTTTCTTTCTCTCTATCTCACTCTCTCTGTTTCTCTCTCTCACACAGGCACAAATACATGCTATGGGTGAATTTCTAAGTATTTATTGAATTAATTTTAAGTATGATTATAAAACAGAATGTGGTGTTAAGTGCTGTTCAGTGGTACAGCAAGAGCAAGAGTAGAAGAAAAGCACTATATTTACAAGGATTTGTCTGAAGTCAGTTACTTACGAGCTTAGGATTCCATTGTTAATGGAAGCCTTGCTAAGTTAACAAAAGGTTGTGTTTGTAAATGATGTTAGATCAAAACATGCATCATTCATTTATTTGTAAGTATCATTCTGTTTCATCTGGATGCAATAAGAGATTTATTTATTTATTTTAAAGATAAAAATGGTAATAAGAAGATTCTGATAGCCTCTAGATAAAGCCTGCTTCATCTAAACAATGGCCTTTTAAGTTTTTTGAAATTAAGTCAACAGGGCATGACTGCACTGTGAGGTGAGTCATTCTTGTAAGCAGTTTTTCATGCAAATTAGTTCCTAGCACATAGTTTTTTTCTCAGTGCTCCAAGGACAAGGTCTATTTTGTTGTGCATGACAAGTGGCCAGTTTCACGAAGCTAACCAAAAATAGCTATGAGCTGAGGTACTGTTGAGGTGGTTAACCTTCATAGAATATTTTGCTTACCCTTAAGAGCAGTATTTGTGTCTGTGTAGTGGTGGTGGTGGGGACAGAGTGAGAGAGAGATTGAAAACTGATGGGGGAAGAAACTGCACTCTTCATGTGAAGTGGCAAAAGGCAAAGTCCAGCTTCTAGCCGTACTAAGAGTTCAGAATCAGCCCCACTTTTGCAAGTCCTTTTACCCTACACAGTTACAGTGGTATGATTCCAGTTGCCATGAAGGCAATCGATGGAATGCTGTGGTTGTAGCTTGGTAACACACTGGACCTTCCTGGCAGAGAATTCTAAGCCTCCCTCCCTAAACTAAAATCCCCAGGATTCGATAGGATGGAAGCACTGTAGTTAATCATAACATGATTGTGTAAAGTGAAGGGCCCCTAGGTGTGCCTCCTTCATAATAGCATATAGGTAATATAATAGCATATAGATATCTTGTTTACCCTTTGGAACAAACCTGATATACTGAAGCAACATTTCACTTATATCCTTTGTTTATTTCTGTTATCTGTTGGTGGCGAAGTAGAATGATTTGTTCCTTTTTTCCAACAGCAAAGCGTTCAGTGTCCTCCCCCCTTTTAAAATCTTCTGCTTAAAGCTTTTCAGAGAGATTTGCTTCTGAAGCTTGTTTTGCTAGACAGAGAAGGATGCCTGAAGGAAGCCCTCAAGCACAGTTACTCTTTTCATTGTATGACCTCATAGACTGTCAGTCTAGAAAACAGAATGCTTGTTAGTTTCCTTTTCCTGTAACTTTTCTGGCCATCACAATTTCCCTTCAGAGCTTTAATCAGTTCATTTTTCATATTCATGTGCATGTGAACACACGCATGACAAGTTGGATCCCAGGACTGCTAGAAACCAGAGAGCAGCAGTTTGGCAGGCGGGGAGAGGGGCAGTAATGGGTCTATCAGTGGGTCTCCTCTTGTCTCAGATGGTGGGATTGCCACTGCTGGGCAAAAATCAATGGTAAGATGCAGGGTAGGGAATTAGATTCCTTTTAAACTTATAGAACAAGTTAATGATGATTTGAGTCCCATTTGTTTCAATGTGAATTAAGTGAGCCAACATGGAATAGTGGTTTGAGTGCTGCACTAGAATTCTGGGAGATTAGGGGCTAAATCCCTGTTCAGCCACGGAAACCCAATGAGTGAACTAAACTCAGCCTTAGAGGACGGAAATGACAAATTTCTTTGAATAAATCTTGCCAAGAGAGACCTCATAATTGATTCGCCTTGTTATTAACTGCTGTCAAAATGACTTAGATTTATGGTGACCCTATCAATTAGAGATCTCTAAGTCATACTTATATCAACAGCACTGATCAGGTTCTGCAGAGTCAGGGCTGTGGCTTCCTTGATTGAGTCCATCCATCTGTAAGGTGGTCTTCTTCTTTTCCTGCTGCCTTCTACCTTACCAAGCACTATTGTCTTTTCTCGTGAGTCATGTCTTTTCATGATATGTCCAAAGTAAAACAATCTCTTTATTCATCTTGGTTTCTAGGGAGGGGTTTGATTTGCTTTAGGACAGATTTATTCATCTTTTAGCAGTCCATAGTATCTGTAGAACTCTTCTGCAGGCCCACATTTCAAATCAGTTGATTTTCTTCCTCTCAGTTTTCTTTACTGCCTAGCTTTCACAACCATGCATAGAAACTGGAAATACAATGGCATGGACAATCCCAATTTCAGTATTCAGTGATATATGTCTACATTCGGGATATTGTCTAGTTCTTTCATAGCCTCCAAGAGTCATCTTAGGGTCACCATAACTCAGAAACAACTTGAAGGCACCTAACAGCAATAACTACAACTGAGACTCTTTTTAATATGGCAACAACACTTTGCTACCACTGTATTTTCTGCAGTTCCACATAACAGAATTTTGCCACATTAGTTTTGTGAGGTATTAGTTCTGTTTAAATATGTTTACATATGCATTTATTTGGTTTTAGAAACATAGGAAACTGCCTTATGCTAAGTGAACCTACTGCTCTGACAGTGGCTGTCCAGGTTTCCAGAGGCTAATAATGTCATTTCACCTGTGTCACTGTAACTTTGGTTGCTATTGCCAAAACAAACAAAGACAAAAACACACCTGGTGACCAGGGATGTGGATGGAAAAATACAAATGCCCATCGCCCATGCAAGGATGTACATCTTTGTTTATTTCATTGTATAAAGGAAAAACAAAAGATTGAAAATGTTTCCTCCCCAGCGAGTGAGGTTATGAGAGTTTTTACACTTTTGTAAAGATGATTTTTGCATTTAGGCACTTTTGTTTTAGCAAAGAATTCATATGTCCAACAAAACACATTTTTGCACAGGAAAGAGTACATTTGTGTAAAATATATAATTTTTGTCCAACATACATTGTCCCCCCCACAAATGTATTTTTCTGCTAAAAAAAATTCTCAAACTGTAAAAAAAAAAAAAAAATCTAGCAGCACTTGACCCTTTTCTTGTCAAGACATCTTGGTGTTCTTGTTAAGGATAAGAAAATTCATGAGTATTGTTTAAACCGCCACAGAAAAACAGGGCTCCAAAGTGTATCCAGACCTTTACATAGACAGGGTCTGGCCCATTTTCTCCCAGCCTTAAGAAATACTTTGTATGCACATTCCTTTTGATCCCATGGGGCATTTCCAGACATTGAAAAGAGAGAGCATAGGTCCTGCTTATACAGCGGCCTATACACACATGGGAATCTCACTGAGTTTTCCATTCTGTCATAGGAATGGGTTTGTAAAATTTACTTTGGACTACAGTTCCCCGAATCTCTTGTCTGACTGCTGAATAGGGTTGTTAGATCTTGGGGACTGCCCTGAACCTTCAATTTTTATGATTCATCTCCATTCAGGAGTCAAGGGTGCACATTTTCCACTTTTGCGGGAGGAGGGAGAGCACTCAGCTCCAAGCAAAAAGAAAAGGCTGTGTGTAAATGTCCATCTCAGCTGGTAGAGCAACTACTTGCTACAATATGCAGAGATGAATTGATTTGTTGCTGCAGCTTGCAAATTCACTAGGGTGAGGTCAATGTATTTACTTAGATAGTTTCCTTCAGAGCTTACTTGCCATTCTGTGCCCACTTAAAAACAAGTGGGCTGGATCCACCTAGAAGCAAGTGGGCTAGATGAAGTGTTCTCTATCCTGGTTCCTTAAATAGGTGAAAAGGAATAGTCCCTTCATTTCACTCTGATTTGGGAAAAGACAAGGCTTTAGCTAAAGTTTCTGTCTTAATTTCCAAACAGGAAAATATGTTGTGTCTGTGTGTTTGAAAGACAACCTGTGAGCAACTGTGGTTGGTCTTTAATGCATAACACTTAAGGACATTTCCAGGGGTCATCCCTAAGTCTCAGCTTCGGCCCATACATCTCAGGACCTGGAAGACCTGGAATGATCCTGAACAGGAAAGTCTGCTGCTGGGTGAGAGATTCTCATTGCTGTAGTTTAAAAAGTTAAATGTCTATGTTCTGCAGAGGAACATACGTTATCCTTCTGTCAATTCAGACTGTTGATCCAGCTAACTCAGAATTGTTAATACTGATTGGCAACCGCTCTCCAGGATTTCTGGCGGATTTTTATTTCTCCAGCCTGACCAGAAGAAACCACCAATTAAACCTGAAATATATTCTAGAGCTAGAGAGAATAAAGTAACTACTGTACTGTAGGTGCTCATGATATTATGAAAACTTTGAAATAATAAGTGATGGTGATGGAACAGGGCGTGAGTAGGCAGATAAAATAGTCATATTAACAATTAATCTAATCACTGAGCTTGAAATTATATTCTTTCCAAAATTTGTCCTTAATATATTAAGGAAAAAATGTGCTTTTCCATCGTGTGTAGAAACTATAAATGGTTATCTTAAAAGATAGTTCTTAATTGAAGAAGATCAGATGGTGACTTGTGCTGAAAAGAATTCTAAGATTTTACATGGTGAATAATGCATGTTAGTTCATTAATATTTATCATTCGCATTGCACTTGTCTTTAGAAGTGCTTTATAGTTCTGCTCTAATTTTTCATGTAAGTGTTTATCATATATAAGACAATATTATTAAGTGAGCGTCAATCCAGAAAAGAGTTAATGAGTGCCTAAGGAACAGGCTAAAAAAAGAAAAAGGAAAGCAAGCTACCTCTAAAATGTGTGAGCTAGCGTTAATATAATTTTGCATATGAGACAAAAGCTGAAAAAAGGTAGGATAACTGAAAGCTAAGGCTCCAACAAATTAGGCTCAAATGTGCCAATACAAGTGGCTGCCAGATTCAAAATGTCTTTGACTGTTCATGTGAATTTCCAAGATGAAACACTGAGTTAACATTATATTATGAGGAATATACAGACATGTATGAGTAAACCATGAATTACCAGCACTCCTGAGGTGACAGGAAAAGGGAGCTCTGTTTAAACAGAATGAAATGTCCATGAAATGCTTGAAAGGCTCACTTGACAAATGCTTCATACAGCAGTGTTGGCCAAAGCATAAATATGGTCAGTTTGGAACTGTACATTTACATCTGAATATTTCCCTTCAATACCCCCCCCAAAAGTGTCCCATGCCAGTTTGTAATGTGTTAGAGAGAGAGAGAGAGAGATAACATTACACACACACACACACACACACACACACACACACACACACACACACACATAAAAACATTACAGATATATATGTATGTATGTATATGTATGTGTGTGTTTCTTGTCAAAAACTGCATTCCATCCTACAAGGTAATCATTGACAGAGCTTGGAACTACCATTTTTGAACTATAATTCTCAGAAGCCTCTAAACACTGTGATCATTGGTCATTCTTCCTGAAGGATTCTGGGAATTATCATCCCTGTCACTACTTTTTCAGGCTTTGTCTGTCAGGGGTTAATTGCAGGACAATCTCTCTTTCTCTCTCTGTATGGCTACAGGTTTTTCTCTCTATGTGAAGTTGCAGATTGTCCACCCTGCAGTAAAGTATGAAAATGGAATCCTTGCACAAAATAGAATGTCTGGATTGACAGAAAAAATAATTGTGGGTTTCTCCATATTACGAGTTACTCCACATTAAGCAAATTATACAACTCTGAATTCTAGGTTTACAGATGACCCTGAGACCCATGGAATAGACACAGCTTTTCTTTGGGGATTGGCTCTTATGATAGCTCCAGTTCTTCAGGAGGTAAGTACTGTGACAGTAAAATATGTTACAGTATTGGAAACGAAGGACATACTGTTCACAGTTCTTAAGTACAGGAGTGGGTGTGTGGTCATAGTCAATTATTTTTAAAAAAAGACTGAATTGTAGAGCTAGTCAATGATAAATTGATCCTGCATTTAAGAAGAGATTGGCTCTGAGTAAAAGCAAAATGATGGATACCAAGCCCTCACTGAGATGCCTGCAAATTTTCCTATACCTTTTACCTTCTTCTGAAGCTGTGTAGTTCTGTTTACAGTAATCAGATTGTTATGACTTAGCAAGAGGAGATAAGAGATGGGAAAACACTCGGAAAACACACAAAATGACAGAGCAGGTTGAAAATTGTCCAGTGGTAAAGCAGATGGATAGAAAGACAGACAGGCAGACTGAATGCCAGATACTGAGAAAAGGGTTGAACCACAATGAATACTCTTTCATGTATCATTTATTCATTGTGCACAAATCTATTACTTTAAGGGCACCACAAGATGTACAGAACACAGAAAGGAAATGAATGTTCTGGTACAATAGACTACATTTATTTCCCCCCTCTCTGCCAGTTGCACAACAGATAAAAAGACTGGATTACAAATCTGCCCTGCTTAAAATAAAATGCTTAACTGTCATAGCTACAAATCAGGAGGTGAGACAGAAAGCAGGAAAGCTGGAATGGACAATCTGAACTCATCAGTGCTGAACAGCACATTGTTTTGAGGAGTCAGAGCAATAACAGGAGCAATATAGAGCTAAGTGAGACCCACTTGGTCCTTAGTGTCACATGCCTTCTAACTGCTGTACTATATTTTCCCTCATGGTACTGTCACTGTGACAATGGCACTGAAGTGTAGGATAGAACAGACAAGTTATTTTCTTCCTCAGTTTGTGACTGTAGAATAGAGCTGGGGAAAGAAATATTTTTGAACTACCTCTCTCAGATTTCCTAAGCCAATATGGCATTCTCACAATCAGATGCCTGGTCTAACTGCCAGATTCTTTTGACACATCATATACTAGTTAATTAAAGCTACAGTTGCAACCATAGTAAAAGGTTTGCTTTTTTTTTAAAATGATCCACATACATCATTACCATTGCTTCTTCTGGAAAAAATGCTATCAAATCCCATGGAGCAGTGTTTGCCCAAGTTCCGAGGACTGCAGCTTGTTAGAATAGTTGATTGTGTTTTTAAACCATGGTTTAAAATAACATGTAATAAAACCAAGGTAAAACCAGCAGCAAAATAGAAGAATCCTTAGAGGTAAAAGGACTGAAAATAGTGCTTGATGAAGACCATACTACAGTTGGCCCTTCACATTCACTAGGGTTAGGGGCGCAGAACCCTTGCAAAAGTGGAAAAATTACAAATATCAAAGTGCATGTCTGTGGGAAGGGGGCTGAGACACAGTGGGGAGAACAGACACCCAGAGCCCAAACCAGGTCAGGAAAAGGAGAGGGAAAAGAGGTGAGTCAGCATAGTGACCCTCTACTTCTTCTCTCTCACCCATTTCCTTTGTTGGGTTATGTGGGACATTGGAAGAGTGTTTGTAGTGCTGAGAAACTGAGCTGTGAGCCATCCTTAACTGACTAGGCAGTGGCTGGTGGAGAAGGAGGAGGACCAGAGGTGGGTTTTTAAAGGACTGCGTGGCCTGATTGGAGCTGCCAAGAGGGATGGTTCCCCCGGAAGGGAAGTGCCTGCGGTGAGGGGGGAAAGGGTTGAACAAACAAATAATTCCTTGAAAGTCAAACCCGCAAATGTGGAAGGCCTACTGTATAGGTTTCAGGAGAATCTCTCTTTGTTACCTGGATGGAGATTTTGAAGTGAAGCAGATTCTTCTTCCACAGCTTTGCCTGCACTGCTTTTTCCATGCAGTCCTCTGAACTCCCAAACTTCTGTGCACAGGATAAATGTAGAATGCCATTCAGTGAACAAAGTAAGCAAGTTTATTACTGTTTTAGCTTGGACAGGTTTAGGAAAGCATCAGTCAAGAGCATAGATAGCTCCCAAAGCTCTCTCTCAAGTAAGACAAAGAAGTATGTTGTCTCAGCAAAGGAACTGCCCTAGGCTTTTTAAAAGGCTGCCTGAACCTGGTCTTCCACTGGCTCTATACCATAATGTCGAAGGATCCATGGCTATTTAGGCAGCCTCATATTCCTACAAAGCTTAGGAGAAGCCTTGCTATCTGCCAGGTTCTGGAAGTTTTAATTCAAAAGAGTAACATTTCCAGGCTGTGCTCCAGAATGGCCAAGGAGCAGGGGAAGCTGTAGCATCAAGGTTAGGTGTTGCTGTCAGCGCTATGTTCACCAGCAGGAAAGTTGAAGAAAGGGATGCTGAGAAGTCTCCTCTGGAGCTCATATGCAAGACATATGCTAGTGTCTAAGCGAAATAAACAATATTAACTCTGATGCATTATACATATATAAAGTAGTTTCATTGTCTGTTATGATTGTTACAGGAAGCAAGACCAGTGGATGTGTACTTCCCAGACTCAGCCTGGTTTGATTACTACACGGCATGTATTTGCAAAAGTTGCATTAAAAAGAAAACCATTATCCAGTGTTTTGTGTGGAATATGACTGATTTCTATTGAAGTAACATTTTTAGTAATTCTGAAAGAATTCTAAAATGTCTTTGAGGCCTTTTCCACACGGGGTAAATAAAATGGGGCAGCGTGAGCAATGACGGACATCGCCCACACGTTCGAGTGCGCTAGCTCGTACATAATTGGCAAGCTCCACACCTTAATCTGACTGGTTAAGTCACCAACAGTCAGTGCGCGGACTTTTTAAAAAACGAGGAAAAGCCCCCCCCGCATACCGTGCTGATTTGTGCATGATGTAATCAGAGGGCGGGCTGTGGGCGTGGACAGTTTCAGCGGTTGGAACGCGCCGCGAGAAGCCTCCAAGCAGCAGCACAGAAAAGCTTAAATCCTCCGCAGCATTACCAATAAAAGGCCAATCGCCAGCACCTCCTTGCATGGTCTTTAGCCCATAGATGTTCCAGTTCAGCCAGCACAACTCCAAGAAGCCAGAATACAGCTAAAATGGGCCGTTCAACTTCAGGAAACACCTCTTCCTCCATCACTCACAGGGAAAGATAAAAGCAGAAAACAGGCGCAAGAACCCACCAGAGATAGGGAGAAAAACTGCACTCCACCCAGCTATGGCACAGAAAACCATTCCCCCGAGATAGGGCGCGAAAATAAAAAATCGACACGGTTTATTTTACGGCTAGCAGGAGGAATGGGAGGAGGAGTCATCGTGGGAGGAACTGCGGGTTATGATGTGAGCACACACATCATGATGCATGGGGCCATTTTTAAAAAAAAGAGCTGCCAATCACATCCGCTGCGCGAATTCCACGGAACGTGTGGAAATGGCAATAGACCATTGCACAATATGTCCGCGGTAGCACGGACAAAAAAAAAAAACCCACCCAGGAACGTTGCAGCGCAAATTCCACAGAACGTGTGGAAAGGGCGTTAGTGAAGCAATTTTTCAGAATGATTTTAGTGTCTGTCTTTGTTCTGTGCTGAACTAAAACCATAAGCAGCTATGAAACTGTGACTCAGCTGAACTATGTTTTTAGCTGTATTTCCCATCTTTACCCTTCTCATTTGATGTTTAAAAGGGAAGTTTACACATATCAGAGTGTTATGACTGAATCCAAATGGCAAGGAAGTTTTAAAATAACATTTACAATTTGATAACATTGGTAAACACATCACTGCCACACAGAAAGACGATAATAAGTGTAGGATGTTTCTGTGTATTTTTCCTTGTTTATTCATTCTTGTTTCTCATAAATGCAATTACAAATACTACGGCCAGTTTGTATACCTGAAGCTTCTTTCAGTCTGAGAAAATGGTGCTGCAGATTATCTATCATCTATTTTCACACGCAATTGCCAGGGATGTTTTTTAGTCTGCAATGTTGCAAATACAGTATAGAAAACACATGAAATAAAAACATATGCTGCTGTGACCCTCCAGATGCTTTTTGCCTACAAGTCCCATCAGCCCCAGCCACTGCTGAGGAATGATGGGAACTGCAGTCCAAAAATATCTACAGTTCCTTTTTCCTGCTGTAGTCTTTATCCCGAATTTCTGCTTTTTGGACCACCTTGTCTGTCACAGGGCCCACTAGATTGAAAAGTATACTAAGCCATATGCTGGGGTACTCAATCAATTCACACAAAATACTGGCAGGCTGGGGGACTTCTTTGTTGCCATATATCAGTGGAATTCTACAAAGAAAAGGGGGAAACAAAGGTGGAGCTTGGAGTCTGTAGAGGGGGGCGGGAGGCGGCAGGGCTACAGCTTGAGGGGCATGGCCATTGTGCACAAGAGTGTGGCCAGGGCACACAGGGGTGTGGCCAGAGTGCATGGGGATGTGACTATGGGCTAGGATATCCCAAAAACATTGCTGCCTGGGGCGAATCGCCCCCCCACCCCCACGTCCCTATGCGACTGAGGGGAAAGGGAAGACATCTTTAAGCAACATCTTTAAGACTAACTGATTTATTTCATCATGAACTTTCATGGATTTCAGTCCACTCCTGCAAATGCACCACTGAAGCTGATGTTATTGCTGCAGCCACATATATTAGCAATTATCTGTTTGCATAACAGGACACAAAACGATGCAAATTGTGACTCTGGCTATAAACCTTCAAAGGGTTCTGTGAGATAATCCTGCTTTATCAAGTTGGTCTGTTATTCGTGTGGTGTGAAATCAATCAGCTTGCTTCACTTCAAATCAACTTGTTAATGGATTGAAATTTTCATGGATTTCCAGCCCATTAGCAAAGATGTTAATAGAGAGAATATTTTTTTGGCACACTACATATATTAATATATAGGTTCGCACAATTTCGCATGTAATGAAATAACTCTCCTCGGAAAATTTTCTGATTGTGATGGAACCTGGGGGTGCGGCTAGCCTGAATGGCAGGGCAACCCCAGCAATATGTTGCTGTGTAACCAAAGTGGCTCTGTATGAGAAAAACCCAGCCCATTGATGGGAGGGAGAGACTGAGGTTGGAAAGGAGGAGGGCTATATATAAGGCACAGTGACTTAGATTTTTGAGATTCCTTCAGTGAGATTTCCAGAGAGAGAGTTTTAAGTTATAGCTCTTGACTGAGCCAGGGTTGTTGTTTGAATAAACATGGCTGTCTTCTCATAGGTCTAGAAAGAGACAGAGGAGAAACCAAACTATTTTTGAGTTGGGTCAGAAGATGTGACCCAGACTTGGGAACTAAGCCTTTGAGCAAAAGGGAAGCCAAAGGCCTGTAGGTGTATGAAAATTTGTGCCTGTATGAGTGGAGCTATAAAAAAAACTGGTTAAATACCTTTTGAAGTTCTGTATTGCTTGGAATTACTTATGACACCCAATAGCTTTTTCCCTGTTTGTTATTTTAATAAAGATCACGTTATATTTTGATAAATTCTGACTCAGTAGAGTACTTTTCTTTAGTTCTAACCAATTAGTAACACACTATCACAGATCAGTAAATCATTCTGAATAACAACTGAGAGGCTTTACCTTTTATACACTAGGGTGGTAGTTTTAAAGGGAAAAGAAGGCTTGTATAAGAGGGGGCAGGGTGCTATAGCAGGCAGGAGAGGGAATCTGCCACTCCAGTCTGAGGGAAGGAAAAGCAGGCCTAGACCTTCCTCACTGATGTTAAGGAAACTACTTTTCGGTAAACAACTTGCTTGCTTTCATAGCTTATGGCTGACAGACTACCTTGACAGATGTGTATCAGCTTACATAACTCTCTGATGGTTTATAACCAGAGTCACATTTTATATATTTCTGTATCCTGTTATACTCTGATCCCATGCTTCCTACCAACCATGCAAGTGCTAATATACCTGTGGCATTAGGAACTCCATCAGTGCATTGGAAAAGTAGAGAGAAATCCGTGAAACTTCATACTGAAATAAAAGTCTTAAACGTCCCTTCTCTCCTTGACCCCTTTACCTTTTTATGCTGTAAGAGTTTAACACAGCAATCTCTTAGAAAATTGCTCTGGTAGGAATTATATAACCCATGGGTCATGGCTGATCTCTCAAGGCCCCCAGTGTGCCTCTGAGGCTGCCAAAACTCCCCCTAAAAACACCCATTGCTGAAAAAAATTGTGTGATTTTCCATTTTGGCCTGAAATGGTGTCACACCACCTGAAGCCTCTAGAGGCATTTTTCTACATTTTGGGGCTCTTTGAGGCCCTGAACCATTTTAAAGCACAAATAACACATTCTGGTCTTTTCCACACGAGGGAATTAAAACAGCACAGTGCGTCCTCTAGGGAAGTCGTCCGCACCTTGGAGCGGACTAGGTCCGGACTGCTTACTGGAGATCCGCACCTCAGTCCGCTCCAAAGCGCCCCCAACTGGTCCTTCAGCGTGCTTTTTAAAGAACAGTAGAATCTGGTCTTTAATTTGTTGGAGCGCACCATTGCATTCCTGCTCACTTGTGCAGATTCGCAGGCTTGCACCAATGCGAACCTGCGACCTGTGGAGGGCGGGCTTTAGGCGTGGTGAGCTTCAGTGGTTGGTCAGGACCCACAACCAGCCAGAAGCCACCACTTTGGAAGCTGGAGCAGTGCGGATCTAAGACCTCGCCCTGCTCCGATTCACCCTGGACCAGACCGAGGAGCCAGAAGATCCGGTGAGTAATGGCACGGAGCGATTCCCTCACCTCGTGCGGAAATGGCCTCTGTCTCCCTCTCCCCATAGCAACAAATTGAACTAGATGGCTTTTGGAGCCCTGGCACAGCCTTTAAAAAGAAATAGAAGTGACAATTTCTTCACTTTCAGTTTCAGAAATATAGACAAATACATCTCAAGGCAGTGGTAAATGGGACAGGTACAGCCCACTGTTTGGGGCCTAATATCCCAAAGACAACAGATCCTGTCTGATCTTGGAAGCTAAGCAGATTCAGCCCTGCCTAGTACTTGGATGGAAGACTGCCAACAAGTACCAGGTGCTGTAGGCTGTGTTTCAGAGGAAAGAACTGGCAAAGCTACCCCTGAGTATTCCTTGCTTAAGAAAACTCTGTGAAATTCATGGGACTGCCATAAATTGACGGGCAACATGCACACACAGAGAGTGCATTGTATCTGTCCACCCTACCATACATGCTTTGAGAATGTAGCCAAGATCAAACCCAATTCTTCCTAACAACGTGGCAAGGAAATAGCAGGGATGAGGGAGCTGGCTTTTGGGAACATGTCCACTATCATAGAATCATAGAATCATAGAAATGTAGAGTTGGAAGAGACCACAAGGGCCATCCAGTCCAACCCCCTGCCATGCAGGAAAACCCTCAAAGCACTCCCGACAAGTGGCCATCCAGCCTCCGCTTAAAAACCTCCAAAGAAAAAAGACAAAGACATCTTTTCAGGATTCCTGAATAATTTCCCAAGGAACCTCAGTATTCCAGAGTCTGAAAACTGCTGCTTCAGTTTCATGCAGGTTTTTATTTAAATTACATATGCAACTGGGAGGAAAACCTGTTTTAACTGCTGTTTGTGAGATAGCTTTATGCTTTATATAGCCAGAGACATTGATCAGATTGCTTTGAAAAGAGTGCTTCAGCTGTATCCAATTTCTTTGCAGGGTGATAAAGTACCAGTTTCATCACACAATAAATATATCAGTGTCGATGCCCCCCTGGAAAAGATACCTCTGTTTATCCAAGGAGGATACGTTTTGCCAACGCAAGCACCAGTCACAAGAACTGATAAAAGGTTAAAACATTCCCTTACTTCTAAAACATGATCGAATTTAAAACCGGGCTGAAATGATTACCTCCTGGCAATTTGGCTCTGTAGTGCACAAAGCATCAATTATATAATAAATCACTGTGGCAGATTTAAAATTCTTTCCCTTTCCTCACCCATCTATATGGCAGGACTGGATTGCTTACTAATGAACTAGATAAATTGGTCCTTCTACCGTGATGAGGTAGAAACAAAATTATGTGGAGAAATAAATGCATTTGCTATAGTTCAGAGGTGGATCTAGAATGGTAATGGGTTTCATGTGATGCTGTAGCCCTCTTACTTCTTGCCTTGATCTGGACTTGTTTTGTGAGGTTCCTCCCCATTTCTAGTGCTCACTTTTAGGGAGGGGACTGAGAACCAGCTGTTCTGTAGTAGGTAAGCTCAACAGTGGAATAGTAGAGAGGTTATGGTAGAAGTAGTCTACTTTCTTTAAGCAGAGTAGATGAGAGAGATTGGTTTAGGATGCTGTAAAAATAGGTTTCCAGCATTGCCTGGTGGTGGACTAGAGAAGCTTTGAGGTCTCTTTTAGCCTTATGATTTTATGTAGTTCCTTTTTATGCCTTTCTTAGGTATTCTCCAGTTTACTTCAGAAGAATATGCTCAAAAGTTGCTTGCTTCATTTCAATACAACTAATTTTGCAAAGTGATTGTTATTTGTCCTGTCTTCCTTTTATGGTTTGTAGTTGTCTGTTTTGCTATTCATACTTTTGTGTCTGTGATTGTGAAGTGTTTTCAGGTTACAATTTTGGTATTGTGATGTGAAAAACATCACATTTTATATGATTATCAATTGCCTTTGAATTGCCTATATAATTTTAAGTTGCCTTTGAATTCATTCTAATGTCTTGCATGCACATAGGTCTCCAACTGCTGCCTAAGACAGATGGAAATTTCTTACTTGGACAGCTTCTATTTGCTCCCAGGACCACGCCACTGGAACTCCCTTCTTTTTCCTTGATAAATCTCTCCTTCACATGTTTTAATTATTTTTAATCACACATTTCTTCAACAGCTGCCTGAATCCATTTGGACTCATTGTTGCTCTGGATGAACATGGCGAAGCTTCCGGCTCTCTCTTCCGTGATAATGGTGAATCTGTTGGTGAGTGTTCGGAATGCTGTAGCACAATCAGGGACATCACTTTGTGCTATGACCACACCACCCAGAACACACCAAACAGAGTCAGGCTTGGATGGGAGACAGCCTGGAAATACCACAGGCTCTGGCTTTCTCTTCTAGGATGATGCTGAATCTACTAGTAAATGTTCAAAATTTCTATAATATAATCAGTTGGCATCACTTAGACTTACGTATGGTATTTGTGACAGTGGCAGAACTAGGGGCCCTTTCACACTATACAATTACAGTGCTATGATTCTAGTTTAGCTGCAATGGCTGCATCCTGTGGAATCCTGGGATCTGTAGTTTGTTGAGGAACTAAAGCTTTCTGGCTGAAAATTCTAAATATCCCTCCCTAAATGACAAATTCCAGGATGATGATGGTGGTGGTGGTGATGATATTTATATTTTATTAAAGAATTGGGACTCAAGGTGGTTTACAGTTTAAAAGAGCAATACAGTTATAACATCCAAAAAGTGAACATTAACATAAAAGGTCATAACCAGCAATTTGAATTGTGGCCAGAAGCAAAGTGGGAGACAGTGGAGTTGTTTTAATAAGGGACTGATATGGTCCACATAACCTGCCCCAGTCAGCCCTGTGGCTACAGCTTTTTGAACAAGCTGAAATTTCCAAACATTTTTCAAAAGCACTCCTATGTACAGCAAGTTACATAGCTCAAATTGGATGTAACTTAGGCATTTACCACCATGGCCAGATCTCGCATCTCAAGGAATGGGCACAGTTGGCCATACAAGCTTTAAAAGTACAATAGCACTCCTAGTCATTGCAGAAACCTGGGCCTCCAAGTTCAAAACTGAGTCCAGGAGTACACCCAAAATGCCAAAGATAAGTCTTCAGGGAGAGGGTAATCCCATTGAGCACATGCTGAATACTTATTCCCTGACCGGCTTTTCAATTTACCAGGAATATCTCTGTCTTGTCTGGATTAAGTTTCAATTTGTTTGACCTCATTCAGTCCATTAGTGATGACAAGTATTGGTTTAAAATCAAGACAGTCTCCTTGGAATGGTGTGGAAAAGAGTAGTGGAGTATCATTTGCATATTGATGGCACTGCACCCCAATATGCGGTGTTGGGGTGCTGCAGTTAAAGTGAAGTCACAGTAACATAACTACATAGTGTGAAAGAACACTAGAACTGATTTTGTCTTATTGATGGTAAAAATGAGGAAACAACACCAGATAAAATGTAAAATCTATGTCCAAAATAGATTTTCAAGACAGCATATCTTCAATATAGCATACAAATGATAGGGAAGTGGCTGATACTTTCTGTGCCTGTTTAAATTTATTGCATAAAAATAGGAACTTGAACATGCATTCTTTGAATGGACAAGCATTTGTGTCTCAGGTCCTTTCTGCACAACATTGCTGTCCCACTTCTGCCACAGGATGGCAGTGGTCAGCAGGTCATACTTCCACGTGATGTTGTCGCCAAACCCCTGCCATCCTGTTGTGAAGCATTGCATTCACACGGCATTTGCAAAACAGAAAAATTCCATTTTGCACTTCCAATCCCACAGCACTCCCATACTTACAATTGTGCAGAAGCCACGGAAGCACGATTGCAATGCTTCCTGCCCCAGCACAGCAATGACAAGTGCCCAGCTGCACTGCAGAAGGAAGAGGAGGAGCCATCGTGCTTCTTTCTGCAGGAAGTAAGCAGGTGCAGAGGGAAGTGTTGCTGACACGCTCCCTTCTGGACCTGAATTGCAGTGCAACAACGCGGAAGAGTATTGTTGTGCAGAAATGGTCTCAGTGTGTTATTTCTTATGCAATAGAATCAAGCTATTTATCTTCTTTGTTTGCTGATCTAATATCAGTTTTGTGGCTTCTGTTTTGGCAGACACTGGTCCTTTCCACACGGGGAAAAAAAAACGGCTTAGGGCGACTCATCCGGAGGTCGTCCACACCGTGGAGCGCGCTAGAGCGGTTTGAATAGTGGAGGTTCCACACCTCAAACCGCGCTAGCGCGGCCGCAAGGGGTGGCGCGGCGCGTTTTTTAAAAACCACATTTTATGAGGTTTTTACGAAACGCGAGCGCGCTAACCCATTGCAGTGCCCCGTGTGAAACTGCAGGGACGCGCTAGCGCGTCCCTGCAGAGCTGCCCACGGGTGGGCTTCTGCCTGGCGCGCTGCCCTGATTAGCGGAGCACCGCCGGAAGTCGCCGGCCGCCATTTTGGGCGCCGCCGAACACCGCCGAAACTCGCCAGCATGTGGAGCGGCGAACGCGTGCTCCCCGCAGGGATGGAGCAACCCGTTTTCAGGTAAGATCCGTCCCTGCGTGCGCTGCCCCGTTCCCCCATCCCCCGTGTGGAAAGGGCCACTGTCAAGAATGTGAGCTATTTCTTGGTCAAATATACTTACAGAGAAGTAAGTAAAAACAATGGGTAGAAACTCAGTAAATAAAAGATGTGTTTAACAACTGAAGAAAAAGATGAAGAAGAGAAAATAAGAAAGTAAAAGCAAACTGAGGAGTGGGAATGAGTTAGAGGAATCTGCTAGGGCCACTTGGATAAAGCAAAAGCACAAAATAGGTGCAAAAGTAGATTATCACCATACTTCCCTGAAAATATCCAGTTCTGTCAAATTGCAGAAACTAAGTGGGGTTGCCTTAGCTGAAAAGCTGATTGCTTCTCCTTCTGAATCATGACCATTTCTTTGCCCTTAGCTAATTATATTACCTCTCTTCTTTAGGATGTCCTTATGAGGAGGTGAAGACTGTTACCATACTCCCAATCTTTCATTTGCATTTATTGGGTTAGGTCAAGCTGCTAATCCTGACATGAGTAGAACCATTAAATTTATATGACTTGCGTAATGATTTACCATTCAGCAGTGGATCTAATGAGTGTTCCATAGTGGGACTATCAATTCAGTTTAGTTTTTTGTCTGTTTCATGCTGTTTATACCTTTGACTCACATAATGTTGCAGGCTGGGTGACTTCTTTTGTTGTTGTTGTGGAGACTGCCTGTTGAGGACGGAGGTTTATTCAAAGCGAGCTGATGATCGCTGAAAACATTTGGAATGGGGAAGCTGTTTGACTCTAAGATTTACAGCCTGAGTGTAATGAAATCGCCACCATTACCAGCTAGCAAAGGGCTAACTAAAGATGAAAAAATAGCAGAAGCAGAATGAGAAATCACTGCTGAGTTAGCTCATGGTGGGCAAATTCCAAAGGTCTCCAGGCCTTCACTGGAACTTGGAAGGCCATATCTCCCCTGTGCTTCCATACTTTTTATTTCCCTCCATATCCTTTGGTGAGTATGAAGCATTCTCCCTACATTTCCAACCCCCATAATGTGTTACAGATCTAGGTGGGACCTTTCTTGTAACTAGAAGTGCCCTGCTGGAACTGAAACATGTTTGTGGGGGTGGGGGGGTGGGAGGAGGAAGAAGCATAGTAAAATTGCTCTACACCCTTCTGAAGAGGCTTTATGTGATGAGGGCACAGGAGTACTTTAGGGAACCTGAGAGGCTACATTTGGCCTTCTGGGTATCTGAGGTGAGTTGATGAGAGCTTTAAATGATGTGTATTAGTTACCATTTTGGACTACAACTCCCATAATCCCCCAACCACCCTCAGCCCTGGGGTCTGTGAGAGGCTCCAGAACACATGCTGATTGGGGGAGTCTGGGAGCTGTAGTCCAAAATGGTAACTTTTCCAAGCTGTAGCATTAGCAGATCTGTAGCCTGACTGGAGCATACTTACTGTCTGTCTGTGCTTATATTTCACATTTTTCTTAGGAAATATAGCAGTCAATACAAATAGCAATCTCCAGTCTCCACCCAAGGGAACCAAATGCAGGTGGGATTTTTTCCCCACAGTTCATGAGAAGCACACAAAATAATAAGCATGAGTATTGCTCTTTGCCAGCATGTATAATTATCACATATTATCTTCTGAAGAAAAATCAGAGTGTTGAGAGATGGCTGAATCAGGTACTGATTACTACAAGAGAGAAAGACTGAGCCAGAGAGCTCCTTTCCCCTTCAGTTCCTCTCCCTAGAGCTCCTTATGGATGACATCACTGAGGTTTTCAGTCCCAGAAGTACACAGTTGGCATTCAGTCTCAGAAATATGCAATTAATAGGAGCTGCTTAGCAGAACAAAATGACATTAATATTCCTGCAGTGCTGTTCCCAGACCTCCTGCTTCCAGCACTGATGGTGAACTGGAGAAGAGTGATGACTACTTTTTGGCATGATTATTATTTCTACAGAAGCTAATCTCAGATATGCGTTGTAAAACAGCAGATGCTTTCCAGTGTTTTAAAGCTCTTCAGCTACTTTTTCTTCTGAGTGCTTTTATCTTGTTGTCCTAGAGGAAGATGGCATAGTCTGAACAGAAATGTAGGGTAAAGATTATCCTGGATTTCTGTTTGGTATAGAGCAAATTGCTGAAGGCAGAATACAGGAGGTCCTTAGCTATTTTCATATTCCACAGGAAATCAGTTTGCATTTGATTGCCGACTCGGTGGCATTTCCATTTCTCATTGCTGAAATTAGATTTTTCTCTGTTATACATTCTTGCCTGAAATTTCTACCTGCATTTAAGCCAACCTTAACTGTCAAGTTAACACTGCAGACATGAGGCAGTTAAAATTGCTTTCTGATTACATGAGAGTTTGGCAAAAGGTATGGTCTGATATATTCCTATATGTTCCTGAATTAAACCATCCCAAAATTACTCCATATCTTTGGTGTGATTATATTTTAAAAAATCTTTATTGATTATAAGCTTCTGGTGTTCTTTTTCATTAAGGTTTGGTATGATATATACATCCTTTCTTTCTGTAAGTGCCATTATTTTAGCCTGACTAAAAAAGTCTGGTCTTCCTTTTCTTTTCTTTTCTTTTCTTTTCTTTTCTTTTCTTTTCTTTTCTTTTCTTTTCTTTTCTTTTCTTTTCAACAGGCTGTTTTAAATAAGAAATGCTTAAATGTATATATTCCACCTATTTTTTCAAAAGAAAAAAAGGCAGCAAGTAATAACAATACAGTCAAATAACCAATAAAATCTCACATAATACAGAAGGCTGCTGTTTTCAAGGCAACCTGGTCAATCATTGCTGGATCCTTATGGCCTTGGGTCTGATTTAGAAAAGCGGTTCATATGCGTTTCTTACTGGTTTTAAAATCAATGTTGTAATGGAACTATGACATTCAGGGTCAAAGGGCCCGGACCTTTTGATTAGTAGAAATGGCAATGTCATCTGCCATCCTCCTGGAGTTGTTCTTAGTTTAGCTGTATTTCTCACAAGTATGTGTGTGTGTGTGCATACATGCCAGTACATTTGTGTGACAGATTTTTCCAGCAACATTATGTTTGTGAGCTAACCGTGTTGTAATCCAAAGTGTTTTGTGGGTAGCTTGGTCTTGAATGGGCAGTTAAGTCCCAGAAACCTTCCAAGAGACCTGTTTCTGGTGGGGTGGATGAAAATTGCTACAACATTTGGTTGCTGTGGATCAACTGCCTGCATTTTGGGACTCTTTTGAGGCACATGGCAATGTGAACTATGAGGACAAGTGCCTGCATTTCAATATTTACTATGACTGTTTAAGAAATTCTTGGATTTTTTCCATGGCTGGTCATCTCCTAAGGTTGATTTCTTCAGGTTTCAGAGCTGAAGATTATCTCCCTATGAGCAGGAATAATACAATATGGGATGGATCCATCTTGTGGGAACAGGGGGGCTGTGCAGAAATTGGCCTAAATCCAACTAGAGTAAATCCACTGAATCAATGGGAGCTTGGTAATAAGCACTTAGGTAAGCTCCATTGATTTCATGGGTCTACTTGGGAGAAGCAGTTGGATTTAAGTTTGTATTTATAATACATCTCAATGTGTGACTGTTACCTTGCCTGCAAAGGAGGGGAACGGAATAAAATAGACAGTAAGTATGTAAATCATGGCAGCAGATGGGTATGCAAATCCCACAAAGGGATTATCCAGAGGTGCTGCAATTGGCTTTCAGATTCTAATTCCCCCCCAACTCCCACCCCCCACAATTCAGCCCTTGTTTTGTTTTGGATTTTTTTTCTTTTTTGTCCAGTCATCATCTTTGAACTTCAATGCTTCCTCAGAATTAATTCTGTGCATTTGAAGTGCCTTTAAAAAGATGACAAATGGGAACTAAGTAGCAAAACCTGTAGTGGTGTATATAACTAAGCCATCAAACCACAGCTGTGCTAGCAAATAGCTTGTGAAAGGAAAAGAAGTCTCTCTTGTATAAACATGCTTTGATGTATGTACCAGCTGATCATCGCTCTTGTGCCAGTCTGACATTTTGCATCTGTACTTTTGTGAAGTGCCACCAAACTGGTAGTCCAGCAGTAGCTAGTCTGATTTTGTTGTATGACCAAAAATAGTCACACCTGCATTATTTCCCCTCTTTCATGGGATCCTTTTGTTTTAATGAAATGTTTTCTTCTGAATTATTTTAGGGCCAATTGAAGACAAGAATTATTAACAACAACTACCAGGGTGTAAATTCCCTGGCAAATGACACAATTCAGATCCTTGGTGTTACTTTAAGACCTGAAACTGTTCTTCTGAATGGAAAAGCCATCCGAAGTGATATGCACTACCAGGAAAATGAGGTAGGAGTTGTTCTTGCCAGTTAATTTAAAACATTTATATACAGCTTTCAACTGTTTTTGGGGTGGGGGAAATGTAACTCCCAGATTCACTCTGGCCATGCCCAACCTTTGCATTTTTGCTAGTATAATTGGCAAGGTAGAGATTTTAAAAACAGACTAAAGATGAGTAGCTTTATGCCAGAGGTCTGATACTATAATTGTTGGTGGGAGAAGCTACTCAAAATTGGTAACTATTTAACAGCTCTGGAATCAGAATAGGCTTGCATGCATTTCTGGAATTTACTTTTCCAAATGAGTGAGATCACAACAAGTTAATTATGTGCAGACTTTAGGAGACTGGTACAGGGCTGGCCCAACACATTTTTTCCCCTTTTTGCTCACCCAAGTACAAGATAGTGCTTATTCTGCATTCAGAAGCCCTGAAAGAATGACAGTGAAATCTTATTTTCAACACTGTTGATGGGATAGCATCCTTTGCTGCTTTTGAGAGCAAGAGGCTAATTTTGAGCGCCCTGAACAAACAGAGAACAGTTCTCCAGTGGAGCAGAAAAGCTGGGAAGAAATCACTGTGAAGAGGCCTTTCTGTTCTATTTGGCAGAACGTGCTGTTAGCATTTCAAACAAACAAATAAACAAAACAGAGCAACAATAGTAATAATTTAAGAACAGCTACAGCAGTAAGAAAGACTTTCATATGTGGGAATGTTCCCTGTTTTCATTTAATTCTGAGTCATGTAAACTCATTATTATTACATGTTTCCCTAGCGCCTATGAAACAGCAAGTCTCTAGAAATCATTAGGCCGTTGTGTTAGAACAACGTAGTTAAGACTGGGAAGGGAATACAAAGCATAACTGGATTGGTTCAATATAATTTTTGCACAATATTGATGTACAAGTGGGGAGTCCTACCAAAATGCCCTTTAGCAGCTGACTTAAGGAATCACAGCAGAAATTCTATAAATATCTATTCAAAAGTTGGTTGCAAGTTAGTTCTTCTACATAGTTTATGACTGGAGAAGAGTAACTGGGAAAAACATAAAATTTAAAAAAGGGATACATATGGAAGCAGTGAGCTGTCTATTGCTATAACTTCACAGTCAAGTTTGTATATAGCTGAAGAGGTTTCCTTTTCATTTAAATAATGGTGATTCATTTTAACATAAAATAGCAAGCGAATATCCATACCACCCACTTACTTAGCTTGAATTATGTCCCCAAGGTGATTCATAATAGGACTGCAAAAGGGAAGTGAAAGGAATGGCGGTTTACTGAAAATTATGGGCAGAAAAGACTGGTTATTGGACAGGAGTGTGTTACTCCACTGGAAAAACCCTATCCCAGGATTTACAAATTTTACATTAAATATGATTCCATGTGCCTGAGAGGTCTCCTGGATGAGCACGTAGGCAGCCACGGTCGAACGATTGAAAACCAGGTCAGACCAGTAAAATCCCCAGTCATGTAGCCCCAGGAGACCTCAAGCTGGGCAAACCCACAATAAACAACTGGTCCTCAGCCCTGAGAAGCCAACTTGAGGGGATTAGCATGTTTGCCCCAAGTTGAGCAAATATCCTATCAAGTGAGGACCATTTACATGAAGTCACACCACAACTAAATGCAGCCGAAGATCCCAAGAATTTGGCAACACCTTGTAATCTCATCACTCAAAGGAAGTTACCATTGTGGAGCTTCGTTCTCGCTGCAACACCCATTGTTCTCCTGGGAAGGGATTAGTCTTCCAGGTACTTTTTCCCCTACAAATAGTCTCAGTTTTTGAGTATTTCTTTGGATCACTGCTGGTCATCCCAGCAGACCATTGCTCCACCCGTTGAGTAATCCCCTCAGCCCTCTTCATGCTGAGTCCCACTCCTCTGCTGTTTTTCCTGGACCAAGGACTTCAGGAAAAGGTGCAGTATTACCCCAGTATCACCCCAGCTCTTCAGTATTCCCCTGTCCAGTTTCCTCTCTTTTGCTTCTTAATGGGTCTTGAGTGAGTGTGTGAGTGATTGCGTTGGTGCATGAGACTTTCATTCAATAAAATCATTTATTGGACCTTTTTTGTTTGGTTTTTGGCTTGACCTGACTCCGTAAAAACTGGGTAAAAAGACCCCGCTAGGTTACCCTGCCTCTCGCATTGCTATTTGCTCATGCTCTGGCTAGTTTCCATTCCCCAACATGCGGAGCACATTGAGATGTCCCCCAAGGGACCCCCAGAAATCAGGGTAACAAGTGGGCCTCCAGATGTTGTAGAATTCCAGTTCCCACCCACAGTAGTCAGCCAGGCCAGTAGTGAGGCATAATTGGAATAACAGTTCATCAACCGTCAAGGAGGCCAAATGACCCTCACATATTATAAGCAGAGTAACCACTCTGTATGATCAAAGCATTGATGCCTTTTAGAATGGGAAACCAGGCAGACAGGCGAAACTTTCACAGCATGGAGATAAACTGTTAGAGGAAGCCCCCCCCACCCTGCTTTTAAATGTTCTATAGCTACCTTCAATGGTAGTAGCTACTGGCTCTAGGGCTGATGTCGGCTGATGTGGGGTTATAGACCTAGATTTTCTTCCCCTGCCTAGTAATGATTAAGGCTCATTTGGAATCCTCCTCTTCCTCCTCTTCTCCACTACTGCTGCTATTACTATTAACTTTATTTATACCCCACCTTTTCCCCAAAACTAAGACTACACATTACAAATTAAAATAATTGAAACATAGTTAAAAACATACAAAAAGTCAGCAATAAGACAGAATTAAATTCTTAACAATATTTAAACAACTTAAAACCTATACTGAAAGGGATATAAGGCAGTTTAAAAAGAGTATAGTTAAAATACAGCACCCTCCTAAAACCCCCTCCTTTAGAACTCTACAGTTCTAAAAGCTATTTGGAATCATCATCATCATCATCTCCATCTCCTCTTTTCCCGCCAAGGGAAGAACAGCATGGAGGAGACCATTCCAGCCTCCCTGTGGGTGGGTTTCTGGAGCCAAAGGGAAGCCACCAAGAATCCCAATTTCAAGTCCCCACCAGCTATACTTGAGAAGGTGGTGGGACTAAAAGAAGGGCCTCTCCTGCAGATTGTAAGACCCGGGCATGCCTGCAAAAGGGAGATATGTTCTGTCAGACCTACCTGTAAAATAATGATTACTAGTGTATTTACCTGGCATTGCCTGGGATTTTATTTCCCTCTTAAGAATTCACCAACCTTTCTTCTTCAGTACCTGTAACTATTCCCCATATTTGCCAATGCAATCTGTATACAGAATTGTTAACATATAGAGGTCTTCTTTCTTGCTGCTAGGCCTCATCTCCGTAGCAACTGGCCTATTCCAGTACTTGTAACTTTTCCCCATATTCCCCAATCCAATCTGCATTCAGAGTTGTTAACATACAGAGGTTAGGTTCCTGAGGGAATACACTGCCCTTCTTTTTACTACTGGGCTTCAGCTCCATAGCAACCACCCTGAGGCCCAAGGGCTCTCTACCTGAGAATTCTAAAGGCCCCTCCCTAAACTGCTAACCCCAGAATTCCATAGAATCTTCATAGTCAGCCAGTCATATGAGGTCTTCTCGCCTCATGCAGCCAATCATATGAGGTCTTCGCCTGCCTGATGCAGACAAACAGACAAACTCAAATTTTGACTTTTATATAGTAGATTAATAATACTTATTTAAACAAGGACCACAAATACCCACCAATAAACCCCAAACATTCACAGCATATTTTCTCCATGTTTTTTGACCTTCTCTGGTATACTTAGGGCCAGGAGAGGCTTTTTTTCCCCAACAGCAAAAGAGGTGGGTTTCTTCCTGGCTCTCTTTTGCATAAAATTCCCTAGAGGGAGCAAAAAATGTGAAACGCTTTCTCTTATGCAGGTGTTTGGAGCCTAGTTGGGGAGAAATTAGAAAATAACTCTTGAGGACTGTAGAAACATACAAGGGAGAGAGCATGATGCCCAAGGGCTACGCTTTCCCCACACTGATGTAAAGTAATACCGAAGAGTAGAATAACTGCATACAGAGTGCCTTTCCCCCCTATTGTAAGCACATCTCCCTCACATAGGATTGATGATTACAGCTTCCAGGTTGGCTTGGCTCCAGAGTCTTTCATTTTAGAAAGCTGACTCAAGATATGAAGAAAGAAGATTGCATTCCCAATTCCCAACTCCCAATTCCCCATAATGGGAAATTCTGTTTCAAACCTTCCCAGTTATTAATGGGAGTCTCTTAAGATGCAGTACGGTGCATCTCACAGTTGCTCAGCTCTCAAATGGCCCTCATAGCGAGTCAGATGTAAGTGTAAAAGTTCTCCCCCAAGTACACCATGATATTTCATTGGAGACAAATCACCATAGATACAAGCAATAAATAACCATTTTTGCTATGCTTTTGCTGTGCTTTCCAGCTGGGAAATATAGTCAGGATAAGAAGCTCCACTGCCCAACATTCTTTCTTTTGTTTACCTTATTGAACAAATTGGTTAAGTAAAGCAAATAAAGGAGAAAGAGATTCTGCCTGGAAGAGAAATGGGCAGAAAAATCCTTTTAAAAATGTCAGGTTCTGTCATTCATCTTAGTTTAAAGGAAATGTTGCAGTTTTTTCCTTTGTGAAGTAAAAGTAGGAAATAATAGGCAGACCGGAATGCTATGCCTGTGTAAGGGGGGGGGGAACCCCAGAATCTGAGAAGTTGTATTCACCACCTTATCTTTTGAATTGCTGTTCTCACTGGGATTTATTTTGTCAGTTCGCCTAACATCAACTGAAACAATTTGGAAATTGATATTAGAGGAAACTCCGCTTCAACTAGATCACAATAAAATGAAAACTGTTAATTTTTCTGAATAGAATTCAGAGCTTGGAAAAGTTACTTTTTCAATTAGGACCCTCTGAATCCCACGGCCATGCCAGCTGAGGTACCCAGGGAGTTGTAATTTTTTAAAAAATTACATGCTCTAGCTGAATTCAGAAATACAGCATTTTTGTTAGAAGTTGTGGATAATTCCAAGATGTCCTCAAATTTTCTGTTGAAAATAAAGACAATGTTTAGATTTCAGATAGTCCTCAGCTTACTATCCTCTAGATGTTTTGGACTGCAGTTCCAATTGTCCCTGGCCACAACGGCACAGTCTTGCCAAAGTCAAGCGTTCATTGTTTTCACTGGGGATGAAGCACAACAGCACAGTCTACTACACGTTTACTCAGAATTTGTTTTCACATGTTCATGGGATTTGTTTCCTGTAGGTTGATAAAAGAGTGTAACTTAAACCTTTCCCATTTAAATCAGTGGATGTCTAAGTGTTTAGCATTGTTCTTGGACTATGTTTGTGATCGCTATCACTAACCCGGAGTATTGTTTTCCTTAAAAAAATTAGTATTAACCTTATTTGTATTTATTTATTTCTTTTAACAGAAATTCACCATACATATTTTTGCACCACTTGCTGAAGACATCATAATTCAATAGAAGGTTGGAGAAATCAAATTATATGTTATATGATTGAATCTTTAATTTTATGTATATCTAATTCTGAGATAAATTAAAATCCTCTGTGACAGATGTTTATTGGGAGTGATCATCCTTTTGGAGGATTATATAGTGCGTTATACTGAAAAATGGAAACAAACAAGCAATTTTCAATTTTAATTAATGTCTGAATTTCTAGAGACCTAAATAGGCAAAAGGCTATTTAACATTGCTACATCTGTAACATTGTACCATTAAGTCTTTTAGGTCAGCTAATATTGTAATGGACAGATCTACTTTCACTAAATATTCTAGATTGGATGTCTGTCCAAGAAGACTGGAAACTCCTATTTTAGAAGATTCACTTCACCATTACCAGACAGAATCTCATGGAATAGGCTTAGTGCCTTTTCACATGGCATTTTCGATGCGAAAGGGCCCCTTGAGCATCGCACACATGTGAGGAGCAGTCCACATGATGCACTCACATTTGTGCAACACTCCAGGGCCTGGCACAGGCCGCGCACACATTTTTTCATTTTCAGCTTGAAGCCGAAAATGCTGCATAGTTGCGCATCGCTCCGGGGCCCCGCACGCACTTACCTTGCATGCGGAGCCTCGGGAGCCGGTCCAGTCGTACTTCCTGTCTCAGTGCAGCCTGGGAAGGTCCCAGGCTGCACTGCGAAAGGAAGAGGCAGGGCTCTTGTGTGAGCAGAAAGTTTGTGCGGAGCCAAAGAAGCAGGGAAGCGAGAGCCTCTCTCCGGAGGCTGCTTGCGCAAGCACCACACCCCAGCACCGAAAATGGGTGAGTTGCGGAAAGGGTTTTAGTCTATGAAAGCTTATGCTACCAACTTTTTTCTCTCAGTTAGACTCAAGGGTGCTACAAGATCCCTTTGCAGACTAATCCAGACTAACACAGCCTATGTCTTTGAATTCAGACAAGATTCAGTTTACAAAGGCTCATTCAGGCCTGTGTCTCATCCCTTAAATTGCAGTTGACCAAAGGTGAATGTAATTCAGGTGCAAACACAGTTTAAATGTTTAGGTAATCAGAAATCAGTCACCTCTTTGGGAACAGTGAAATAACATTGTTTCAAAAACCTAGCAAAATATTTTGAACAGATTTATTCATGCCTGTATGCATTTGAAAAAAAAAAAACTTACAGGAGGAACTGTAGCTAGCTTCTTAACACAAATGTAATTGCTGTATATTTTAAAATGTTTAATTTGAGATGTAGCCTGAATTATTTACTTGACTCTTTGATCAGTAAGTAAATTTTCATGTTCCTGCGTTGTTTGTTACTCATTCAGGGATTTGCCCCTCACCCCATTTAATGCAGTACATTGGAAACTCCTAAATGAACTCCCAGAGAAAACTCAGCAAGGAATTGGGCCAAGTTATGCTTACTCAATATATCTGAGCTGATATATCTGATATATCTGAACTGTGTCTGTTCATTTGGTCCATTCCTTGTACCCAGATACACAGGTGTATGTGTATATATGCCTTCAAGTTGCCTGTTGATTTATGGTGATCCCATGAATTTCATACTCAGACATAGTTTTGCCAGTTCCTTCTTTTGAACTATAGCCTACAGCATCTGGTATTCATTGGTGGTCTCCCATCCAGGTACTAAACAGGGCTGGCTCTTCTTAGCTTCCAAGATTTAGGCCACAGATACTTCAACATAAAATGGCTGATGTCAACTAAGAGGGGCTTGTGTGCCTTTAAATGCTGCACTTATAAAAGCATTGGAGCCCCTTTTCTGTGTATTTTAGAAGTGCCTCCATCAGTGGAAATGAAAGAGGAGGGCACTCTCCTGTGTACCCCAGGGAGGGGTAAGACTTCCAGGCAGAAAGAAAGCTGTACATAGTATGAGTACAATCAAGCATCTGCTAGTGCAGTGTTGGATGTAAGCCATTGTGTATGTACAAGCATTTTGTCACTCCCATGCAAACAAACAAAAAGCAATAACAAAAGATTTAGGCAGTTGGCAGCGATTTCCCTTCATAAAAAGCTCAATATCCTAAATGGGGGAAGGGGGATTTTTCCCTTTAGTCACTGCATAGCCCTGCCATTGTAACAGCAAAAAATGTCCAGAAAACTCCCTCCCACTCACTCTTAATCCAATCATTCTTAGATATGCTTTTCCATCAACTCATAAGACAGTCTCTCTGAATTGTTCTTTCATGTTTAACCCACTAAGATTGTATCTTTCCAAACTCCTAATGTACCTTCCCCTCTCATTCTCGCAGCCAGTCCACATCCATGTGCAAGTATGTACTTATTATCAATCATGAGTCATCCTATATTTGCCAATCATTTTACACACATTACTAGAAGTGTTTTCCACACAGATGTTTTTTGCAGTGCTACATGGTACATTGCTATGCTATTTCACATCTTATATCACATCCACATGGACACAAAATTTTCTTCTTGACTCTAGTTTGTGGACCTCTGCATTACTATTTTTAGAAAGAGAGCAGATCCTGCAAGTCTGAAGCTTGGCCATGCTCAGGATTGCCAAGTCAGGAGCATTCTGGATGCTGAGATTTCAGAATCCAAACCTGAGATTTAGGGACATTTTCCTAGTGATGTCATTAGAAATGATACATTAAGTATCAATCATTATTGTTCAGAGCATGTTATTGAAATGAAAAACACAGCAAGTTTTAATTTCATTTCATTTCATTTCATTTTTTTATTTTATGGTTAGGTTGTGAAACCCCCACAACCCCCAGAATAACTATGATCACCAGGTATTTTGTGGAGAAGGAGCAAATAGAACAGAGGGGTAGCAGAGACCAAAAGTCCAATCCTATTTACATATGTCTACTGAGAAGCAAGTCCTATTGAATGTAATGGGACTTGCAGTTCTGAAAATGATGTGAATTCTAAGATTTTCTTTGTTAGGGCAAAGAAGAAATAGTTGGAGACCCAGAGGGCGAAGAGAGGAAAAAGAAGATAATGCAGTATCTAGGAGAGGTGGGATAGATTGAGAAAAAGGATGAGGGAGAGAAGGGATAGGGAAGGGAAGGGAAGGGAAGGGAAGGGAAGGGAAGGGAAGGGAAGAAAAGAAAAGAAAAGAGAAATATAGCCAAGAGAACTGGGGGAGTGAGAGAGAAGGCAAAAGAAGACAAGAGGGAGGGATGGAGGTAGACCATAGAAAAGAAGTCCAGCTAGGAAATGTGGAGAAGGGAAGATGAAGAGGATAAAGTTATGTAGGTAGGAGGTGAGAAGGAGGAAAAGAAAGAGGATGAGAGAGAAAAAGAGGGGATATGAGGAAGATTTGTATAGGCAGGAATTACAAGGGGGAGGAGAAAAAGAAAGAAGATGAGAAAGAGAAGGGAAGGAGAAGATATTTACCCAGGAACTGAAGGAGAAGGGAGAGAAGAAGAACTAAAATGGGTGAAAAAGAAGTTAAATCAATAATTAAAAAGGAATCAAGTGCCTAAGCAGAGCTGAAGAAAGCAGACATTCGTACCTTTCTTTTTTGGCTAACAGTGGTGCAGCACATATATGCCCCAGATCAAGAAAGAAAATTGTACTGCAGCCTCAGCTCTTTAGACAGGGTGAGGAAGGTTGAAACATAATTGAAAGCACCAGCGACAGGATAGGAAAAGCCACAACCCAGCAATTTTGTAGTACCATATATAGCAAATACTTTGGTGGTAAATATTGAGGCTACTCAATATTTTCCGATGATAACCACTCTCTGTTAAGAAGTCCAAGCACCAGCTTTGATTGAGAGATTTTGAGAGAAGGAAAGAAGAGAGGACATATCTCCTGGAAAGTCTGAAAGCCTGAACAGCAATGGCCAGCAGCACGCAGGTTTTTTAAAATTCTTTCAAGACAGCATACTCACCCTGAGATTTCTCCCTGGCCCTGATGCCTGAAGGAGAGAGAGAGGGCAGGCCCTGAGGTCTGAGAACTCTGGCTACATTTAACCTAGAGTTCTTCCTGAGTAGACGTCAGTTGGCTCTTAGCCTTGCAAGAATAAAGAGACGGCTTTTCAAGTGGCTGTACAACAGATCAGAAAGAACTAAAATGCAGTGTTTCCTCTCTTGTCTGACACCAGCAGGTGAAGCAATGTACGCTTAATACCATTCACAGAAAAAGAGGACATGCCTCCAGCAGAATTCAATAGAATTTTAAGGCCTAAGACTCAATTTTATTTTATTTTTTTAAAAAAGGTTTTCTGCATTAACCATATTCACAAGTTTTTAAAAATGTTTGTTAAAGAAAAAAAGGCATTGCTTTTCTGGAGGAAAAAAGCACCCCAGTGGAGTTCCCACTTTGCTTCAGTCAAGGGAAGTTTTTAGGACCTCTTTAAAAAAGATGCATGCCTGAGAAAACGTCATAATTACAGAAACATTGAAAAGCAAACAGGAAGGTTAAATGTGTTTCCATTCATTTTAAAAGAGGTAAAAATTCTTATAATATAGTTTCTCTCCGTCCTATTAGGAAACTGCCTTTGTACAGAGATATTTTTGTGCAGTCAAAGCCATGGATTATGGTAATCAAGACTTCTGTGAAGAGAGGTTACACTTATAAAGCAGGATGATTTGATGAGAAAGAAGACAGCAGTTTGGAGCTTCTTGTATCATTTTTAGTATCAAAACATGAAGAAATTCTGCCATCTCTCTGTCTGCCCTATCAATTTGTTCAATGGAAAGTATCTTAAAAAGGCTATAACTCCTGCTTTCTTCACATTGGCTTACTGAACTCTTCAGACATTAGCATGAACAATGTTAGTGGCTACTCGATGCAGACTTTTCCCCTTCATCGCATCGGTCATCTATCTGGAAGGTCTCCATGGGAAACGATGCTAACAATATTCAGTGTAAGTAAACTCTACAAAAACAATGCTGTTATGATGATGTGCCTTTAAGTCAACATCAACTTATGGCAACCGTATCATAAGGGTTTTGTGGCAAGATTTATTCAAAGAAGATTTGCCATTGCCTTCCTCTTAGGCTGAGAGAATGAGACTTATCCAAGATTCACTCCTATGATACAGCAAGAATTTGAACCCCAGTCTCCTGGAGTTCTAGTCCAACACTCAGACCACTACATCACACTAGCCCTTGCATGGTGTTGCTACAAACCATTTAAAAGACAAATTGCTACACCCAGAGACTTCCAGCAAAAGGCAATTCATGGAGGTGGAGGTAGGAAAAATGCATTCTGGAGGGGTTGACGGTCAAAAAAACCAACACTGGAGTGATCTCTGGATTGGAAGAGCTGCCCTACAAAGAGCATTTAGAATATTTGGGACCTTTGACCCAAAGAAAATGTGATAAAGGGGGACACAATAGAAAGAGCATGATACAAGAGACATGACCATCCACTGAATAAGGAGAAGCTTTTCTCCCTCTGACATGATACTAGACACATGACCATCCACTGAAGCGGAATGTCAGGAGATTCAGGAGAATTAAAGCAATGCTTATGTACTACATAGTTAAATCATAGGCTATTTCCACACTACACTGTTGTCGTGCTATTATTCCACTTTCAACATCTTGTAGAATTCTGGGGTTTGCAGTTTACTGAGGCCAAAGAGCTTTTTGGCTGAGAATTCTAAATGCCCGTCCCTAAACTGCAAAGGATTCCATAGGATGTTGAAACTGGAATAATAGCATTATAACAGTGCAGTGTGGAAATGGGTACAGTTAAAGGTTCACATATTGCATAATTAAATCATGAAATTAGGTACCATTAAATGTAATGAGGATTGCTGGATTGGATAGTCTCAAACGGAATTAGGCATATCATGAAAGAGAAGCCTATCAATGGCTATTAGTTACGGTGTCCTTATATTATTTCAATTATCCCAGGCAGTATGCCTCTGAAATGAAGGAAGGGCAAGAAGGCTGCAAAAAACAAAGTTAGGGAAGGAAAGAAAAAGATGAAAAGATTTTGGGTGAATACCAGTTGCAAGGAAACTGGAGCAGAAGGGTGTTATTGGGTTCATATCCTGCTTGCAGAGTTCCTGCGGGCATCTGGTTGCCCACTATGGGAACAGAATGCTGAACTAGATGCTAGACAGCTCATCTAGCATAGTTCTTCTTTATTTACCAAATGCCTACTATTTCCTTGGTGCTACACAACATTTTTTTTTAAGAGACAGGCCATGCACTCAGCATCATACTCTACAGAAGATAGCATAGAAAAATATATTTATGAATTAAAAAAGAAAACAAGCAAATACAAGTGCCAAAACGTTCAGCTACATGAGGACAAGGGTGGACGGTCACTGAGGAGATGTTCCAAAACCGGTTAAGTGAAACGATAGTGAGGCACCACTGAGCTGTTGAATCAAGGCATGCTGCCCCACAGTTCCCTCAGTTGCAGCCACTTAGCTACTTATGTAGCTGATAGTTTCTAGAGACAAAGCTCCATATGGCAGCTGGTCCCAGCCAGCTAGGGTGAGATTCTAAATCTGCATGGAAGAAGGCTTTATTAAAATGCTGGCTACAAGCATGCTGTATTGAGTGGGAAAATGCCAACGCAGTTAAAGAGCGTGGGAAGGGAGGTAAAGGAAGGCTAATGGGGCAGCTCCCAAAAAGAAACATACCGAGGAAGAGAAACAGAGAAAGTTACATTTCCTGAATAACAGGCATGATATCAAAGAGTATTATCTGGCCATAAAGACTGATGTACAATGGCATCAGTGCAGTTGAGGATATGGCTAACAAGATAATCAGGCTCTTGAAAGCAGATTAGTATTGCATATTTCAGATCAGAGTTAGGCACCTTGGTGCCTCCAGATGTTTTGGATTATAGTTCTCTTACTCCTGCCCATTGGCCATTCCAGCTAGGATTTCCAGAAGTTGCAGCCCCAAAGCAAGCACTAACTAACAGATAAGACGGTCAGTTAATACAGGAGAGGACAACCCATTGTTGATCCAGATATTTTAGACTGACTGCCAGGATTGTTTTGGAAATTAAGGGTCACTCTCACCTCACTGAATGTACTCTGACACCATAACAGGACTGTAAGATGCACAAATCTATTTCTATGTGCCTAGGAGTAAGCCCCACTGTTCTAAAGGCAGTACAACTGAGTTTGGTATCTTTGGAATAAAAGAAATACAAGGAAACTTAGGACAATAGCTTGATATTTACTTTATTAACAAATATATGAGCAGATCATATGGATGCAGCTAGCACTCCATAAGGCGGAAAGTGCCCTACAGAGAAAATGGGAAAGCACCCCAGGCTGTACTCGCTACCTTTGAGCTAATCCATCCAACTAGAATGCTCATGTTATCTTTAAAAAATGTTCAGCTAATCTTTATCTCCCCTCCAGCTCTATATATAAGTGCCTGGCTCTTCCTGAATAGGAGGACATTCTCTCTTCCAAGTTTTGACAGGTATCTAATTTTTGTAAAACCTTGCAGAGAGATCCCTAACTATCATAGCAGCTCATTTTCTAACCATTACATCTGCTAATGAAACACCCAGGTGGCCACACGGATTATTAACAAGATGGCTAATCTGCCTAATGAAGGAAAGTGCTGGCCTGCAGCCAACATCCAAGTTCTGAGTGCTCTCTCACTAAAAGGAAACTATCCCCAGTGGTGCTGTTGCGGAAATTTCTCACTGTTTGGGGAAGTGGGAGAGACTCAACAGTATCCACTTCCAAGTGTTTGGATGACCTAGCTATGATTGTGGGCTTTGGCACGTTGTGTCTTGCATCCAAGTATTTAAAGAGCTTCCCAGTTGGCCTTTGATGGCAGCATAGTAAAGTCTTTGCTTTCTTAAGCAGGGCAATCTCTACCACTAGGTAGAGGGAAGCAATGACCGAAGACAGGAAGTACAGATGGGTAATAAATTGTCAGCGGTAGTAGGCATAAGCTATTTGCATTGGTTGCCCCAGGCATTCTGATTGCTTTAGTTTAGTATTGCTTTGCATGTGAGTAAGAGATTAATAGATGCTGTGTAGGCTGTGGGGAGAGCCAGTGTTGTATAGTGGTTTGAGCATTCAACTACCACTCTGGAGACAAACCTTCAAATCCCTGCTTGACCATGGAAACCTGCTAAGTGACCTTGGACAAGTCATACTCTCTCAGCCTCAGAGGAAGGCAAAACAAACCCAATAAGAAAACTTTGTGATAAGTTTGCTATGTGTGTGTGTGTGTGTGTGTGTATGTGCTGGTGCCTTCAAGTTACCTCTTGACTTATAGCAACCCCATAAATTGCATAGGGTTTTCTTAGGCAAGGAATATTCAAAGGTAGTTTTGCCAGATCCTCCCTCTGAAATATAGCCTACAGCACCTTGTATTTGTTGGCAGTCCCTCATTCAAATACTAAGCAGAACTGACCCTGCTTAGCTTCCAAGATGAGACAGGACCTGATGCCTCTAAGGAAGGGTCGTTATAAGTCAGAAAGAACTTGAAGGTGCACAACAACAAGGCTGTGAGTGGAAGGGAGGGAATCTATTTTCAAAATCAGTGAAATAGAAAATATTGCAACAATTGTTGCAAATTCTAGAAATGGATGTTACTGTTCAAGAAAGAGAAACATATACTAAGAATGGAAGAATATTCGAAAATGGTTGAAAAACATGTGTTTCAAGTGTCGGAAAACACTGACAAGGAGAATTATGGACTGATGAGAATCTTGCTGGTTCAGGACTTATTCTCATCAGCATTCAAATGTGAGGTTTGCACAGAAAAGCAGAAATATTAATTTTTTCTGTGTAGAAATAGAAAGTCCCTGCATTTAAAAAATACATATGTGACTTTTGTGCAGAGTACATCTTGAACTGTGAATGGTCTTCCAAAACTGCAATTTTCAAAGACTTTTTCATAGCAGAACAAAAACTGGTAAAATTACTCCCTGCTCTTTTCAAGCACTATTCAGCAGGGAATTACATCCCTGGTATGCAAAAGAAATCTCAACAGGTACTAAAACAAGCATATTGAAACAAGTTCAAACTGTGCTCAGCAATATTGCATTGTTTTGTTTGCTATAATAGCATAAATTTATTCCAGGGAATGCACATAGGTACTCCTTAGCTTGACAGGATAAAATGAAGATATGTATCCTAAAAGCAGAAGCCCTTTTCGCAGCACCCTGCCATCCCACAATGGGGACGAAGGACGGGACCACAACAATGCTTCTGCATGATATTGTCGTGGTCCCGTCCTTCTCCCATCCCCAGGCGGCACAATCACGGATTAAATCATTGATGGGTTTTCCCTGTCAGTGACACACGATTGTGCTACTATCCCAGACTTACCTGGCCTGTGGAAGCTGCAGAAGCACAATGGTGCTTCTTGCCCTAGTGCACCTTGGGCAAGTACCTGGCTGCACTGTGGTAGGAGGAGATGTGGCCAACTTGCTCCCTTCCACAGGGAGCCAGTTGGTGTGGAGGACAGTGCTCCCATCGCGCTCCCCTCCTGGCAGAGCTGCTGCCGGGATCCCCAATGGACAACTTCAGGAAAACGTAGGGTGCAGAAAGCGCCAGAGTGTGGAAGTGGCAAATATGGAAGAAACTAGTTATGAATCATGTTATCTCTAACCAGTTCTACTTCTAGTAATGTAAATATCAGCGTATACATGTGTGTGTGTGTACACACACACCTGTATAATGTAAAAAGAATTAATTTTACTACTTATGGTATCATGTTTCAGTTACTTATTTTTGGAATCCCTCAATGCACTAATAGTAGATAAAGATTATCCTATGCTTAATGTCCAGTTTTCACACCCATACACAAAACCCCAGAAATATTATGGTATGCATGATTCTGACCTTAATATTTACTGGGGCATCTCTACACTTGAGGATCTGTTATAGCTGCTATTGCATGTCTTTGTCTTTTTTTTTTTTAATGGACTAAAGTCTCAATTCTGAATAATGAGTGAGTGTAAGTATACAAAATACTTACTGTTTGATGTCTGCATTGCCCACATTAAGTTATACAAATAACTAGGGTATATACCCAGCATTGCCCGGGATTTTATTTTCTCAAAGGTAATATCCTGTGTCTCTAATTTTCCAGACTGTTTTGTCCAGTACCTGTAAATTTTCCCAATATCCCCCAATCCAATCTGTATTCAGAGTTATTAACATAGAAAGGTTAGGTTCCTCAGGGAATACACTGCCCTCCTCCTTGCTGCTAGGCCTCATCTCCATAGCAACTGGCCTATTCAAGACAGACACAGTTGACTGAGGCCCAAGAGCTCTCTGGATGAGAATTCTAAAGGCCCCTCTGTACACTGCAAACCCCGGGATTCCATAGAAACTTTTTAGGCAGCCAATCATATGAGGTCTTCGCCTGACACATATAAACTTTTATTTTATATATTAGATCTGTGGTCATTATTGTTGTTTTTTAATGTTTATCTGCAACCTTGTTTTTGCCCTTTCTTCCGTAACTTTCATCAATAGCCATTCTAAGCCTTTGCTACTTTTACAAGTAGTTTGGTATCTTCTGCATATCTTAAACCATTGATATCTCTTCCTCTAGCTTTCACATCTCTTTCATCTGAGTCTAATCCTGCTTTCTGTATGATATGTTCTACATTTAAATTCAAGAGACAGAGTGATAAAATGCAGCCTGGTCTGACCCTCTTGCCAATGGCAAACCATTCTGTTTCTCTGTATTGTGTTCTGACATAAGTGCATCATTGCCTTCTCTTAATACACTTGGAGTTTGGATCTGGGAAAATCTTTAAAGCGGATGTTATATAAAGGACTAAGTGATAAGAGACTAATAGTGGAAAGCAATTGGGTTTTTTAAATTAGCTTGATGGGTTGGTTTTAATACCCAGAAACTCTGGAAAAGACCTATGCACACTGGGAAGATCAGACATCATATCTGAATTACAGCCTTGGTGTCCAGCCAGCCACTAATTCTAGGGTGCACAGTAGTGTTTCTATTCATTTAGAGATAGTTTCGTCTTCTGTCATCAAGTACTCAAGAAAAAGAAGAAAAATAGTGAATATAATGATTTCTTTAAGAATGCAAGGTAACTTAGGGTAGTCTCTCCCCGCCCCAGTATTCATGCCTTTATTTCACCCTTTAGCAATAAATACCCATTCTTGCTCTACTCATCATAGTAAGCGTGGAATGGGGGCATCTACCCCTAAAAGTAAGAATTCTTTCTCCTCAAATGACATTTTCCTTTATCCTCTGAGGGCCTTTCTGCACTACACTGTTATAATGCTATTATTCCACTTTCAACCTCCTGTGGAATTCTGGAGTTTGTAGTTTATTGAGGTCAAGGGCTCTCTGGCTGAGGATTCTAAATGCCCCTTCCTAAACTGCAAACCCCAGGATTCCATAGGATGTTGAAAGTGGAACAATAGCACTATAACAGTGTAGTGCAGAAAGGCCCTAAATTTTTAGTATTGCAGAGAGGTATGTTGAAAATCATTCACAGCTAAAACACTTCTATTTGCTGTGTGTTTATTCTCTTGATAACAGTGTCTGCCTCTTCTCTAGAAGTATTTCTAAATGGTCAACTGAAGTTTTAAGTTTTTGCCATACTAGAGATTTCTAATATTTGAAGGAAATTTTGAAAGAAAATTTCATTTGGTGGGTCAGAATTTTTATTGAGAGGGCAACATCCTTATTTTGCCCACTCATTGCTACACACACAGCCTTGTCTGTAGTTGTCACCCACTTCACTTTATATTTGGTAAGGGCATTTAGAGTACAATGCTCAGCTTAATCGTCTCTAGCTATGGGATTCCGAGAGATGTAGTCCAAAAAACCCATTCATTTTCCCAAGCTCTGTGAAAATTGCAACAGGAAAGATTCTTTCTTTATTCTTTCCCCTTGACACATGCTTGTGTCATTCCAATTCTTTGGCAAAATTTGCAGAAGAAAGCATTGCTTGACTGATTATTGTTCTGAATAAGACATCAACAAAGAATGGTAGCCTTAGCTCTGCATTCAGTAGAGACCTGGTCTCCAGTCTTGTAAGGTTCACAGCTGACTAACAACAGTTTAGTTTTAAATTACTGCTGGAAGATCCAGATGTGGTTTATTACCTCTTCATGTAATGGTCGACAGAGACAGTGAAATAGTAGTAGATGAATTTAATCGAGCCTCCTGGGCAGAGACCGTTGGATGGCATTCAGTTTTCAAAGGAAGTACATTTTCTAGTCTCTTAGGCTGGAGATAAACAGATTTGGTTTTTATTTATTTCCTTGAGGAAGTTAAAGGTACCATTACCCATGTTACAGCTTTCAAAAACTCATAGCATTTTGAAAACCTTGCCATACATCTTTGAGCAGAGATGACAGAAAGGCAAAATAAATGAATATGTAGAGCAGTAGGGAGTAAACGCTCTATCCTACCATTCTGAATTCTCTTTAAAAACTGTCTGTTTCCAGCCCAAACACAGGAAAATAGGATATGTCTAGTCTTCTCTGATTCCCCGCCTCACAACAGTAGACAAAGAGGAATAGTGTTATTTACTGTATATACTTCCACTTCTTTTTCCTCAGCCAAAAACTCCAAGAGTTGCTTGCAAAGAGCAATGAGACTCTTGCCCTCAGGCTTGTACCATAAGACACCTGACACAGGAGAAAAAGGGATTCAGAAGGAAGAAGGAAAGGTGAATCCAAACACTAGTTCTAAGTTACAAAGTTTTTATAATGGCCAGCTGGAATAAAATGAAATGCCAAATGTTGTTGGTCTCTCCCTAGAGCCAGCAAACAGGCATTGCTTCCTTTCAGTCTTTGCTACAGGATGGAATGGTTGCTACCAGGGGACAACTAATGGAAGAAGCATGTGGGAAGCATCTTTTTGGTAGAATTGATGGTTTTCTTGCTTTCCTTTTCCTCCGTTTACCCCAGCTTGATGGAATGGGTGCTGCGAGATGACAGCTCAATATTCACTGTAAGGGCCTTGAAAACCACACAAGTAAAATACTTCATGGAGAATGTTCATGTAGAAGCAAACTACTGTAGTACAAATTCACTCTTCTTTCCCAGCATGTCATATTTTTCATTGCAATTGTATGATAACCAAAATACACCTTTAGAATTCGAATCCTGTCTAATAACTGTATTGTCATCTTGAGCTATTTTTAGGAGCTCACAGAAACTGTTACGCTGCGTCAACATAACATCACTTAAAATGTTTTGTCTGCATTCATCTCATCTGTGCAGCTGCCTGTTCCTGTCTGATAATAAACTGAGGAACAGATTAATGCCACAACTAAAATTGAGCTCCCCTGAAACACCACATGTCAGCATTTGCCTGCTCTATCTTGCTTGACAGTCACAGAGTTAAAAAAAAAAAAAAAAAACTCTTTACAGATTGCTCTGATTTGTTTTTTTGTTTTTTTGTTTTGGAGGGGGGAGTTTGGCTTGGAATCTGGTCACATACATTTTGATTTTGAACCCAAAATGTGTTGCCAAAATACAACGAAACCCAAAATACACAAGCAACAAAACCTTTTGAGGGTCAACTCTAAAGCATAAAATACATTATGCAAGCTTTCAGAGCTTCATGGGCTTCTTCATCAGGCAAGGTTGTTTAAAATCATGCAAGAGAAAAATGGTGATGATGTTGGTCAGTAGCTTACATGCTGTCTGAGATGTTGTCAGTTAAGACAGTCTTGAGGGATTTTAAAGAAGGCAGAGGACATTCCATTTACAGGCCATGTGAGGACTAGAGACAAAGAGCAATAAAAGATAGGTAATGTGTGGACCTCAAGAGAAGTTACTTTTCTATTGCTAATGAAGTTGAAATGTTATTACCTGTCTTTTATTTTTATTACCTGGCTGGAGGCTACAGCTCTCAAATGAGAGCCTTGGGGCTGGAGTGAGGAGAAGGGAAGAAAGTTGCAGAAAAACTAGCCAGAACCTGTCAGCTGGAAAAGCTATGCACTTTTCAATGAAAGCTGTGCTGGCTTTGGACCAGGAAGGGAAAAAAAGGTCTCAGCTAAGTGGTGGGAGCTTCGCATTTTTTTCCCCTGCACCTGCTGGGTTGGGAACTCTGATATTGACCCATTTGGGAAACTGGCAAGTTCCCATCCCATCCCTATACAGGAGTCTCCTTGTGAGAGTTTCCCAACACTCATGAAATATGTTTTTTGACTATTTTTCAAATATTTTCAGATATTCTTTTCATCTCTACTTCAGATCCTGTGCTAAATAATCTTAAGGCTGCAGTCTTAAGAATGTAAGAAATACCTTGACTGCTGAAGTGATCATAGCATTCTTCAGAAAATTTCCAAGAATCACCAGGTGCCAAGAAGCCCCCTGGAAACTGAAGGACAGTTCACTGTCAGTCTTTTGCTCATCCTAGGTTTCAATAAACACTTTAACTGACAAGACATCTTAAAACATTTGAGAATGGTGATTTTCTGTCAGTTTTACAGGACTTGATACATTCAGCTTGTTTTAAACAAACAGGCAAAATATTTTCTCTCAGTCATGTTTTATGGCAATTGTGTTGTTTTACCTACTTCTGAGAGGTTTGTAAGATTTTTAAAGGAAACTATTCTAGGTTTTTGAAGTTGGAAAATATAACATTATGTTCCTGCATGGAATGGTGCTATTTAAGATGCTAGATATTCAACACACACAAACACGAAAATTAGTTAATGCTTACTCAGCACTGCCCATTGGACATTATTTAGTAAGGGAGAAGTTCCTACAGCGTTTTTCCCCTAAATATTTTTTATATTTTAGAAAATCTTATAGTGCCATCCTCTTCTTCACATGTCACAAATGGTCCTATTTGGCTACACATGAACTAGTGATTAAGGTTAAGATTCTTGCTGCAGTGATAGAAAGCTCCCTCCCATTCCAGATACAATAATTCTGAAATTGCTGAATCCCTGAAAAATTCATGCAAGGTTTTCACAGAATTTAGAGACATGCCCATAATTTTTGGAAAAATCTTGAATAGTTGCTATTCAGATTCATTTCAGTGGCAAACTCCCATATGTGAAGATTGGTGAAATTTCATGAAAAGATTTCACTGAAATATTTTCACCCCACAGCACCAAGAAGGTATGGTCACTTTTAGTGGGTTTCTTGGATAGTCCCTGATGCTAACAAAGGCTTAAATCCAACATCACACTAGCTGTAGACTGCTATCATGACAAGACCACTCCACCTTCTCTTGCAGTTCTCTGTGTTCCAGAAACATATACTAGAAGATTTTGCAACTGAGAGGGGGATCTTGTTCTGCTAGTAGAAATAGTTTCATTAGTGAAATAACCCTATTGGATCCTGCCTCTCCCCCCACCCCATGAAATCAACTTTAAAGACATAGAAATCATCACTCAGATTCTCCAGATAGTTACAAAGTTCTCAAAACTTCCCAAACGAGTAAGTTCATGGATAGACAGAATTGCTAGATGGCATAAAATCAGTGCTGCTTCTTCAGCTGCCCAGAATGGAGGTTTTTAGGACTGAGGGTCATTTCATCAACTGTAATTGCAACTTCTTGTATCCTTCAAACATCTACAGAATGAAAGACAATTGAAAGGGCTGCCTCTGCCCTGTAATTTCAACCACTTAGGTGTTTACACTGCCCATGAAAGAAAACTGAAGCTTTCCTGAGTCTGAATGCTTGTTAACTGGAATGAAAATGAAAAGAATTTTTATAAACTAGAAAACTGGGGTGAAATTAATAAAATGAAATTCAACAGAGACTTAGGCCATGAAAACCAAGTGCATAGGTATAGGATGGCAAATACATGATTCAACAGTACTGTATAAGGCCCTTTTCGCATGGCATTTTTGATGCGAAAGGACCCCTCAAGTGTCGTGCACATGTGAGGAGCAGTCCACATGATGCGCTCACATTTGCACGATGCTCCAGGGCCTGGCAGGGACCGCTCATGCATTTTTTCATTTTTGGCTTGAAGCCAAAAATGGTGCATGGTTGCGCATTGGTCCAAGGCCTCGCATGTACTTACTTTGCATGCGGAGCCTCAGGAGCCGGACCAGTCATGCTTACTGTCCAGTGCAGCCTGGGAAGGTCCCAGGCTGCACTGCGAAAGGAAGAGGTGGGGCTTTTGCATGAATGGGCGGCAGCTGCAGAGCTGAAAGAACCGGGATGCGAGAGCCTCTCTCCAGAGGCTGCTTGCTCAAGCCCTGCACCCCAACACCACGAAAAGGTAAGGTGTGAAAAGGGTCTAAGTCACCTGGTCATCAACAGCTTTGATCAGGTCTTGTATACTCAGGTCTGTGGCTTCCTTGTTTGAGTTTATCCAACTGCGATGTGGACTTCATCTTTTCCTACCACCTTCTACCTTACCGAGCATTATTGCTTTTTCTAGCAAGTCATGCCTTCCCACGATATGTCCAAAGTACACCAGTCTCAGTTTAGACATCTTGACTCCCAGGGAATGTTCAGGCTTCATTTTCTTTAGAACCCATTTGTTTGTCTTTTCAGCAGTCCGTATTGTCTACAGAATGCTTCTCCAGCACCACATTTCAAACGAGTTGATTTTCTTCCTATCAATTTTATTCACTGTCCAGCTTTCACAACCATACATAAAAATTGGGAATCCAATGGCATGGACAGTCCTAGGTTTAGTATTCAAGGACAGGTCATTACCTGGTCAGATTTAGACTCACAGGGCCTCAGAACCTCTACTGGGTAGGGAACTGATTTAGGATGATCTGCCTCAGGAGGTTGATGGATCCAAACAAATTCCTGATTGCTCTTGGGGATTTTCATGTCACCTTGGCAGGCAATCCTGCTGAAGCTCTGACTGACCTCTGGAATGACGAAATGACCACAGCCGTGGACACAATCACTCCTGAGTGTCTCTTTTTACAGAATGAAGCCAAACCAGCCCCCTGGTTTTCCAGGGAGCTTGTACAAATGAGATGAGATGAGTGAAACAGAGACTAGAACAATGTGGGTGGAACACTCAGAGTCTGACCAAACATAGGCTAGAGTGCATTTGAAGGCCTTATCCATGCCAATTATTCTTTGCTACCACCATTGCATCTACAAGGAAATATCTGGTGGAGCTGTTTCCAGTAATCAGAGGTCTATTACACACTGGACTTGCAGCAGAAAATACAGACCACTTGACAGCCAACTGTGAAGAATTTCCATGGCACTTTGCAGATAAAATTGCTCAGATCTGCTTCAGCTTGGATGCTTAGTTGATACAGTTCTAGTTGATGTAACCTCAGTTCCTGTTTGTCCATTGCTATTAGGTACTTTTCAATTTGTGCAATCTGAGGATGTGGACAGGATCATTGGAGAGGGCAAAGCCATCACCTGTGTGCTGGACCTTGCCCTCCTGGCTTGTCAAACAGGCCAGAGAGGGAGTGGCTGAATAAGTGAAGGTAGGGTTCCAACTTGCCTAAAAGAGGCAGTTGTGAGGCCTTTGTTGAAAAAGCCAGGTTGAAGGTCTGGCTATGAGACAGAGAAAGCTTTGGTTGCCTTGGTGAATGACCTCTCAGAACAATGGAATGTGTCTCTGTTGCCTCTCCTGGATCTCTCAGTGGCTTTCAAGACCGTTGACCATGGTAGCATTCTGATTCGCGTTGCTGGGATGAGACTTGGAGGCACCATTTTACAGTGGTTTTGTTCCCTCCAGGAGGACCTGTGGGGTCTTTCAGTGTTCTGTTTTGTCCCCCATGCTATTTAATACATACATGAAACTGCTGGGAAAGGGTCCAGAGTTTAGAGGTGTGATGCCATCAATATATGGATGATGCTGAACTCTGCTACTCCTTTCTACTCCAGTCTAAGTAGGCTATCCTGGTCCTAAATCAGTGTCTGTCATCAATAAAGGACAGCATGAGGGCAAACAAATTGAAACTTAATCCAGTCAAGACAGAAAAAGAACTTTAGGCTTGGAGACTCCTGCAACACATGCTGGCATGCCAAGAATAACCCAACTGTAGTGGATGAGGCAATTCAGAGAGTGATTCTGCCACAAGCATATCTTTTATCTAATTACTTGAAGTCCCTTCTGAAATTTGAAAACAGCTTCCTTTCTGCAATTCTGTCACCTCATCTCTGAATCTTTCTTTTTGGAATCAGTAAGTGATATACAGCATTATTTCCTTTTCCCAACTGGAGGGTGGGGGTGGGAGGATAGATTTAGCAAAAACATTTCCCCTATGCCAAGCCAGTAAAGAGATTAAGCAATCAGGAGACAATTAAAGCCAATTAGAACAATTTTGCAGCTGTGAAAGGGGACCTTTCTGTAGAAAGGATTTTGTCGTTATGGCATATGTAATGAGAAGCTTGTGACTAAGGAAGGAATTAAGATTTTTTTTCTTTTTGCAGGGAGTGGGAACTAGAGTGGAGCACTAAAAATAGAACATGTTTTCTGATGTTTAATTTGTTATCATATACTAGATATTAGTAGTAGTTGTTGTTCACTGTTACGGATATGCATTTAGTCATGCCTTCTCATTCCACGAGCCATGCAAATACAATAGAAGATTCTGCTCACATGAAGCCAAAGAAAGCAAATCTATTGGAACACTTCTTTGTAAACTGAATGCCAGGGGAACACCTTAGCCACCACACAGCAGAGCATCAGGCATGCTTAGGCACACTAAAATCAGTGGGTTTAAGTGCATTTAATAGTGTTGGACCACAGCCATTTCTAGTTAGACTTGGTCTGCAAGGCTGTCGTGTACATGCAAATCCTTTAGTCCCATTGATTACATGTGTGCTTAAACCAAGTATATGATTATAGCACTAACATTTAAACAAAAGATCAACTTAGTGGAGTAGTATAATGTTTCTGGGGGGAACTATTTACTTAGCTAATGACTTCCCTTCATGTGGAACTAGATTTATAGGCATATTCATGCTTTCATCTTCATTCACACCAACTTCATTTCAGCTGCAATTACCACATGCAAATTTCAATCGGAAAACTTAATGCTGACAATTGGAGCTTAACTGCTCACTCTTCCAAATGTCCCAGTAAACTCCATTCTTTTTCAGTGCTTTCTGTCTCGTGATCATCTGTCATGCTGTCCAGGATGGACATGGACCATAATAATATGCCGAGGGTGTCTTTTGGCAGCAGGAGAAGAAGCTGACAGGAGAGATGAAGAATTGGTCTGCCTGAGCCCTAATAGTTAATAGCCTCTGAGTGAGAAGAACTGAAATTTGGCTTTATATTACATTGTCTCCTCTCTGTCCTAAACACATAGGTACCTTCCAACATCTCATAGATGAAAACTGGGACATGTGTGGCCAAGCACATCAGAGTGTGCTCAAATGGCAAAGTTTATTAAGGAAGAAGAACACACAAGCCAGGAGAAGCTGCAACGATTTGCTTTGGTCTATGTCTACTGGGAAGGACAAGATTCCTCCTCCCGCACTGATTTAATTGATTGCAGAGTTTTTTTGCATTTTGAACTCAGATTGTTGCAGCTGAAGTAAGCTGAGGATAAAGGAGGAAAGTGGGAGGAGGAGAGAGGAGCTGGGGTATTTTAAAAGCAGCTGGAAAAACAGGACAACAGAGGATTAGCTGGGACTGTCTCTGCTAAATTAGGACAGTTGAAGGGTGTGGTTTTATGAGGGAGTAAAAGGAAATCACATCTTTTTCCTTTCCAACTTTACAGACAACTCCTCCTCAATATATTTACACTGATACACTAAGGTGTATTTATCTATTTTTGAAATTTGTATACTGTTTCAGTTGATTTGAGTGAACTTTACACATACGTAAAGTACAATACTGTTGAAATGATGCCCTTACTTCATCTTTGTTTTTAATGTAATAATTTATAGTCTATTCCTTTTACAACTGAGCTGGGTTAGACAAAAATAATAAGTACTATTATTACGAATATTATTATTTGTCCTTCATTCGCGATGCCAGTTCCAGTTCTGCATGGATATAAACTATGGTTGACCTTCCACATTCACGGTTAAGCATTCAAGGATTTTATTATGTATGGGTTACTGGGGGAAGGGGAAGGGGAAGGGCCAGGGTAGGACTCACGCACACGTTTGCTCGCTTATGCAGGTGGGCATGAGATAGGACAGAAGTAGGGAGGGCATGTACGTACACACACTTGCTCAGTGGTGCAGGAAGCAGAGGGAAAGAGGATGGGATGGGAGGAAGATGTGCATACATTTGCTCACCGGCTTGGGCAGGAGGGGGAAGCAGATGGGAGGGAAGGAGGGAAGACATGCACATTCATTCAATCATGTGGGCAGGAAGGAGGAAGGGAATAGGATGTTTGCTCACTTGCACATGTGGGACAAGGGGAGGGGAGGGGAGGGAATGGGAGTCCCTTTTCTCCCTCCTCCTGTTCCTCTATCCCATCCCTTTTCCTACTCCCATCTGTGCAAGTGAGTGAGCAAGCAAGCAAGGTAACATACATGTGGCCAGGCCAAACAGCCTACCAGTACAAGTACTTTTTTGTGTGCATTAAATATGGTTTGGAAGGCTTAAGGTATTCACATTTTTTCCACTTTCGCAGATCCTGCACCCTTAACTCCTGTGAAAGTAGAGGGCCGACTGTATTGATATTCATCTGATTATCTTTTGTGAGCAAATTACTAATAAAGCTTAAAAGCTCTCTTGGAACACTGTTGTCCTTTTAAAATGAAAAACAAAATTGACTTACCAGTTTTTCTTCTGTAACTGCTCCACTCCCTTAATTGAATTTTTCCCTCTCCTTTATTGCCATGACATTACATACTGAAAGGAGCTATATTAATAAAATGTAACTTATGTTTCTTTTGGAAGGAACAAACAAAATAAAAGCATTGGGGGAAAACATTAACAATGGAGGTAAAGTAGTTTGAGGTATTACTAAATAATATGCTCTTTATAGTTCACTGAGAGAACTGAGCAATAAGGCAGACAAATAAATGACACACAACTCAATAAACCCAACCTAATGCTATTCCCCTTAATGGAATTAGAGTATGGATGGATTTGATCCAAGATGCTTTTGATTTTTTACAATATTGGTTTAATTATAGGTGTGGTAGAGAATAATAGCAATGTACAGTTGTAGAGGTACCTATTATGCATAGCATTAAATCACAGAATAATTGCCCTCATGGAGTGCTTGGGACCAATGAATATGTGTGTGTGAGAGAGAAGTATGCAACATACTACTGGTATTTCAAGTGTTTCATTTTCTTTTGGTTGTAGACACGGCTTTTCTAATTCAAGTGACCTTAATATTGTTCTTGTGGTAGACCAAGGTGTGCACTGTATGCGCAGGTCGTTATGAGGTGATCATTTGTTAATGCAGCCATAAAGTTTGCAATTATACATCCATCCATTGCACTCTTGAACCTTGCTCCTTTGACTGATTATATCTAGCCAAGGAGGTATGATGACTGGATGGGTGCAGGCAGTTTGAATGCTTCTTTATATGGGAAACCAGTGCCTCCTGTTCTTGAAGTTTCCAATGGTTTTAAGACAAATCTCCACTGGTCACAAATACTCCTTTTGATGAAAAGTTCTCACGCAAACTGCAGCATTGCAATTGCAGGTAATTTTGGGTTATACTAATAAAGCATAGCCATTTCAGTTCTGGTTCAGAACTGAAATGGTCTTGATCCAACTTCAGATTTGGGGCAGGGGAAGAGGTTGGGTACATCAATATTACTACATTCTCTTGACCTAAGGAGCTGGCAAATGCACACTGAGATGGCAATGTTGAGTGAATATTGAGAACTGAATGTGAACGCTCATATAGGGATGATGGATTCTGTAATGATCTAGAAAATATACGATTCAATCATCCTCTGAAAACAGTCCTGTTCTTGACTCATACCCCTGCCTTAGCTAGGGGCTGTCAGGGAAAGACTTATGGGCAGATGTTCAGGGGCCCACTCAGCAGCATGAGAAGTGACCTAAGTGCAGCAGGACTAGATTATAATATAATACAATACATGATGGACATTATTATCTAAGGAGAGACCTCCTCCGCTAATATGGCCACTTAGAGCAAGTAAATTACCAGCTAAGTGTATACACCTTATTTCTAAATGGAGAATGGGAGGTGTTGTTATTCTTATGTCCCATCAAGTTGGCTTCAATTTATAGCAACCCTGAATGAGAGACTTGCAGGACCACTGGTCATAAAGAGCACTGTCTTGCAAATTCAGCGCCACTGTTTTTTAAAATTGATTCATTCCTTCTGCAATGTGATCTTCCTCTTTTCCTATTGCCTTCCACTTTGCCAAACATTATCATCCTTTCTAATGAGTTATGTTGTCTCATGATACTTCTGAAGTATGACAGACTCAGTAGGTCATTTTGGTTTCTGGGGAGAGTTTAGATTTGCTCCAAGGACCATTTATTATGCTAGCAGGCCTTAGTGTCTGTAGAACTCTCCTCCAGCACCACATTTCAAATGAGTCGATTTTCTTCCTCCCAGCTTTCTATACTGTCCAGCTTTCATCATGATGCACAGAAATTAGAAATATAATTGCATGGATAATTTTGACTTTGATATTCAATGATGTAACATATCTATATACTTTTGGGAGTATAAATGAGAGGTATAGTACTATTGACAACCAGAGTGATAGGGATGTGAGTGTTGGAAAAGGAATCCAGAAGACCAGGCTTTGAATCTCTGTTGGCTTATGGAAACTCCCTGAGTGATCTTGGCAAATCACCCTTTGTAAGCCTCAGAGGAAGACAGTAGTGAATGCCTGCTGAATAAATCTTGCCAAGGAGACCCTGTGATAGATTTATGATAGATTTATGCATCACCATAAGCCAAATACAGATTCTACATCCACAGATTCAACCAACCATGGCTTGAAAATATTTCAAAAAACAAAAAATAAACAAACAAAAAATCTAAAAAGCAAGTTTTGATTTTGCCATTTTATATAAGGAATGCAATTTTACTTTACTATTGTAAATAATGGGTCTGCATATCCACAAATTTTGGTATCTATAGGGGATCCTGAAACCAAATCCAAGTGGATACTGAGGGACCTCTATAATGGTTTACTACCCTAAATTATACATGGATTCTTGTTGTTGTGTGCCTTCAAGTTGTTTCCGACTTATGGCAATCCTAAGGTGACTATAGAATCATAGAATCATAGAAATGTAGAGTTGGAAGAGACCACACGGGCCATCCGGTCCAACTCCCTGCCATGCAGGAACACCCTCAAAGCACTCCCGACAGATGGCCATCCAGCCTTTGCTTAAAAACCTCCAAAGAAGGAGAATCCACTACACTCCGAGGCAGCCTATTCCACCGCCGGACAGCCCTGACTGTTAGGAAGATTGTATGAACACACAAATATGGATGACACATGGCCAATTAACTACTCACAAGGAACAAGTTACAGCAGCTAATCTGAAGAATAACAACCAAAAATGGTTCACAAATAGTGCAATAGGCTTGGATCATGAGATTTTTACAAGTAATATTTCTCTAGAAATGATGGAAAGCACTATTCTGCCTACGATGTCATGCATTGCACCAGACATGTTTTCCAGGCGTAGGCTTCCCCAACACAGACTCTACAGGTAATTTCTATGTATGGAAAACAAGTGAAGGGGGATTAGAGTAATAATCTCTACTACAATCTTAATGCCACAAACTACCTCTTGAGAACAAGGTAATGGTAAGCAGAAGCCAGCACTCTATTGCTGCATTCCATGACCTTACAATAGCAGAACAGCCCTTCAGTGAGCACCGTTCCTTCAGGCACTGTGAGGACTAGGCAGTTAAGTGTTACCATGCCTCTTTTCTCTCATGGACTTTGTGCGACGTGCCCAAGGTCACCCATTGGGTTTCCATGGCTAAGTGTGGAATCAAACCTTGGTCTCCAGGATCATAGTCCAATGTTCAAGCCACTACAACCATGCTGGCTCTGGTATGGGTACATCCTTCCAAAACACTGCGTGCCAGCGGCTACATATAAGCTGTAAACACACTAATAGCCACACCAGGGATGGGTCTCCATATCAGTGCTAGTCAAAGTTGTAGTCTATGGACTGGTGTCAGTCTGTAAACCATCAGCTGCCGATCTGTAGCAAGTTTCCAGGAAAGAAAGAAAAAGCTGTAGACAATATGCATAAATGTAGCACGTTAGGAAAAAAAGATTTCTGGCCACCCACGTTAGATAGCCTAAGAAGCACTGCTCTAAACATTGCTAGACTGTAGCTCTCAGAATTCCTCACACCTGGATGTCCTGGCTAGGGCTGTGGGAACTGCAGTTTAGCAACATCTGGAAAGCCAAATAAGCAATAGGCAATGGAGTGGAGGGGAACAGCAGCCAAGACTAGGCCACTCTCCGAACATCTATGCTGTGAAGTACTAAAGGGATTCTTCAATGTTTTGGGAGAGGATTCTATTTTCCAGTCATCATTTTTTGCAACAGGGGGTCATTCATTCCTCATAAATCAACAGTGAGTTACCAAGTACCATTTGAAATTGGAATTTTTTAAAAAAATATATATACAGTAGGAAATTTGCAGTTAAGAATAAACATTGCTATTGCCTCCAAACAATAGTGATAAGGCTTAAAGGAGGAAGCTTTCTATAAATACTATTATAACTCTCTTTGCAATTCCATGTTTCTCACTAAATTACAGTATTATTATTATTATTATTTTTGGAGGGCAAAGACTGAGTTATGAAAACTGTCTTTTTTCTTGAGATGTACTAATGAATGGCCTACCAGGAAGAAAACAGAAGAGATGGGAGAGGGAGTGATCAATGTTTGCATCCTGTGCCAGTCAACTTCAATTATACCCTGAAGTGTGGAAGGAGCAAGGTTAGAAAGTAATGTGTCCAGTGCTACACATTTCATTTATTCTACAATGGACCAGCTGCTTGTAAGTCATATTGTCATTTTTCTCGTGAAATCAGGTTGCTTAAGACTAATATTACAAGTTCCAGTTAATTAGTAACAATGAGCAAAAATGCTTCCCTAACCAATATCAAATGATGATATATTTGTGTTATTTCCCCAGATTTTTCCCTAGTCAAGAGGCCCCTTTCTTATATTATACTGGTGGCACCATTACTAGCCACTGGAGCTGCATGTCTCCCTCCTGCACTGCCAAGATGACAAGAGAAGTCTAGACCTCTGTGGGAAATACTATAGTGGGAAGGAGACATAGTGCAGACTCCTTTCATGTATCCCACGCTTTTCACATTTTTCTGGCAGTGCAGGAAGACATTTTTAAAAGAGTTCTCTTATCAACGTCACAAAAGAAGTGGCCAGTTCAAAACAGTACTTATGTCCTATTTATATACTAGCGTATTTACCCGGTGTTTCCCGGTGTTTCTATTTTATTCTTAAGAACTCATCAAGCTGTTTTCTCCATTTCCTGTAACTTTGCTCCATATTTCCCAATGCAATCTATATTCAGAGTTATTTACATACACAGTTTGGGTTCCTGAGGGAGTATATTGTCCTCCTCCTTGCTGCTAGGCCTTATATCCATAGCAACCAGCCTATTTCTATACTTGTAAATTTCTCCCATAGTCCCCAATCCAATCTGAGTTGTCTGGTGACGCTGATGTACTGGCTTTTTTTTTCTGTTGAATTTGTGCAATGGCTTTATGTTTTTCTGCAAGCATTTTTTGTTTTGAATTTCAGCTTTAAGATTCCTCACATATGAAACCCATACAATCTACTGTGTGAGGTGAGAAGACCTTGTAACTATAGCCATTTCTGCACTCTACTGTTATAGTGCTATTATTCCACTTTCAACATCCTGTGGAATTCTGGAGTTTGTCGTTTGCTGAGGCCAAAGAGCTCTCTGGCTGAGAATTCTTACATGCTCCTCTTTAAATGGGCTATGTTGTGTGTGTCACTTTAATTTTTCTCAGCTATGCCTGCCTAATGTTTTCTGGCATCCTTATTGATGGTAGGCCTCATCTCCATAGCAACCGGCCTGAGGCCCAAGAGCTCTCTGGCTGAGAATTCTAAAGGCCGCTCCTTAAACTGCCAAGCCCTGATTTCCATGGAATCTTCACAGCCAGTCAATCATATGAGGTCTTCTTGCCTCACACAGCCAATCCTATGCTGACACAGACAAACAGACAAGCGTGCAAACTTTAACTTTTATATAGTTGATGGTGTTGAAGTAGTTGTGCACCTTCAAAATGTTTCTGACTCAACTGGTAACCCAACGGTGAACCCATAATGGATTTTTCTTGGCAAGATCTATTCAGAGGAGGCTTGCCATGGCCGTCCTCTGAGACTGAGAGACGGTAACTTGCTTAAGATCATCCAGTGGTTTCCATCTAATCTAATACAATACTGGTTACTTTGCCGTGTAATAACTTAAAATGCTTTCAGTGACATCAACAAACATAATATCATGCTTACAACTGCTACTTAATTGCTGAGGCATTTCCTCCACCAAAGTTTCTTTCATATCTGCTATTTCCTTAATATTTCATATTCTTCCAATGGAGAGATAACCTGAGCATGAGAAGTGTTATGTCACTGAATAGGAATTAAAACTTTTCCAGTTTTTTTTTTTTCAAACAAAGGAAAGAAAATGCAGGCGTATGGAAACAAAAACTATCCAGAAAAAGTATGAGGTTATGCAAAAATGAGTAGTGGCATAAATACGACCCTTGGCTTATCACATTTTGTGAGCAGAATTTAGAAATGAAAATGGAGCCAGAATGTCTCTCTTATCATTCCTGCCAACTTCTGGAATCTGAAAAAGTCCTGATGCTGGAACTAAAATGTAAATTTATAAATGACTGTTAAAATAATTTATATCAGTGTAACTTTCTATTTTCAAAACAGGAGAATCTAGAATGCTTTTAGACTTTTCTACCTGTTCAGGTGGGGGGAGGAGTGTTACACTCAAGTATATATGCTTTGTGATAATTAACAGCCATATGAGTGAGCTGTGTGCAGCTCTGGAATAAATGTAAATTTCTGCCTGTGCATACCTTTGCTGCTTTAGTTTAAATTGAAATGTTTCTCTTCCTCACATACTGGATAGATTTTCCTTTTTATTATTGGAATCATGCAGTTACATGACCAAATAATTAGGAGAAAAGATATTTACTGAGAGTAATGATTTTGAATACTGCTCTAAATGCAATGCAATGTGAAGCTTCACTTTCTGTTTTGTTAACATAGGACCATTGTTAAAGAGATGAGAGATATTAGTGAAAGTTCAGAAACCGAAAGCAAGTATATAATGAAATAACCTTACTACATTCACTCACTCCTTAGATAATCTGTCATAACATAAAACAAAGCAGTCAATCAACGGATTGAAAATATTTGTGATCAGTTATTCATTTCTGTATTTATTTGTATTGGAAACACAAAATCATGAAAAACATACCCCAGACAGTAATGATTTAAACGCTTGGTCAAAATACAGCTTGAACTAAAGCGGCTGTAGATCTCAGCATCTGTTATGAACAAACATTTTGAGTCACACAGTAAATTGTATGCCTGATTTTTAAACAAGTCTTTTGCAGGCTCATTCACTTCATTAATAATCTTCTAGCACTACTTTCCCCTGCAAGCTGAAATCCATCAGTTATTGGGTAAATTTTCAAACCAATTTGAATTAATTCACAATCAATAGGAACAATTTGGTTTGCCAGCCACAAGGGAATGTACATTCATTGCTGGTAAGTATGGGGAAGATCTAGGAGAAATGCATGTAGACTTATATTGGGTCTTGAATATAGTGGCTTGAAACAGCAACTGTGGGTACTCTAAGGTTGCTGTACATTGAGTATGTACCGATTTAAGCACAACTATATATATTATTGCCGTATTTCCTAATTCTTTATAAAATAGTTGGTCATTGATGTGAATAATAATCTTATCTGTCATGGAAATACTATTGTGTGTAATAGAGAAGGAATAAAAGAAAGTTTGAAAGATTATATGTTAACACAGACTTGCATTCTGCTTGTTATTCTATCAACAATTCCAAGTAGTGAGCTTCTGCTTTCCACAGTGGACAAAGAGCCCTAAAAATGACGTTGAAAGACTGGAAGTGCCATAATTTTCCATTGTGCCCTTTAGCAGGGTAGATTTCAAAGAAGGACATTGTAGTTCAGACTAGTATGCTGCCTGAGAGGTTTTTTCAGCTTCTTTTAAATCCATTACATACCCTTGTGAGGTCTAACTGTGGAAGACTGATGTTGCTAGAGAAAATTTTGTGCTTGAAAGCTTCAGGAAAGCATGACTGTTAGTTTGTAATGCAACATTTATGAATGTTAATGCAGCTTGGAAAGCAGAAGAGAAACATCTATATGGCATTGTGCTTCTTGCTGTCCAGGCTCAGGGGCTGATTGGTTAAGCTAGTATGGCTAGTTTGGAATGTACAGTTACTAAGGGAGCTAAAACTTTCAGGTCCACTTCTCTGATAGAAGGAAAAGTTGATAGTTTGGTAGAAAGTGAAACCTTGTGCACGATGACTGATCCTTGAAAAGAAGCCTTGGGGAGACTAAAAGCTTTATCATACCAGTCTGTTGTCTGGCAACAATCTCGGTGCTTAAGCAAACAGAAACATGACAGTAGGGAAAAATCACTTTCATACCTCCCTGCAATAACGCTATGGTGCTGCTTTGGTGATTCACATTCCCACAATCAGGCTTCTGCACTGCCTTGCTGATCCTGCCTTCCTACCTGTGACTATGCTAGGTAGCGCATGAGCCCTGTTTATTTTGTCTTTTCTTTTCTTCACTTTTTTTTTTTTGGAGCAATTGCACAATTTCAGTTTTATGGAATGTATTTGTTTCCTTTGCTGTAAAAGTGTGATCACAACCTGCTGGTGACTGCCATGGCAGTGCAACTGCAAATTAAGGCAAACAAATTAAAAAAGAAATACATATCAGGGAACAGAGTAAAAGCAGCGTTGTTCCTATTCCCCCCCCCACAATTGCACAATTTCCATTCCCTGGTATGTACTACTTTTTAATGATTATTAATTGCAGCATGCTGGTGACTGCCACAGCAGTGCAATTGCACAATTATGGCAATGAAAACAAAAAGAAGTATGTACTGGGAAATGGAGTGAAACCAACATTGTTCCTGGGTCCCATGATGTCCTCTTTGTTCGAACACCAGAAGTGGAGTTACTTCACCCTGCCTGGGAATAGGGAGGAAGGGAAGATGAAAACCACACTCACTTGTATCACATAACTGCTGGAACTGCAATGGAAGGAAATGATTGTACCTAGAAGCAATAGCTGAACAGCAGTGATGCTGGAGCCATTAATGGGTTTTCCTGTCAATGAAAAGATGCAACTCAGTAACAATTAGAATGCAATGCAACAACAGGAGAGTCACAACATGGTGTGATAAGAAAGACCAAACACAGAACCAAGCCAGTGCAACTGTACAACAAACCTATTGTATGCTAAAGCCGTAAGAGGCAGGAACCCTAGAAACAAGATAACTGAATCAAAGATGCTAAGCAGGCTTTATAGTGGAGGGGAAGAAGGAATCTAAAGGCAGAGTAAGTGGAAATATATATTTGCAGGAAATCAAGAGTCTAGAAACCAAGAAGCAAGTACAGTGGCCCCTCTCTTACTGCGACGTCCGCAAGCACAAATGTCAGGTTGTGCAAAGTGTTGTGTCCCATTATAGTCAATGGACACAGCAGTTGCACACACGTCACATCCATTGACTTCACAGTTTTTGTTTTACACAGGGGTTCCTGGAATGGAATCCCTGCATACCTAGAGGCACACTGTAATGCAAAGGGAGCTGAGGAAATCTTAACAGCTCTGAGGTCTTTTACCATGGAAGGGAGAAATGAATGCTAAGCCAGTTGGTCAAGAAACAGGGTAGTAAAAGAAAACAGGAGCAAATGAAGAAAGCCCTAAAAAACCAGAGCTGAGAAAGCAACGTTTTCCCAAGCCTGCTGATACCTCTCTCGTGTTTGTTGGATGGCATTTTTTTTGGCTACATTAAGGATCTACAGTGTAGATTTTACTCTCATCCCTGAATTTCAGTGACAGAGGGAATGATACATTTTATCAGCAATGTCAGAGTCCAAGGCAGTAAGCCTATGCTCATCTGCTGAAGGGTAAGCTATATTGAACTCAAGGAGACCTTTGTCTAAAGAAGTGGTCACCTAACAATGTTAAATGTAACAATGTAAGACGATCATTTAAACCAGTGGTTCTCAACCTGTGGGTCCCCAGATGTTTGTGGACTTCAGCTCCCAGAAGCCCCAGCCACTATGGTCAATGCTCAGGGCTTCTGGGAGCTGAAGTCCACAAACATCTGGGGACCCACAGGTTGAGAACCACTGATTTAAACAGAAACAATGTATGAATGGAATGTAAACAAACAGACTCAATTGGAAAGAAAGAAAAGAGCTTGGAAGTGGGGAAGGCGGTTTCTTTTTTTATTTTTAATTTAAATTTCAATAAAAAAATATAATAAAAAAATAAAGAAGTGGTCAGTGGGGACAACAATTTAAACGGTTAACCGGAATTAGAGCATGCTCTAAATCTCTGTATACAAGAGAATACCAAATGACTTAACCGGTGCTTAAGAAAATAGCCTCACTAACTCAGCTGGCAATGTGCGCGGGCCGGGGGCTGGGGGAGGCGCTTGGACAGGTTGAGGGGCAAGAAACACCGTTACGGATATCGTTCGAAAAAGCACAGGAGAAACTTTTAGACCATTTCCGCACTGGCTGTTATAGTGCTATTATTCCACTTTCAACATCCTGTGAAAGTGGAATAACAGCACTATAACAGTCTAGTGCGGCAATGGCCTTAACGGGGCTTCATCATTCCCAAAGGCAGGAAGCACCCCTCCACTTCGAAATCAACGCTGCGCTTAAGAGAAAAGAAGCGACCCCCTTCACATCTCCCTGGCTTTGTCCCAGTCGCGTCCGGGAAATCACGCATCCCTGTCTGTCTTGCGTCAGAAGCGAAGGAATTCCTTCTCTCCGTCCCGCGGGCGAGCCAGCCACCCCGGCAGCCTCGCTTCTACGCTCGATCGCTTGCTTCGCCTCCCTCGACCTTTGGGAGTTGTTGCGTCAGCCGCTTTCAGACCCGGCCTCCCTCCCGCTCTGCCTGCTCTCCAAAAGACGCCCGTCCCTTCAGCGTGATTTGAGCGTAGGTTTCTCTACACCAAGTGCTCGTCCCCTCGGGTTCGGAAGCGAGTTCCAATCACTCTGCTACAATCGCATTTAAAAAATAGCTTTCAGTCAGCCCAGCACGTTCGTATTTATTCCTGTCAGGTTGAACATGCTGTTTTATATCCTTCGAAATCATTAGCTTACAGAAGTCTCAGGCCTTTGGACAAGGGGCAAATGATGCAAGAATCTTTCCACATCTTTCTAGACCCATGTGTACGTTTCATTGTCCACTCTGGGGTACATTCTTCGTGCCAACTCTCTTTCAGGAAGGGGATCGAGGCCCCACAGCCGAATTTACGCTGCATGTCAACTGACACTGGGATCAATGCCCTCCTTGCTCTTCTAGCAATGCCAGACTACCGTTTCTTCACACGGGTTTGCCCTGTAACACTGTTAGTTTCAGCAGATCCGGGGGGCTGGAAAGATGGCTATGCGTGTCTACTTAAAAGTAAGCCTCAATTCAATGAAACCTACTCGAGTTACAAGAGTGTACAGGATTGTAGCTTGGCTTTTAAGGAGAGCGCTGCAAGCCACCATGGCTGTAGGTGTCACGCTGCACATCTTTTGGGCAGCCGATGCGTTTAGAGTGGTTTTCGGGGCTCCTTAACGGATTCACATCGAAAGCGCGTCTAAAACGAATGCTTCCCATTTAACCAGTGTGGCTCTAGCACGTCGCAAGACAGAGCCAGGTACAGGACAGTCAATCCCTGATGGGAGCGCCCGACTTGCTGCCACGTTCCCAGTCCAGTGTCTGCCTAGACGTCTTCCTTGCCATGCGCTTTCTGTAACCCGGCCATTTCCGCACTAGCCTGTTCTAGCGCGATGATTCCACTTTCAACATCCTCTGGAACCTGGGGTTTGCAGTTTCGGAGGGGCCGGCCGGCCCCTCCCGAAACTGCAAACCCCAGGATTCCAGAGGATGTTGAAAGTGGAATCATCGCGCTAGAACAGGCTAGTGCTCTCCCCGTTCTCAGTTTAAGCAGGAAATAAGTCGTTTTCCTGTTCCTTCCTCATTTCTGTCGCATTATGAACAGCAGGAAGTGCCTTATCTTTCATCATCACTACGGAGCTTGGAAAATTTCAGGCGTTTTATAACCGTTAAATGTATCATAACCGCAGCGCCCCCTCCTCACTCCACGTTCCAACGCGTCTCGGGCGCGCACGGTTGAATACAGACCGCGCTGCCCTTTCAGTTCTTGCCTCAGGAAAGGAGGTGAAGCCCCTCCTATCCCACCTTTCAAGGAGGGAAAATCCCTTCTATCCCACTTCGCTTTTATGAGGCAGCGCCCATCTCGCTGAGCGCCTCACTAAAGTGTTTTACAGTCTCGTCCCTACGCAGCAGGAAGCCCCTTCCGCTTCTAAAAGAGCTACGATGGAGAAAGCGCACAGCCTAAGATTGCTACCTTTCAAAACTCACACAGAGTTAGCCAAGTTAATCTCAGAGCAAACCGTATGACAACAGCCACGCCCAAAGTAACTCCCTCTCTTTTTGGCCTAGCAGTTTGCTATTTCCCGTCAGCGGAACGCCCTCCCCGGCTGGCTGGCTGCCTCGCTTTCTACAGGCAGCGAGCAACACAACGAGAACTTTATTGAGAAAGCGACGCCCTCGCCTTGGCTCCTCTCGCCCTCTCGGCGGGAAGGAGAGCAAACAAACCTCGCGCCACTCTCGGCCAGAAACCGTTAGAAGAGCCACCCTCCCGCCCTCCCGCCGCTCTACTGGTCACCCTCGGGTGTGTGTGCATATATGTGGTGGGGGGCGTCGGCCACGTTTCGTGACGGCGGTGACGACACACACATCCACACTCGCACGCCCCGTTCTTCGCCCTCCTCCCCCTCGGTCCCTTTCTGTCAGTCCGCTGACAGCGCTTCCCGCCCGAGAGCTCCTCCAGCGCTGCCGCGCAGCCCCGCCGGCTCCTTCGTTCCCTCCCCTCCTTCTTTCTTTCCCGTCTTCTTGCCGCGCCGGGGAAATTCCGTTAGCGCCACCTCTTCCACCCCCTTCGCCTCGGCCCCGCCTCTTGTTGCCCCATGTTCAGCCCGGATAAATTGTTGGGGCAGCTGTCCAAGCTGGACAGATACGGGAATATGGCGTCCATGGGGGATTTTAACTCGGTCAGCGCCAACATCCCGGCGACCAGGGTGGAGATCTCCGTGTCCTGCAGGTGAGATGAGCCGCCAGTGTGTGGTGGGGGGTGGTGGTGGAAGAATGAGGGGAGAGGGTGAGGGTGGTTTCCGCCCTCTGGGGGGCGTCTCTCAGCCGACGGGAGAATGAAGGGGGCCGGAGGGGGGGGGCTTGTGTTTTCTGCGAGAGAAATCGCCCCCTCTTGAGGCGTGGGTTGAGGGACGGATGGGGGAACGGAAGGCAGTCCTTGCCCTCGGGGCGGGCGGGGGAGAAGGGGTACGTGAGGTGGTGCAGGGGGTGGTGAGGTGCCTTCCTGCCGGGGTGCCCCCTGGAGGTGGTATTCCCTCATCCCCTGCAGGGGAAGGCGAAGAGGCTTGCAATCCCTCCCCGTCCGAAGAAGAGGTGCATGGGGGGGGGAGGAATAGCTGCCTCGAAGTCCATGTTGTAAACGGATAATAACGTGACCCTCTGCTTGACCGATTTCTTAAGCAAACTCGGGGGGGGGTGCTCCCCGGGATTTTGTTGGGGGGGAGTTGAAAATCCCTCCTTTGTACAGCGTGGGGGAAGAGGGTGGCTGCGTGTGACGTGCGCACCCGGGGTTAGTCAAGAGGAGTAACTTGATTTGCGTGCGGTCCGTGTCCCTTCAAACAACCACATTAATAGTTAAAAACAAGACACAACGGGCCATTTAAAAAGAAGCCAGAGAGACGGAGGAGGGAGGATATTGATTGGAAGGAATTCTTTTAAAGAAAACAACAACAACGAGGCAGCACCCTTGCTTGCCACGACGGGACCTGTGTGTAGAAAGCTGCTTGAAAGAGCTCCTCCTCTCTCTCTCTCTCTCTCTCTCTCACATACACACACACACACACTCAACACTAGATTCCCTCTCAGAGCCTCACTCCTTGCTAGCAGGTGGAATGCCTTGCTTTGACTTGTTGTGTTTTGCGGAGGGGGACATGGTAAGAAAACATAGTCTCCTCCTGAACTCTGTTCCCTCTCACTGGTGTGGTAGGCTGTAATTTCTCCTTCCACCTGTGGTGGTACTTTCTCATACTCCTGTGGATGTTAGAATTCTAATGGGTGTGAAATGCTTTTGCATTAGACCTCAGCAAATCATTTTCATTGGTATTTTCTCTGTATGCTTCTGCCTATATTGGCAGAACTTAGGCATTCTCTGGGCAGGAGGCTGCTGCACTTTCCTCCCCAACATTTCTTTTACCAGAATGCCTGCTAAAAAGGGGGATGTGGGTTTCTCCACCCTCCCCACCCCCAAATATCCTAGGTGTGAGTGAAATTTTTCGTAAAATGTCCAGTAGTAACATCCTGGTTTCTATGAAATAAGAATCCCCTTGTCTTTGTGGTGGACTGAGGTTCACATCTGTTTTCCTTTTTGAGTAAAGTGAATGGGATTTGGGTCTGAAATCTCTATCCCTGTAATGCACAAAGAAGTTGGAAGTTAAAATCCTCTCAGTGAGTCTAAGATGACAAAAGAAGAATGAGAGTGCCATTTATTATTCCCCCCCCCCTGGTGCTTTGACATGAGGAAGTTAATGAAGCTTCACAAACTGGTTGCTTTTCTCCACATGTCAGGCACCATTCAGTAGTGTCTTATTTGTAGTGACTTTGCAGACTTTCTGAGCTTGTTAAAGATACCATTCCTCTCATTGTTTTGGTACCAGATCAGATGGGAATTTGTAAAGCCAAGTACAAAAAGGCGTACCGTTCAGGTATCCTTATTATTAGCCCCTATCTATTACCAAAAGAAGTAAATGATAAGGAAATATTGATTGCGTTAACTTTGTGTGAACATGGAAGAGTTAGCATATTCCCTAATTATTCACTGATGGAGTGAGATTTCCCATGTCAGATTTATTCTAAAGGAATTAATTTGAAATTCTCTTATTAGGGAACAGATAATTTAGCCCAGTTTCTTTGCCCTTACTCATATCTTCTCTTTCAATGCTCCAAAACTGGACCCTTCACAAGATGTGTTTTTATTGTGATTTATAATGTAAGGGCATAACTAAAAGAAAACATTATTGAGAGAGACAGGTGAAATAGGTTGTGCTTATTATGACATCAGCATGCTTTGTCTGACTTCATAATTCTTATTTTTTAAAATCTTTGCAGAGTACAATTCTAACAAAGAATGGTAGCTTATTGTTAATATAATACTTGAACTGAATAGGAAAAATGGATATTTATTTTATTCAGAAACTTGGGAAAAGGGGACACTGTAATTATTATAGTGTCCAGATTATATTGTTTGTTTGCTTTCTTGAATGGTTATGACTGGAGTTTATTTCCATTTTCTCTGCATTTTCAGAGATCTTCAAGAAAATCAGATAGAACCAGAATGTTCCTTCCTTATCCCAGAGTATTTTGTAAACATAATTCCATTTTGTATTGCAATGTTTAATTTCAAAGTTAGTACTTACTTGCTTTCAGCATTGGTGGTTAGGCATCTTTCTCATATGTTTGAATTACTGTATGGACAATATATGGTGCAATTTAGGTTTTGCTAGCATTCTAGAGCCAGACTTCCATGTTAGGCAAAATCCCTTGTAGAGGAAGGACTGGCAAAGCCATCTAAGTGTTCTTTGCCTTAGAAAACCCTGTGAAATTCATGGGATTGCTATAGGTCAACAGGCAACTTGAAGTCACACACACACACAGAGATATCAGGCTCTGGCATTGTATTTGTGCTTTTGTTGTTTTACTCCACAGCAGATGTTTATCTTCCACCCTTAATGTTTTTGAAAAGTTTGTCTTTTTTTTTTCTGAGGGAATACAGTTGGCTACAAATAGAGAAGAATTTTGAACAGAGCATGTTGGTACTGATACAAGGCTGAAAAAGTCTGGTGCCTGATTTCTTGTACAGTTAAGCAGTTTGATGCTGCTACCTAGAAATTTACTGCATTTGTTAATTTTTTTTTTGTAGAGACAGTGCCTACTGTGCAGTGTTCTAGAAACTGAAATTAATACTCCATTCCAATAATTCATATAAATCAGAAGTTTATGATGGGACACCCTACTCACTAAGCCAGTGCTGCAAAGCTAAATACTGGTATTATTCAGCAATATAGGACTGGAATGTCTAGAAAATTTCTTGAATGTGACAGATAGTGTTGGATGGATGCAACATGTGTTGACAGTTGGAACCTAATTGATTGTTTGTACTTTTTATGGTGGCATTGCCTTCCAAAAGGCATTGCCTTCCATTTAGAAAACTGTTGAATTTTTGAGCCATATACTGTTTAATTGTTTTCCACACTTAGTCTTTGACCAAGACACAATTGTGTTATATATTGTGCTGTAGTTCATTTCCTTTTTTGCTCATTGAGCCTAGAGTCAATTGTTAGAGGTACTGAGCGTGATGGGTATTGTCTGAGAGAGGAGGCTATGGTGTGGCAAAAATAGTAAAAAAGACTTCATGTTGTTGTTATTGGTACTGTTAGTTGCTGTCAAGTTGGCTTTGCCTTATGGTGGCTATGGATGAGAGATCTCCAAGACACCCTGTCATCAAGATCCCTACTCAGATCCTGCAAAGTCAAGGCGGTGGCTTCCGTAATTGAATCTATCCACCTGTAACATAGTTTTCCTCTTTTCCTACTGCTTCTCATTTTTTCAAGCATTATTGGGTTTTTTTCTAAGAGGTATGTTGCCTCATGAAATGTACAATACCATCAGTCTAGTAATTCGGGCTTCTAGGGAGAGATCAGGCTTGATTTACTATAAGAGTAATTTATTGGTCATTTTGGGAGTCCATTTTATCCATAGTACTTTCCTTCAGTGGAAATGACTTGATTATCTCCTTGTCAGCTTTCTTTACTGTCAAGCTTTCATAACCCTATATAGAAAGGAGAAATATAGCATGAATGAGCCTGAGTTTGGTATTCAGTGATATATCTTTGAAATAGAGGATTTTATCTGGTTCCTTCCTGGTTGCCCTTAGTCTTCTGATTTCTTGACTGCAGTTTCCATTTTGATTAATGACTGAGCCAAAGCATAGGCAGTCTTTGAGTATTTCAGAGTCTTCATCATCCCATTTAAAGATACATAAATCGTCTGTGATCATTATTTTTGTTTTCTTAATACTCAGTTTTAATCTTGTTTTTGCACTTTCTTCCTTGACTTTCCTCAATAGTCGTTCCATGTCTTCACTGTTTTCTGGAAATCATATGATGTTATCTACATATCTTAAATTGAAGTTCCTCCAATTTTCACACCATCATCCTACAAATCTAATCTACTTTCCGTATGATATGCTCTGCATATTAAATAAACAGATAGAGTAATAAAATACAGTCTTGTCTGACCCTCTTGCCAGCTGGAAATCATTCTATTTTTACATATTCTGTCCTTCCAGTGTCCCTGAGTATAGACTACACATCAAGACAATCAAATGTTGTGGCATGCCCATTTCTTTTAGAGTGATCCATAGTTTTTCATGATTTCTACAGTCAAAGGCGGTGCTATAATGCAGGATGATTTTCTTTTGAAATTCTTTGGTGCTCTCTGTTATCCAATGTATGACTGAAGTGTGATCTGTAATGTCTCTTCCTTTTCTGATCCCAGATTGGATATCTGGCATTTCTCTAAACTAATTAAATACCTTTCAACTAATGTTAGTCATTAATAAGCTGAAAGATCTAATTCAATCACATGTACATTAGAAGTGGGAACAATTTAAGTATATTTTTTGTTTTAATGCCATTTAAGTGTTAGGTAAAGGCCCGCTAACAGCTTTATCAGAATGAAGCTGAAAAATACCAGCTAGGATTTTACCCAGGGTCTCTCCCTTCCCTTCAATTTGTCCCTGTCTTTAGTCTGGGAGAGAAGGAAACAGTTGTGTGAATTTTTGAAAACCCTATTTTCTTCCACCCACCAAAACTCTTTTTGCTTTCATTTTCCTCTTATAATCTCTCCTCTTTTCTTTAACTTAAGTTCTAGGGACAAGAGTTTCATAATTAAGTTTCCTGGACAGATGAGGAGTCTTTATGTGGTGTCTGGTGTAGTAGGTAGGAAAAAAGCCCCCTTGCAAGCTATCCTTTAGTACTTGTTTTAAATATGTTTAACCTTGGAATTAACTAAATGATCATAATGTAACCATGGAGAGAAAGAGAGATTCCTATAGCCGTTAACATTTATTAAAGAGATGGCTGGAAAATGTAAAAAACCAAACCAAACCCAAAACCCACTTATTAAAGAGATGGCTGGAAAATGGCTCTGTAGAATAGTTTCTCAATTAATTAATAACTTACCTCCAGAATTAAGTAGATGCTGAAAGTCCAGCTTAAGTCAGTCAAGTCAGTTACTTTTTAAAAACTAAGTTTGTTAGAAAATTTCTAACTTAATTGATTACTTAATTGATTGATTAACTACTTCCTATCACTGGACTGTGGTTGTATATTTAAAACAATTGAATGTAGATTAGTCATCTGTTAACACTGTAAAATACCCTGCTTTGAATTCAGTGCTATCTGCCACTAGAATAGTGAATGCAGTTCCCTAATGGGCCAAATCTGACTAGATTTTCCCTCCTGCCAGCAGTTTCTTGTCTCCCTGCCCGTCTGCTCCAGAAGGTTGGAAGATGCCCTGGAAAGCATAGGGAGCTGAAGAAGGGGGCTAGAAAAGAGTAATAATGGAGGTAACCCCTCGTATTCACAAGTAAGTTGGCTAGTGTTCAACGTTAAAATTCATCCTTAGTGAAAAGAAATTTTTAATCTTAGTTTGTGGACACATAGGAATCATCATAGTAGGTTAATTGTTTATAAGACATAAATATATTTCAATCACCTTCCAGGCCTACAGTTTTGTGATTTTAAACCTAAACAAATAATACCTTAGCAGATTTGTTCCAAGTTGTCATATCATTGGGGTAAATTTGACTCCAGTGCTTTCATATAATTTGATATGTTTTTAAGAATAATGTTTATTTGAAACTGTATCTCCCCTTCTGAGTCTTCAGTTCTGCAGAAGCTTTTACTTCATTATTACACTACATTTTTAACTGAGTTAATTTCTCAGAGGGATGTCAACATTTTTTAAGGAACTTGTACAGTGGCTACAGAGCAGAAACATGGTTTGCATAAATTAAAAACATTTGGATTATTTGGAAGTCTGTAAACAAGGTATTTCTACATCCGTCTCAAAATGGGAGACATTAAGTTTATCTTCAAATAGGTAAGCTTTAGCTAGAACACTGAACTCTAGAGTACCATTGTTCTAAGACATCTTGTTTCCTAGGAGGAAAAGCCTGGAAACAAAAAGCTTGTCACTGTAACTGTGTCTAATGGTCAAAGCTCAAGACAGGAGGTTTACTTTGTAATACAGAAGAGAGCTCTCCCATAGTACCAGTCAAGTTGAAGATGAGAAAGAATATTTGACGGGAGAGTTCCTTTGCCCTTTGGCATAGGTGAATCAGGGTAAGAAGCAGGAAGGGGTGAATGTGTGAAAAGGTGGGGAAGAACAAGCTTTTAGTGTTAGCTAAGAATGTATGATTGCAACATGCAAGTTATATGTACGCTATACAGGTGTCATAGATCTCTACTTAACTATTGAACTGTGTTCAGCGGGATAAGTGTTTTGTTACACTAATCCTGGTTTTGCAGGAACGACCTCAGTTTAGTGCAGGGGTGTCAAACTCAATTTCATCTTGGGCCGCATCAGCATTATGTTTGCCCTCAAAGGGCCGGCTGCATCTGTAGGACTATATAAGTGTATCTACTCTTTTATCATATTAAATAATTGCCTCTGCATTCGGTTATTACTGGTTTTTTAATTGCCTTCTCTCTGCATCAACTTGTCTTTTCTTGGACATTTTGGGGCTATTTGATCATAGTTTATGGTCCCTATACCTCTGTAAAGAGACATAGAATTGATCAGTATACCCAAAGTGTGCCACTTTCTGCTTCCCAGACCCTCTCTGTGCCTCTTTCTGTTCTTAGGCCCACCACATGGGGGGAGTGCTGCAGCTGCAGGAGTAATGCAAGGGCCACATGAAATGGCTTGGCAGGCCAGATTCAGCCTGCAGGCCTCGTGTTTGACACATGTGGTTTAAGTGGTAGAGCACATGGTCTGAATTTAAAAAATCTTGGCTCTAGTCTGCAGATAGGGGTGAAGAAAAAAAAAGCACGTCTCACCTCACGGGGTCACTGCCAGTAAATATATGCAGTTGTGAGCTGGGTTCTGCCTCAGTGTAAAACAACTTCCAATATTTCTCTCTCCTGTACAGAATGTGTTTATTTTAGATAAAAATTTAAGCTTATCCAGGGAGTCATTTCATGGTGTACCCATGCTGTGTTTTAGCCTGTATATAGGCTGACTCAGACAGGTGGTAACACTAGGCTTGTTCTATGTTAGGAGAAGTATGTGGTGTCTTCCAGTATTTAAAATGGGTGGGCAACATGTATATTGGCACCCAAGAAAATATACATTCATCCTGTAAACACAAATCTTGAGCTAGAGCAGAAGCAGCAACAGTGTGTTCTCAGCAGATAAAGTCTAGACAAATTCCTTGCTCCACTTTGGCAGCAGGTTGTGGACTTGTAGATAACACTTGTGGATTTAACTCTGTAGATTAGCATTTCTTTCACCTGGAAAATAGCTTCATTATATTTCAGTTTAAGTGGCAAAAAGATGTTGTATCTCTGAAAGAGAAGTGCTTTGTTACAATGAATGTAGATATCTTTCTTCTGCAAATAAGCACCAGTAAATAGCAGGTAGTTAAAGACTTTAGTTTCTAATCTTTTTGGACCAATAGATGCAGTGAGAATTTTGAGAAAGTATCATAGGATTTGTCACAAAATGACTTTTACGGTAGGATGCCAGTTCATATAATGACTGTGGTGGTCATCAAAGTATACCAGTTTCACAAAAGAACAAATCTATGAGTTGCATGTCCCAGTACCAGAATACATGCAGGGGAGAGGTGTTTTACCCCTCCTTTGAATTCAGCTCTTGTCCATAGCTTTCTCAAGCCATCATCTCTTACTGCTAGTATAGAAGGCCTTTTCTCATCCATTCACAAACATCCCTTTTCCTCCATCCCTACCTGGGCCCTTTGCCTTCCCTACCACTTCTCTCAAGGTAATCTGAATGGTCTGTCAAACAGTGATACCTACATTCACCCCATTGTCAACTCAGTCCCAATATGGAAAATTGGTCTAGTGGGATAAGCCTGTTTAGTCGTATTTTTATACCAAATTTGTAGTGGTTATTTTCATGTATGCTTAGAAGCTAGTTGCCTATTTTCAGTCTTATCTAGTCATATGTAGGCTTTGCTCCAGATCATGTATGTTATTAAAGATGTGGTCATGCTCCAGTATCCCTCGACTCAAAGGTTTGGAAAAGGTTTCTAATCATTAACTGCTTTTAGCCAAACAAGATTAGAGAATCATTTTCAGCTCCTCATACTATAGGAATATCTTGTATCTATATCAATGAGGATGCAGTGTAGCCAGCGCAATATAAGCTTTTGGTAGGAAACAGGAGAAAATACTCAGAATGGTCTTGTAACATGAAAGAAAGAAACTTGCAAGCAAGCAAGCTAGCTTATATTTCAGTTTTGGGATAGGAAAGGAGATATACTGAAATTTAGGTATTCTTATTTTATCTAAGAATACCAAAAAGCTGGCTGTCATGTGTACATGTAAGCCATCCTGAGGCATGGGCTTCATGGATGTGCTCAGACAAAGGACTAATTAACCTTTGGAAGAAGAGGGAAGTGACCTCTGCAGGCAGAAAGGAAACAAAAAGGCTTGAGTACTTAGGTCAAAGAAAGAAACAGGAAGGTGAAGCAAAAGGGCAAGCCTGCTTTCTAGAATTTCCTGACACTAATCACTTTACATGCAAGTGTTGGTACCTCTTTGCTTCCAATGCATGCCTGGGCCATGAGCTTTTTTTTTTTTTTTTGGGGGGGGGGCCTGTGAAGAGCCTGAATTATAACTTGGGAGAGTTTCAGGATCTGCATTTCAGCAGTGGATGTAAAAAGGCATAGTATGGCCAAAGCAAAGTGGACAAGACCATATATAACTTAAAAATTTAGATAGCTTCCTACAAGCATATAACACACAGCTCAACTCTGCAAGTCTACTTAGGTGTAAGCCTCAATATAAATCGCTTTCATGTCTGCACAGCTCAGGTCTAAGCAACAACTTTCTTGCCTACAGAGAACATCTGAGTTCTGGGCAGTGTATTTAAATTAGAAATACCCTCTTATACTCTTTAAATACCCTGTTATCTCTGATTACTGATTGGAGATAACATCAGAATTGCATCCAGCCAGCAACCCTTGGTGTAAAAGGCAGTTGGGCATGTTGGAGGATGGCCTTTCCATTTTACAGCTCTGCATCTACAGGCAAATGCCTACATTGGGCTGCTCTGTTGCCAGCTTCTGGTTATATCTTTCTAATAGGGAGATTGATCTCTTGTAACTTAGAACATTCTTATCAGGTTTCTGTAACTATTGAAAAAGGCCAAAGCAGACATGACATAGGAAATTGTGGTGATGCTGTGTATCTCAGCACTTTCTGCATACAGGACTTCAGAATAGTTGCTCCCCAATTGAGCTAATGAGAATTTGGAGTGTGCTTAGATTAGATAAGTGGTAGAGGAGGAAAGGTGAAACACCCTTTTCAACCAGCACCATCTGATTGTGGAACTTGTGTGTGATGTCTTAGCCATCATAACATATAGTAGACCAGCTAAGCCAGAACTTTTGTCCAAATTGTGCCTCTGGGTTAAAAGCATTATGCTTACTGTGGACATGCCTAAAAACATTACTTGATATGGATCCATTCTCACTTCATTATCTTTATGCCTTTTGTTTATAAACTATATTAATAAAATTTTTCTACTACTGATTGTAAGTGCGGATTGTAAGTGTAAGAGAATTAGATGACAAATATAAAATGGATAGACATAGACAGTAACCACCAAACAAGGAGTATATTTGTTCAAAATATATTTTCAGAAGTAAATACAGTTGTCTCTGTGTGTTTGCAGGTTTGACCTGTGCAAATTTGATTATTTGCGGATTGTTGGGGGAAGCGGATCAGATGAGAGGAAGATACGTGTGTGTGTTTGCTTACGTGTTCACTGGTGTGTGGGGGTGGGGGAAGATGAAGGGACTGTAGGAGGGAGAGTGCATTTGTTCCTTCACTTGTACAGGTGGGAGGGGGATGGGATGGGATGGGAGGAAGACACGTGTGTTTGTTCCGTTGTATGGTGGGGGGAAGTGGATGGGATGGAAGAAGGGAGGGCATGCTGTTCACTCACTTGCTAATGCACACAGCCAGGAGGGGGAAGGGGGATGGGATGGGAGCACATGTGCATTTACTCACTTTCGTGGGCAGGATGGGTGTCCCCTTTCTCCCTCCTCCCACTCCCCTCCTATCCCCTCCCCCGGCTGCATGAGTGAGCAAGGGAATGTATGCGCAGTCAGGCTTGGCCACCATATTAATATAGGTACCTTTCTGTGTGTATATTAAATATGATTTTGGGGGCTTATGATGTTTGTGGTTTTTCCACTTTCATGGGGATCCTGTCTCCCTAACCCCTGAAAAAGTAAAGGGTCCATTACATAACTTTCTTTGAAAATGTGTGTGTGTGTGTGTGTGTGTGTGTGTGTGGAGAGAGAGAGAGAGAGAGAGAGAGATTGAGAGAGAGAGATGGTGGAAGTGGGGGGAGAGAGAGAGAGGGATTCACTACAGAATGTTATGCAGTGGAAAGATTTGTCTCTCAAAGATCATTTTATGCCTACCACTGACCAAACATTAAGAAATCCAAGGTAAACTTAAAGATTTCTTTGTTATGTGTACAAATTGATGCTTTTGTGGGATGGGCAACTGTACTGAAGGTGGAGGCCAATTTTGACCCCTGAGCCCCACCTCATCCCTGGCAGACTGGAAGTGACATAATACCAGTTCTGAATTTGTCTTTGGCTCCAAGTTGGTGATTCTTTTTTTCCCCTGAGAATGTCAAACAAAGCAAACCACCATGCTTTTATGTGGGCTATTATGAGTGAAGCTTTTTATTTCTTTTAATTGTCAGAGTTTTGTGAGATATTCTGGGACATTTAAAAGCTAGGAGTGGGGAAGGGGCGGGGCTGCCCATGGCTCATGAACTGTACTTTCCCTACTACAATGTATCAAGTGAAAATAATTTTTTGAACATTTACATCATTGTGATACATCTGTTTTATGGATGTAATTCAACTGTACATTGAGATATTTGTTCTATTTATGTGAGGGATGGATTACTATCAGGATTTGAGAGCTACATAGGCTGTCCATGGGACTTTGGAGAGCCACATCCCTTTCCTTACCAAATCCCCATCCAATCTTTTTGAAAATGGCAAAAATGTCCTTTTGTCTCTACTGGGTATAGGAGACAATTTTGTCATACAACCTGAGTAGTTTTAGGCCCAGGAGAGGAATTCTTGAAAATCAGAACTCAACTTCTTTTCTACTTTCTCTTTTAAAGAAGATCTTTTCTCAGCCCAGTAACGGCCTGGGTGCCCCAAACATAGCAAGGAGATATGTTACGACTTTTGCTAGTGTCACACATGCAAATGTAACATGTGGAAAGGTGTTCCATGTGGACTTCTTCCATTTTCTGCATAGAATGAAGTTACATCACACCCAGCGAGTGTAGAGCTTTGTGCTCAAGAAAGTCCTGAGAGCAAATTAAGAATTTTTCTGGAAACGAAGTATTTCACTCAGAGGCCACTTCCCTGACAGTTTGTGTGTGTGATTTAGGGTAGTGCACCACCTAATGTCATATGCACATTGCCAGTTCATAATTAATTTCTGTGCTGATTGGGAGGTAAAGACATGAGGATGTTATGCTTGAAAGTTTCTTGTTGAGCTGGATGCTATGATGTGATAGTCCGTAAAGGCTACACAATTGGTAATGAAGGTGTAAGATCTGAGAGTACCCTCAAGCTTATTCTGGCATGCTCACTGCCAGTTCTGAATTCATTTTTACCTATATTGCTCTTAATTTGCATAGGAGTCCTACACTTTCATCCCAGTTGAGTCTTGGGAGAGATGGCTATGGTGTCTGATAGAGCCTACTTTCCCTCATGGTATAAGATGTAGGGTAGCTTATAGTTTAGTTTGACGTGCATACTCCAGTTCTTGCACATGCATAGTACTGGAGTGGGAAAGTTGTGGCCTGCAGGCCATATGTAGTTTTTCATGGGCCCAATATTCTGTTTTAGACTGAGGGTAAATTTTTTTCACCCCAAATGTGATTTTAGGCCCAGAGAGGCCCCTTTTTTATAGTCACTTCCTGTTTTTTTTTTTTTTTAAAAAAAGGCCTCTCCTGGATGTAAAATAGGCCAGGGCCCCCACAAAACAGGGCAAAACATGGCCCATGGGGGAGCTTTTGAGTAAAAACAAATATAAAACAAATTTGGGTGGGTTTGGAGGAAGGTGTAGCCCTGCTAAATCTGGTATAAGGGATGTTATTCTTTACTGGTTGTCTTCTTGAACCAGTGAATAACTAGCAATTTTCTTCAGGCAGCAAGAAAGTCTTCAAAAACTTCACAGTTCTTGAAGATTATTTACAGTTTACAGCACAAAATTTGCAGTGCTGTTTCCTGTGCAGAAAATGCTTTTTTCTGCGCCAATCAGCCAGATGTGCATTTTGTGTAGAGTAAGTCCTGAACTGTGAAGATTTTCATTTTCATTCAAGATTCTTCTCATCTGATTTGCTGGAAATTCAAGAAATATGCTTTTTTTTAAAAAACATTTTTGGGGAATATTTTCAGTGCTTCTTTATGATCTCTGAGGCTCACACAAATGGGTTATCTGCACCTGCGGAATGTGTTTTGGAACCTTTTAGAGCAGTATGACATGCATTTTGGAAGTAGCCTTGCCCATCCTCCCCACACCTAGCCAGTGTGCATCCTGCTCAAACCCTCAGTTTTTTTCATCAGCTGCTACAGCAGCGTTGATTAAGAGCCTTCTGAGCATAAGCTTGGTTCTTGTTGACTGCTTGGCTTTTGGCTACGGTTTACAGATCTCTTGTGCATTTTGGCTTTTTTTTTGGTTGGATTGTCCCCACAGTTTTGACCAGGCTTGTACTTACCACTGTGCCTCTAAGTTGAAAGTATGCCTTTGGGTGAAATCTTTGAAGGCATCAGATCTGATTGCGAAAAGCAGAGCACTTCGCATTGTTTAGGTGACTACTGCTAAAGCTCAGTCCAAGACTTCATCCCGAGCCCTGTTGGTGTGAACCATATCAGGCTTGTCAGTCTGCACTGCTTTAAAGATCTAGTTTATGGAGCCATTGTTGAGCTCTACTAAGTGCTGTTCAATGGAGACACTGGCTTTGGTACTGGCTGTTGCTAGGCCTTGAGTTTCTTCAGCTCCTGAAATGTCCATCAAGCCTCTAGCTGAGGCTGCTTCCCAAAATTGTCACCAAAATTGAACACAGGTTCCATTGACTCCAGGAACGTCTCTGGAATCAGTAGCTGACACTATTTTGAACCATCACCAGCAGGTCTGCAAGAAGAGGAAAAGGGTCAGAGGAGATGACCTCCTCTTGGCATGCTCCCCAGGTATTGACTGAACAATCTTCTCTGTGAGTGAGAATAAGATGTCAGCTCAGATTGTGATTTTCTCAGACCAAGGAAAATGTTGTTTTGCTAGTGAAGTCTTCAGAGCTGGGCCTCCAACAGAGGAATTATGGATTTCTCTCCAATGGATCAGGAACTGACTTCTCTGCCAGCTCCTGAATGTTGAACTGTAATCCAAGACAAACCTCTCCCATTGGCTTCATCTTCTCCTAGACTGATTGCAACAACACAGTTGTTGTGTTGTTCGGGAACACAGGAGAATTCTACCTGCTAGAGCTCAGCATCGTCATGGACATCAGTTCATTTCCTTTTTGTTCAGTTCTTCTGACTCCATAGCCCTTAGTATTATCATTTCCATAGCCCGTGGTACTATCAGGTTCAACACACAGACTGTTACCTTAGAGATCCCTGCTGATAACATGAACAGGAGGATTCCTGTGCTCACTCAGATGGACTCTCTGTATGGATACACTAAGCTTTCACCATTGCCTGATTACTATCTTTATTGGGACTACAGGCATCATTGGTGCTGTGGTCACCCAGAGGATGTGTGCTATTCTTCGTATCAATACCAAGAGTCAGCCCATCCCTTGATTCAGTCCATCTTGGTACTGGAGTGTTCTAGGTCTCCATCTGCAGCTTGCTTTGCAACCTGTGTACAGTTTCCAAGACTCAGTCCATACTCCAGGTTTACCATCTGGTGCCAATGTTGAATGTGAAAGTCCCTCAGCTTCACTGAAGCATTGACCACTTTGAACTGTCTTGGTTTTGAATTCTTCAACTTCTTTCCTCAGAATCATCTGTTGAGCCCATGGATGTGTCTCTGATGGTTTTAGTAGCAGAGTGCAGTGCTGTTACGGCTACAAACAATGTCATTTCCTTTGTCGACCAAATGTTGGAGATGTTCTGGTCACTCAGTTTGCAAATCTATCAGTCTGACCCTGTGGTCCAGGACCCAGTATACCAACAGGTACAGAGTCAAGCTTCCTCTCTGGCCTTGCTTCTGTTGCTGCCTTACCTTCTGCAGGCTGTAAAAAAACATGGGTAGCTCCTTTCTTAATTTCATCTACATCTAAGAAGATAGAGGCCTTGTATTAAATTGTTGAGACTGGATCTGAATGGCTTGTTCAACATTCCAAGACTAAATCAATAATTGTGGATGCCATTCAGTCTTAGATGTCACAGAAGTTGCACTTGATCCCTGCAGACAAAGAAGGAAAGAAGTTAGACACTGTGGGGCACAAATTTTACTCCACTTCACCCCTCCTTTTCTGCACTGCAAATTGCAGTGCCTGCATAGGGACATATCAACAATTTTTATGGGAAAAGCTCCTACCTTTCCTTGACTGGCTTCCAGAGGAAAACGGGCAAATAACAGCTGAGGCACATAGACTGTCCTGTCAACAAATTACTACTATTTGCCATGTAGCCAATTGTGGTGACAAAGCTTTGGGATCATTGGGTCTGTCACAACAGGTGCAGGTAATAATAGAGAACCTCTCTTTTGGTAAAAAGGGTCTGTTTAAGGCTGCCATTGATGACAAATTGGAATTCATAAAATGAGGTGCAAAGTGAGGAAATTTAGGGTCCAGCCACAGCCGTAAGTTTCCTGCTCCTGGTTCCACAGGTTCTCCCCAGGGACCAGACATACTTACAGTCCTCTTGTAGGTCATCAACAAAAGCAGACTCCTCTACAATTGCCTATGATTTAAAGACTTCCTTCACTATCACGTACAAGCCAACCCGATTCAGAGAAAGGCACCAAGCCTCCAATAGACAACTTCCTTGACTTCTCTCTGGACGATTGCCCTGCCATCAACATAACTTCCGTCACCACTTAAACCATAATTCTGTGGTGACTGGCTCGGGAAGTATCATCATGCTTGGGTTTCTATCACCTCAGATTCATAGGTCCTCGACATCAGAGAGGGATATGTGATAGAATTCTGGACGATTCTACCAACTCAAGTTCTTTGTATCACTCCTTCTTCTCCTATATTTGAAGAGGTGGTGAACAGCTTACCCCCTCAAAGGGGCCATAGAGCCTATCTTTTCTCACATCTGCATCAGAGCTTTTCTCCCTATGCATCATCCCCTCATCATGTCCTACCTCTCCTTTGGCCCTTGGCTGCTGCTTTGCCATCCATGGAACTGAAGGTTTAGGAGGGAAGTGTGCCAGCTAGGTGTGCAGAGGATGGGCAGAGCTGCATGTGAAAACACATATCATACTGCTCTAGAAGATTCCAAAACATGAACCTCACAGGCGCAGATAACCCATTTGTGAGAGTTCACAGATGACTACTCAAAGAACCAGTCACAAGCAAGCAACCTGTTCACCTCTTTCCCATCCCTATTCTAGGGGTGTGTGCGTGTGTGTGAGTGTGTGTATAGGCATATGTATGTGGTCCCCACACCAGGTGTATTTGTCCACACCCAATTCATGTATTTTTTTCTATTGTTGACATGGTAGAAATATTTTCTCCAAAGTCCAACAGTACCATATTTATGACAGCCAATGTGGTATAGTGGTTTGAGCGTTGGACTACAGCTCTAGAGACCAAGGCTCCAATCCTCGTTCATACATGGAAACCTCTGGGTGACCTTGGGTACATCACACTTTCTCATCTTCAAAGGAAGTCACCAACAACCCCCCTGAACAAATCTTGGCAAAGAAACCTCATGGTAGGTTCACCTTAGGGTTGTCATATGTTGGAAACAACTTGAAGACACACAACAACAGCCATATTTATGCCCACTGGCTATAATTGCTTCTTTCTCACAAGGGACTGGCAACTCACTAGGGATGGGCAGTGAATGGTTCTTGGACTGGTATTGGTCCATAGATCACTGCATTGCTTAACACCTTAAAGTAACTTGGCTCTACCTCAGAGGAGGGTAAAACATGGTCCATAGGCTGCATGCAACTCCCCTGCCCATTTTTGTGCTACTGCCAACACACACTGAATTTGATGCCAAATTTTGATAGTGTAGCAGGAGGGAAAGGGCCATAATTCTGTCTTAAAATAAGAGGTCCAGTTTCCACACACATTTTCTCAAAGTTAAACCAGTTTTTTCATTTCAGTTTCACTAAAATTTGATACTGAAGGTACCACAGCAGCTGGAAATCTGCTCATTTCTGCTCTATTTAAATTTTGAGAGGTCATATTCATAGAAGTAAGACAAGTATCTTGTGCCACCTTAAAAACTAATACTATTTTAACATTGTTTTTGTGAACTTCAGTCTACTTCGACAAAGCTTATGCCAAAATTTAACATACTCAGGCTCTTTGATGTTCTGCTGCAACAGGCTAATAGAGCTGCTCTTTTGAATATTCTTAGTATGCATCCTGGTTCTTCAAATGGTAAAATTTCAGGAGTTCCAGTGTTTACACTGGGTCTGATTTCTTTTCAGTGGGATTCTTGGAGATGTACAGGATCTTCTAATTTTTGTACAGAAATACACAGTTTGAGCATAGCTGGAAGAGCACAACATTAATACCTCAGAGATTCCAGTAAATTTTCCACAATCCTGGTTGTCTCCCTGACTTGTTGTTTGTGCCTTTCTGAGTCTCTGTGTGTGCCTTCAAAACTACAAGCTCAGCTCAGCTTACTTTCCCTACCCCTGGCCAGATGGCAGATAAAAACATGAGTCATTTTTCTTTCCAGTCAGAAAAATAGTTATTGATAACCATTTAGTTAACACTAAGAGACATGCCCAGGCAAGAACCAACTGGGCCAGTTTTTTTTTTGTCTACACTGGGTTCCAGTTTTCTACCACTGCACTCCACACTGTTGTGCAGAACTGGAACAAGAAATGACATCACGCCACTCCTATTTTCATTTTTGTACAATTTTTAAAAGCTTATCTTGGAACAACTCGTGATCAGGAGTGCATACAGAGCAAAACTGCTGGAGTCTGCAAGTTTCAGCGTATTTCACTGACTTTAGGGGGAAAAAACAAAGCAATTTTTAAAAAATGAGATCGGGGTCTGGTGCTTGCAAGTGTCTAAGGGGATCAGGGACATCCCTGGGTTGTACTTTTCCCCACCTTTGAACTAAATGATTCCCTGTGTTTTTACATTCAGGTTGGAAGGATCTATGAGAAGTCATTTATACTAACCTTGACCTATAGTAACACATTTGTGTTAGTCAGACTGTTACAACATCCAAAGATTTTTACTTTAGTCGAATTCTGCTCTTGGTGGAGGGATCCGAACAACTGCTTTCATTCTTTTCTTAATATTTTATACCAGTCTTTAAATTAATGATTTAGGAGATCCGATTAAAACTGTTTTGATTGGAAAGTTCAGTGGAACATTATTAGATAATCTGTCAGAAACAGTTGTACTTTCTGTAGTGTTCTAGAAGAGCTCTGGAACATACCCAGAAAATCATCATAAGTGGCTTTAATACCCAAAAGTTCCATGCAATGCTATTTCCCATTGTCATCTCTACTGCTGTTCACTGCTTTCTGGTGTCATTTCTACAATTACTTATCTGCCCCCTCTCTCCTGTAAGACAAATTTTGTTAATATTTTGCATTCTTGCTATAGCATCTAAGTCAGTATGGATGCTGGGATGATTTTGTTTCACACAGTAATGAATGACACTGAAATGTGATGACAAAAATATTATTAACTCTGTAGAGCAGGCTGTGGTTAGTAAGTTATTTAAAACACTGTAACAGCTAACAGTAGAAACCATTGTCCTGATAATTTGCTGGTTAGTGAATTTGCTGTCCCTCTTCTTATGCCCCAAACAGTTTTTTGGTTCGAGTAGTATGTTCCAATGTGATATAGCCTTTGGAAAACTTCCCTGGTGGTAGATTGTTCCTGCTCATTCAGTCTGGAGGTGGGAGTTGGTCACTATAGTGGTTTTCTCTGTTTGTGCCCTGCTGAAGTATATTTGCTAGACAGCTATATTTCTTAGGCAGTATAAATGTGAGCAAAAGTGAGGCCTGGTGCAGAGTTCCCAAGTAAGCAATGCCAGCTCATTAAAGTCTATCATACTGTCTGTGGGATATGGGCTTGGAGGTTGCGTTAATTATTTATGCTGTATTTTCAAATGGCTTACACATTAATTACTTACATATATAGATTATCTTCCTGCATGGAACCTGGTTCAAAATGTTCTAAAGCTGAATCATTTTGGCAAGAGCGAATCTCCTATACTCAAAAGCTGTGGCTCCCAGTCACTTCCTCTTCCACTGCTGCAACAGTGTTATGCTTTACCAACATTCTTGCCTTTCTGGAGTTCTGCCTATGGCCTTTATGAGCTAGTTAAGGATTATTGTGTTGTTTCTGTAATTTTATTCTTTTCTTTTTCTTCTATCATGTATCTCACTCTTTTTTAAAAAAAAATTTGCATCTTTTTTCCTTTTTAGTTTGCCTCAAGACATTTTTCATGGGTCTCAGGGGTTATAGTATCTAAGCTGTTCTTTAAGAAATATATGGCTCTTTCAAACAAAGCAAATGTATCAAGAGGTGGTGGTATTTGTTGCTGTGCATCTCACTTCTTAAAAATAAAATTTAAAAAACATTAAATAAAAGACCACATGGTGTTTTATCAGTCACATGATGTCCTGGACTTTTCACTTCCTTTTCCATGATCTTCCCAAATATTTTGGTCTTATTCAGAAGACATTTTTTTTAAATCAATACATTTTGTCCTCGTGTCAGTTGTGACAACTGAAGTGTGCCCTCTTTGCCATTTCCTGTACCACCCCATGCCTCCTTTTTATGTTTTTAATTTTTTAAACTCTTTCTAAAGTCCTAGTAATAAAACACTAGATTCCTGTGCTCAGAAAGACCAAATACTCCCTCTGTACAAGTTAATTTCATCTTGGGTTGAAACTAAAAGATTGGGAAAGGTAGAGGAGAAGGCATATAAATGGAACCTTTCCTTGGGTAGTTAACAAATGTGTTTGTACAGGGTGATGCTTCTACTACAGAAACCTATTCATTTGTAATAAGGCATGAGATGATCCTCTTTTTTAGTTCTCTAGAGCTGAGCTTTCCAAATGGTGTGTCGCGACACATTAGTATGTCACCTGTAGTGTGTTGGTGTGTTGCCTCCCCAGCTGAGAAAGACCTTCCCTCCCGAGCTTGGCCGCTACTGTTGCTCTTGTTGGGTGAGAGCAATGGCAGGAAGCAAGGACCAGGTGGGAGGGGGCTGTCTTTCCTTCTGCCGTCGCTCTCACTATGGCTTTTCCCGGTGAGGGCAATGGCAGAAGGCCAGGATGGGGGGCTGCCTTTCCCCACCCTAGATACACCTCTGGGTACCTCTGGTTTCCTATTAAAACTGAATTACTGTGTTGCGAAATGATGCATGTCAAAGAAGTGTGTCACCAACATGAAAAGTTTGGAAAGCTCTGCACAAGAGCACAAGAGTAGTAAACTGTAGTAGTACTCTTCCAATGGTTATTACCATGGAGTAAGATCACACCTCCCCAAGTTCAGAGGTACTGACTTCCTGTGTAAGATGCAGCATTGAGTGTGTAAGATGGATGTATTGTGCATTGAGTGTATGTTGAGGGAGTGTATGCCTCAGAAGAGTGATTTTGCTTTGACAAAACCACAACAACATAGCAGTAGCACTATTGTACTATACCACTTTAGCACTATGCCTTTGGCGATTTTTTTTAATTGAAACCAAAATTAAGGAGCCACTGGGCAAGAAATAGAAGGAGACTGTGTGAGGACTGCAACAACCTGGTAACACATGTGAGGAATTTGAAGGGGCTGAATACACCCACATCTAACATCACAACCCATATCACAAGCAAGACATCCACAGATTGTAAAGGTATTTGGAAGTGGAAGCAACAAGAAGCATCAAGAAGCAATGTAAGTGGTATGATATTTAAAAAAATGGGCGCAAATCACCAGCCTTGATGAGGCTGTGCAATAAATATTACCTCTTCAGGTGGTCATTCATTTTGCTTGCTTTGTTTTGGGGAGGGACACATTGTTGAGTCTTGTCAGCAATTAAATTTTTATTAAATGAGTCTAGGAAACAGTTTGTCTCATCTTTATTTTCTTTTGTGGTTTTAGGTATTGAAGGGCGCTCTGACTTGTCCTCTCTATTCTAGACTGGTTCCATCCATATCTTGTTGATTGCTGTACAGATTTGCATTTGGAAACTAGTGCATCTTTGGAAGAAGAAATTGCTTTGTCTTCAGTTTTTGTTATTGTTGTTGTGTGCCTTAAAGTCATTTCTGACTTATGGTGACCCTAAGATGAACCTATTTTGGAGTTTTCTTGGCAGAATTTGTTTAGAGGGATTTTTCCCTAGGCTTCCTCTGAGGGTGAGAGAGTGTGATGTAGGATGGCAGTGAGTAGACTAGGAGATGCTACTTGGGCCATTTCCACACTAGACTGTTATAGTGCCATTATTTTTACTCAAAGGCTCTCTTAGACTGCAACACCCAGGATTCCATAGGATGTTGAAAGTGGAATAATAGCACTATACCAGTTTAGTGTGGAAACGGCCTTAATTAAGTAGTGTCTCATGGTTAAATATATCAGAAGTTTACTTAACTAAGTAGATGACCTAGCATTTTCACCCTAATATTTACCCAAGCCTATGTCCTATTATACTCTTATTTCCTGTGAAAGTCTGATATTGCCTTTGTTGTTGTTTTTGTTGTTGCATGCTTTCAAATTGTTGCCAACTTATGGTGACCCCAAGGTGAACCTAACATGGGGTTTTCTGGGACTGAGAATGTATGTGGTGTGTGAGGTCACCTGGTAGGCTTCCATGTCCAAGTGGGGATTCAGACCCTGGAGCCAGTTGCCACTCTAGTCTCTGCAAAGTTGGTACAAGTTGTATTAGATGCCTTTTTGTTTGACACAATCCATACCTGTGACGTTGCTACTTTCTCCTCCGTTCCTGCAGTCATTCATTACAATGCTTGTGAAAATATGTGTAGCCCTGAAGCACTCACCGTTGGTTGAGATTATATTTCTTGGATCATTTCAAGAACTGAGATGAGATATAATATCCCAGTACTGATGACAGGCAATTTTCCATTGTCTGAGAGATCACTGTGGCATTGAGAGAGATCTTCTGGGGTTTGGGACAGTTCTATGAATTCCAGTTTCTCTAGTGCAGTGGTTCTTAAACATGAGTCTCCAGAGGTTCATAGACTTCAGAAGCCCTATGGCAAATGATCTGGAATTCTGGGAGCTGTAGTCCTCCCACTTCAGAGTCTTTGGCTGTTCAGGGGCTTTAGATCTTACTCTGTTTACTGTCACTGGTGAAGAATTACTTTGAAGCCCACAATTTTACTTCCTGTGTCTGGGATAAGAGATCTTCACAGCAATTGGACTGAGCATTTTATTGTTTGATGGATTGGAGTCCATCATGTTTGAGATTCAGCCAATAAAATTAATTGGAATTCTCTAAGAGATTAGACCAGTAAGGATTACTAGAATATTAAGGTGAGGGTGGAGAAGAAAAACTTCTTTGATAGTTAGTAACAAGTATTTGGCCAGGTAGTGAGAGGCTAGTAGTAAGAGTTGCAGATCTACTGACATGGTGTTTATAGCTAGGGAATCAGACATTCAGAGAGGAGGGTGTTAAGTTCTGGCTAGCTGGGAGAGAGAGAGAGATGAGAAAGCGAGGTTTAAAGAATTCAGGGAAGGTTAGGGAGAGATACAATTCTAATTAAGGGTTCTATGAAGGAGGAGCAGCCTGGTAATTTTAAATGTATAAAGAGAAGCCTATTCTGTTTCATAAAACATTTATGAAACAGAATAAGCAACAACTTTACAGAACAATACATAAAACTAAAAATATACAATACAATAGAAATGAAAAGACAAATGATACATAACAAACTACAGTCCTCCCTCCACATTTGTGGGTGTGACGTTTGCAAATTTGATTATTTGCGAGGCACGTGCTTGTCCCACCCCATTTTCCTCCTCACATCCTGAACATTCCCCAGGCTTATCAGGTTTCTGTTTAAAATGGTCTTTCTTTCTTTTTGGGTGAGTAAATCCACTTCCCACTGCTGAAGGCGTGACCTCTCTGCCATGTGGTTGCACATTTTGCTGTGTATTGGCTGCTGATGGGTCACGTGCTCTTTTCTCAGGATGGCCACCAGAAGTAACTAGAACTCCAGAACTCCCCTCTTTTCTGTCTGAGGGAAAAGTACCAGTAAGGTTGTCTTTTTTTTCTCCCCCTCCAACACCAGCGCCAGAGCCAAAGGAATGGGATGGGAGAAGCTCCGGAGGGGAAAGGGAGGGGAATGGCAGGGGGGAGTTATTCACAGTTTGTCCACTTTCATGAGGGTTTTGTGCCCAGAACCCACACAAATGTGTAGGGGCTACTGTACATATTCCTAAGAAGACTACAGTAAACTAACAAAAAGCCTACAAATAACTAAAAATTGGTTTCCACTCTTGTTGCAACAGCACATGTTAAACAGTTACACTTAATTATTAAATATTTAAATTTATACAAAAATTAATACATCTCAGATCATGCTTATCATCCCAATTATAGCCCTAAAAATTAGTTAATTAGGGAAAAAACCCTATCTATTATCCAGTATACTTGCTTGTCAACATATATATATGTTCTGTATTAGTTTCAATGAGTAGTCAAACATCAAAAGAAGTAACTCTAACAAAATTAATAAGGAGAGAAACTTAATAAGAATCACATATATCATAATCTTTCAATCACTTATAATCACTTATTGATCAGATATAGTTCTTCATCACCTAAGTTCTTTAATTAACCCACAAGTATATATGTCCGTATTAACTTATTAGCTTTAACTTGTTTTGTATTTTAAATTCTTCTCTCCTAAATTAAATTAAATTTTATTCTATATTCTATATTAGTTTAATAATAACAATAGAGGAAAAAAAGTAGTATTCCCTCAAAAAAAAGGTGTTAGTAATACTCTGCAGGAAATAACCTTTAGAAGCAGCAGAGTAAACTATTAATTCTAGTTACACTTTTCATATAGTAGAGAAGAAAACTTTAAAATTAAGGCTTAAAAAACTCTTATTATCATCAAATCACCTTTAAAAAGATTTATCAGTATCATCATGAAGTCCCTCTCTTTCCCAATAAACAATATTAATAAGTCAATTTTTTTCTCAGCATCCTTTGACTGTTCTCCTAATTCTCTTTCCTTCTTTCTTTCTTTCTTTCTTTCTTTCTTTCTTCCAAAGATCCTTCTTTGGATCAAGTTTTCCTAATGGGCCATGTTACCTTTCTAATAAGTTTGTCAAAAGAGTGTAATTTTTTCTTTTCTTCAAATCTTTTAGAAGTATTAGCAAATTGTCATAAATTTTTCTTGATGTCTTCTGATCAATCTCTGAGATTTGATTTTACCTCTTCTCAGTTGAAGACTGGACAAGTGCATCACTTGAGGCCTTCATCCTTCTTTCATTGCCTATATACTGGCTCACTCCAGTTAAGACTGTATAGTCTCAATTTGGTTATTCATGACCTCCAAATCAGAAGTTATTTCTGAAGGATTCCTGTAGCTTCCTCCTTGTCTTAAACTTGAACAAATATTTTTTCAGGCCTCTGTTGAATTCTTGCAAGTTTTCCTGTCCCGTGCTGAAGATCTCCTGTAATTTGGTCTATAATTGCTTCAAACTTCTTTTCAATGGAGACTTTAAATTGCCTGATTCCACTAGGAAACTGGCAAAATAATCTAGAATGTCATCTTCTTCAACTAAGTCTTTTCTATTTTGATTAATATTTTCCGGCGTTGGAGCCATAATCTTTACCTATGTGTGTGTTTGTATGTGTATAAAAGAGAAAAATACAAAGCCTCCTTGTTCTCTAATGTTATTTTTTCCTGACCATTTACAGTTCAGTATGTTCTCATAGAAGACAGCTTGTATTCCCAAACGTAAGAAAAGGGGTGGCAGACTGCCAACTAGCAAGCAGACCAACAAGATTGCCTTAAAATCCAGTCTCAAAATCTCATCTTCATAATTCCAAATAGTGTATAAAATTCTGTTCAGTTAAACATATAAACCATCATCCAGTTCAGTTAAGTAAAACAAATATAACAGTGACAGTTCATTCAATCAGAAAGAAAAGAAGAATCATTACTCCAAGGGTCCAAGATCAAAGTCCACAGGGAAAAAAAAAATTAGCTTTAAGAACTAATAGTCCTATCCTTTAAAAAATCCATAGTAAACCCCAAAGTAAAAAAAAAAAAAAGAGGAGGAAAACAAAGACTGAATTATTTACCTCAAATAGTTCATCATTCCCCTAGCAATCAAAAAAGGGTAATGTTTCTCTAAATCTTCTGTTAGATGAGAAGGCTTTCAAACTTTTAGGGATATAGATTCTACTGAAACAATCAAAGGCTTCTTCTCTTCCCTGAGTAACAAGTTAAAATATCAAAATGTATGCATATTTTGGTCCAAGCAAAGTTTGGTGTATTGTCAGTGTCGAAGGATGAAAGACAGCCCCCGGTTCCACCAAAGCACATGATCACCTCCACAGCCTTGAGACTTGCAGCAGCCACTCCATTCCCAAGCAGACATCCTGCAGGTCCTGATCTTGACTGAATTGAAGTCTTTGGATTCTCATTGGATTGGAGAGTCCACAAGCTTGATAGGAGGATCCTCTTCTGTCAGGCACAAAGCTTTAGGGATTGTGATCTAGGAGGCTCACTAGATCACATCCTCCGTCAGCCCCAGCTGGAAACCAGAACCCTTATTTATTTATTTTGAGGTACAAAAAAACAAAACAAAAAACAAGCAAAAAAAAAGGTGTTTTTTTGTTCCAGAATTTGAGCAAACATCAGTGAAAGATGACTATGATCTTCCAATCGGAAGTGCATCACTTTGCTAGGTGACAAATTAATGCAACATGCAATTGGAAGATTGTAGATCAAAGGTGATTGCACTGTGTACAGTTGTGATGTACAGGCTTGTTAAGGAGGTACACATCAGGACTGATTGTTGGAAAGAAATCAAAATCCTCACAGGTGTTGCACGTCTGATTGCAGAAGGGAATCACAGAATTCTAAGAGCAATTATGGACATGGCACAGTTGAAGCTCTAATTTCTTCATTCCTTAAAAGAAACCTTATATACTGTTTGTGATGTCACTACAGAAAATGGGAAGATTTGTTTTGCTTGAGCCATTCTTGTGGTATCCTGTTCTAACACAAAAAATCATTACCTTCACTGATGTAATAGAGGCAGCACTTGCAGGGTCAAAGCATTGGCACTTGTAGATTACCAAGAATAATGGCTTAAACCTAATGTTAATTTTGGAGGGATTAGGCAGATTGATGGAGATAAGACTACAAGAACCAGCATGATATAGTGGTTTGAGCACTGGACTACGATTCTGGAGACCAGGGTTTGATTCTCTGCCCAACCATGGAAATACATGAGTGACCTTGGGTGCATCACACATAGCCCAAGAAAACCCTGTGATAAGTTTCCCTTAGTGTTGTCATAAGCGGGTAACTACTTGAAGGCACACAACAGAAACAAGGCTATATAAGTAGCTGTTAGTTATGATAGCTGTATATAGTATTATCAGTATCAGAGGCAGTATACCTCTGTATAGTGCTTACTGGGGAAGAGGAGCAGGAAGATGTTATTATCCTCATTTCATTTTGTGGATTTCTCATATACATCTGACCGAGTATTATGGGAATGAAGCTGTGGACTAAATAGACCTTTGACCTGATCCAGCACGGCTCTTCTTAGTGTTCTTCAGTATGCTCTGTTGAAAAATAGAAGAGCTTTTCCTGTACAGACGGTTATCTTATGAGATTGTTTAAGCCAGCCTTTCCCAAAGTAGTGCCTTGAGATATAACTATGGCCATTTCTGCACTGGTAATTTAGAATGGTGAAGAGCGACCTCCAACGGAGGTCTTCTGCACCGTAGAGAGGACTGGGGTGGACTACTTTTTGTAGTTCCACACCTCAGTCCACACAGGAGCAACCGGAACAAGCCGCACGGCATGTTTTTTAAAAACCTCTTTTTAGAGGTTTTTAAAAAGCACGGAGTGCGCAGCCCTGTGCCGCTCCATCGCCCGGCTCAGAAGCAGATTTGCAGGCGCATGCAAGTGCATGCCTGCAGATCTTCCGGGGGCGGGCTTTCAGCTGGCGAGCTTCTCCGGTTGGTGGAGAGGCTCCACCAACCAGAAGCCGCTATTTGGGACACCGGAGGACTGTGGAGCAGCGAACTCACGCTACTCCCTGTGGCGACGGACTTGCCCGGCCGGAAAACAACGCCGGTGAGCTCCATTTTCGGGCGTTCCCCCCCCCCACATGCGGAAAGGGCCTTTGATGTCCAGTATTCCCAACTAGCACTGCTATCTGGCACAGTTGGGGAAGGTTGGATCCAACTAACCTGCACTTGGTTCAGTAGATCTAAACTGATTGTAAGATATGAGAAAGTTACTATTGAATTTTTATGGTGAATTCTTACATATGATAAGCATTTAAAAGTCATTGCAACTGGAATTATATTCAAACATGATACTGATGCTATAGTACAGTCCACTTCCTGATACATTTATTTATTTATTTTTAATTGTTACCAAGATTTTTGTTGCACACTGGTTACTGTTCCTAAAATATTTTATATGTTACAGCCCAAACACTGAACAATTATTCATATGATGAGCACTGCAGTATATTTTATAGGTTGTATTTGAGCAGTGTCTTACCTGGGGATCCATTAATACGCTTAAATATCTTTCTAAAGCTGCCAGACAAAAGATTTATTTTGTATAGTTTTATTGCCTCAGATTAAACTGACTGTTATGTGAATTTCTAATAAACTGTAATCCAGTTTTCCTATTGTTTTTGTTCTTAGGCTGGGGGCCAGGTTACCTGTCATAACATTCTTCTGACATTTAAGAAAAGTTACTGGAGGAAGCTGTGATCTTGAGGGGATGGTATACTCAATGGGAGAGAAATTCTGCTTACTCCTTCCCCCTTCCCCCCACTATACAGGTACATATAATACCCAGCAGCTCCTAAACCAAGGCATGTTTGCCTTCGGTTCTATAGTGTATTTGGAGCAGAGTGTTCTTTCCAGTAGAGATGAAAAAAATAAGTTTCCCAAAATCGCTCCACCTCTGGCTCATAGGCCCAGATGTAGTCATTCATCTATTAAAACTGTTACTATAGGAAAGGTTTGCTCTTTTTGCTCATTGTTCATTTCTCAAAAGTCTTTATATCTTTCTGAGCTGTTTGGTGTTATCGTTAGTACAGAAGATATCTATAGTATGAGAATCTGTGTCATATCGCATATAATAATTATTTTTAAATGGCTAAATAGTCTGTTGCAAACTTTACAAGTGCCATAGCTAGTTTATTTATCCTAAGTACTTACATTGTGGCTTAGTAAGCTTTGGAAAGGAGGCTTTAAGTGTATTTTTGAGGTAAGTGTTAGAAAGGAAGTTTCATAATACAACAGTATTGAGTATCAGCTTTATAGTATCCATATATCTGAGGCTGAGTGTATACATCTTGTAAAATGCAGTGGTAAAATTTAAGGTTATAAAATGGCCTGCATCTCAGACTGCAGGTGGCAGTATCACTTTTGAAAAATCACAATTAAAACAAACCTTCATAAGGAATAAAATAGCACATCAGTGAGAAAAGAGTCTAGCTCAGCTTGTTGTCTACTGTGCAGTTTTTTTTAACTTAATAGCAAGTTTTTACATGTAGCTGGACATTCAAAAATGTGAGTCACCTACCTGTATTTGAACTGGTACTGTGCATTCTGTAGTAGGGTTCCACCACTTCATTGTTTAGCATGGGATCTAGAGGTGCGTTACATACCAAAATTACCCTTGAAGAGCCCATCTTCCCCAGCCACATTTATTGCCAGTTGTAGAAAGAGTCCCATTTGTCTTAAAGTGATTTTGCTGAGTTGGATTGTGGATCAGGCTGGCAGTATAATAAATTTCAGATACATTCAGGTATGTGTATGTCAGTGTCAGCAGAATGCATTGTTGATGACATTTCTGTTTCTCTGTGTCACATGAATCATATAAAGCTGTATACATATTGCGTCAATCTCTGTGTTTTGTAATGAGCTAATAAGGGCCAAAAAACTAAAACTTACAAAATGGAGACACTGCTTGTCAGTGGTACTCATGACTGCAAAATGGGTATAGAGCTTGTCCTGTATAAAGCTGCATTTCCCCTAAAAGAGCAGATGTGCTGTTTGAGGCCTTGGTGGCCAGGAGTGATTTTTATCACTTTCATCTGGTTCACTAGCTACTACCATTCTGGATGGGGATAGCTTCCCACAGTAGTCTATATACTGGCAACCTCTTTTAATTATTGTAATGTATGGGTAGGAAAGTGCAGCCATTCCCTAGTCCCTGCCTTTAAAGAAATCAGTCTGATTTTCATGCAGAAACTGTACAAAACGTTGTGAAATCATGCAAAAAGCGACCTACCCACCTATACCCCAAAACCCATTCCCCACCTGAACTACAGTTATTTTTGTCCAGGTTGAACAAAGTGGCAACCAAAAGTGACACAATGTCATTTTTGATTGCTATTTTGGAAAGATAAAAATGGAGGTGTTTGGGTACATTTTCAGGTGGTTTGGGTACATTTTCAGGTGCTCCAGCTTGCAGGTGATTGGGGAGAATTGGCCCAGTACCTGGCCCTTTTTGCACCGTAGCTCGATAGCATGATGAACTAGAGCCCTCACGCTATTACAAACATCGCAAGAGAGCCCGTTGCACTCCGCACACAGTGGGGCATTTGCAAGAGAGCACCAGTCCCCGCCCGGTGCCTCTTCCGCATGTCGGTGTCCTGGGCCACGCCCAGGTCCCACCCTGTCCCCACCCCACCGGCCCTGATTGGTCGGTGGGTTTTCTTTTTTATTTTTTTTTTCGGCCTATCGTGCTAGCGTTAGCACGATAGATCCTGCCAACAGGCTGTTTCATACTATGTTGGTAACATGCTAACGTGCTAACGATAGCACCAGGTTTGAAAAAAAAAAAACACAGTCGGCCAGACCCCGGAGGCTGCTGTCGTCTCGAATGTGAGTGGTGACACAGCCCCGGGGTGGCCTCTCGCGGCGACGCATCATGCAGTGTTCCCTGCTGCGATGGGGGCAGTGGCCAGCCTGCTGCTGGGTGGAGCATCCCCAGGAGCTGCGGCGTGAGGGACAGGCAGTAGGGACTGCCCACACCCTGCCCATTCCCAGGTCTTCCCGGACACCGGATGACGGCACACCGGACGACAGCTCCGCAGGCCCTCTGGTCACACGACCGATGCATGAAAGGGAGGTTATTTTCGCCTTTCAGGCGAAAATAAGAAAACGTGCTATCAGCACTATCTGTGGCTGTGATAGCACCTGGTTCACCAGAACATCATGTGGTACGGCGGCTCGTGAAGGGGGAGAGAACGTGCTTAATACGCTTTAAAAACGCCATGCGAAAAGGGCCCCTGTGTAGTTGCATACCCCTCCTGTAATGCATCGGGACTGCCTTTGAAGACAACTTGGAATCTTCAACCAGTGCAGAATGCGGGCCAGAATTGTAATAAGTGTAATCTGGTTAAGTTACAGCTGTTTTGAAAGAACCACAGTGTTGTTCTGTTCATGTCTAAGGCCCTTTTCGCATGGCTTTTTTTTTTGCGCAAAAACCCCTTGAGCCTCGCATGAGTGGGAGCGTCGTTCCGTACAATGCACTCCCACTCGCGCGGCGCACATGAGGCTCGAGCAGGACGGCCGCGCATTTTTTTAGTTTCAGCTTTAAGCCAAAAATAATGCACACTCGTGCAATGCTCGCGGCGGCCTCGCGCACTTACCTCCGTGCGATGCGTTGTCCCAGGCGAGCGGGCCGCGCTTCCTCCTCCAGCGCAGCCTACAGCTCCCAGACTGCACTGCGAAAGGAAGGGGAGGGGCTCAAGAGCGATGGATGCGACACCGGGAAGCCAGCTGCGGTACAAAGGAGGTGGGGAAGCGGCGGCGTTTCGGGTGAGGCTTCTCGCACGAGCCGCCCTCCCCATCACTCAAACAGCTGAGATGCGAAAAGGGCCTAAGCAAAAGCCAAGACTGTGGTACTAGCGTTTTCAGTGACTTTGAACTCAAATATTTGAAGCAAGTCTCCTTGTGCTAGCCTGTCTCAGTCTTAAAATCTCTAGAGGAGACCTTGTCCATCAGTACATTAGGTGATAACAAGGGATACACCCTTTTTTGTTATGATCGCTCACTTATGGAAAACCTTTGTCATGGAAGAATGACTGGCATCAACATGATATTTTTTTCCCAGAACCTATCAAAACCTATTTATTTAGCAAGGCGTTTTAAGTTGGTTTATGACACAAGTCGTTGTAGGCATCTGTTTTATGTATTTTATCCTTTCTGTTATAGTTTATCTGATTTAGTAAAGTTTTATTATATTTTGTAAACTGTAATGTACATATATTTAAACAAAAATTATATAACTAAGAATGGATGTATACTTTAAGTAATATCTTACTTACTAATGTCTTTTTTCTTTTATTAATAGGAACCTTTTGGACAGAGACACTTTTTCAAAATCTGATCCAAGTAAGTATTGTATTAAAATGATATATCTCTGGTTAAATTAAATAAAATATCGTCTTGCTGTTGCATGTAATTATAAGCCACGGTATGTTTTTTCTGAAATGCTGTGTTGTGCAAGCCTACCTCTGCTATTAAGTCATTGTTTGTTACCAATCACAAACCACATCTTTAACTCATGATTTATTGATGAATTACAAACTCTATTTTGTTTAAATCATGGTTTGTTATAATTTGTGAACTCGTATCTGTGGCTTATTCATGCTAGTTTTTCTCAGCTTCCCACCTCTGAAACACAAACTGATAAAGGGAGTGGCAGATAAACAAACCAGAAACAAAATGGAAATTGGGAAGACAAGCCTAGGTTTGCTTGTTTGCCTGTTGTTCTGTTTGTGGCTTAAGCCACAAATCAAAGTTGACATAAACCATACTTTAATGTGATGTACTAACATTCTCATTGGTTCTTTTTATTAACTTTTCACCACACAGATAAAGGTTTTCCTTTAGATTAATCTGAATCCTGCAAGGGGCAGGAGAGAAGGCTCATAAGGCTTTGGCCCTTTCTGCAACTTACCTGCGTCCAGCATGGTCACGCAAGGATCATGCGAGCAGCCTCTTCCGTGAGGCTCTTGCGTCCCCACTGCTTCTGCTCCCCAGCAGCTGCCTTGTGGGGCCCCGGAGCAATGCGCAATGGTGCACCATTTTCGGCTAAAACCTGAAAATGATATAGTGCGCGATCGGCGCCTGCTGGCCCCGGCAGTGTTGCGCGATTGCAAGGACATTGTCTGAAATGCTCCTCACAATTGCGCGACACTCCAGATGCACTTTTGCATGACAAATGCCATGCGAAAAGGGCCTTTGTTATTGCTGAAAATTACATGGTACTAATCCTTGTGTAAGGAAGTTTGTACCCTACCACTGTAAAACACACTTGTTGATAAACCTGCAAAAGTTATATTAGCCTTCAAAATGTTTTTCTTTTTCATTTGCTCTTTATTTGTGAGAGGAGCCTGTAATGTAGACTTCATTTCTCCTTAGCCTCTGAATTACAAATATGTTATTCCAGTCCTGAAACCATGGTAGGCAAGGTGAAGCTCTGCAGGTTTTGTTGGACTGCAACTCTCACTGTGCCTCATTATTTGATATGCTTGCTGAGTCAGCTTGGAGCTGGAGTATAACAACATCTGGAAGGTCACACTTTCCCCATCACTGCTGTAGTTCATAAAGATATATACTGCTCTAAGCTTCAAAACCAAGATAAAATTAGGAACATGAGCTTTAGAAACTCCTTAGATCCTGCCCGAAGCAATGCTCTCTCTCTTCTCCCTGCTCTTATCTTCCCCTCAGTTGCCACAGTTTTTTATTTCTTACTGGGTTTTCTCTTTCTTGATCTTAGTTCATTCAGCCCTTCCCTCTGCTCTGCCTGTTCCACCACTATACTCTCTGTCTGGATGTCTCCCTCTCTCATAACTGTTTGAAAAGTTTGGGGCCTTTCAGAGGGAAATACTGCATGTTGCTGTTTCGAGTCCATGCTATCATTAGGCCAACTAGGCAGCATCAGAAGGGCATAGTCCTGACTTTGAAGGGCACAGTTTTGTAAAGATTGGTTTGTTCAACCCTTGTAAAAATGTAACTTATATATATTTTTATTTTAAGAGACACTGCAACAGTCCTGTGGAACATAAATAGTTGTAAAAGTTTATGAAAAATTTGTTGTTGTTAACTGCCATCAAGTTGACTTTGACTTGGTGAGCCTATGGTGAGAGACCCCCAAGATACCCTGTCCTCAACCGCCCTGCTCAGGTCTTTGATTGAGGGCTGTGGCTTCCTTGATTGAGTCCATCCATCTGTATTGTGGTCTTCCTGACAGTCTCAGTTTAATCATCTTGGCTTCTAGGGAGAGTTCAGGCTTGATGTGCTCTAGGACCCATTTATTTATCTTTTCAGCAATCCACAGTATGTGTAAAACTGTTCTCTAGCACTACATTTTAAATGGGTTGGTTTTCTTTCTAAGAGCTTTCTTCACCATCCATCTTTCACAACCATACAAAGCAATTGGAAATACAACAGCGTGGACAGTTCTACCTTTAGTATTCAATTATATATCTTGAAACTTACACAATTACCATAAAACATAATGGAAAGAAAATGTTTTGCCTGTCTGATTAAAACAAGTTGAATGTGTCAAGTCCTATAAAACTGACGGAAAAACACCATTCGCAAATGTTTTAAGATTTCTTATCAGATAAGATGTTTATCGAAACCTGAGATGGGCAAAGATTGCCTGTGAACTGTCCTTCAGTTTCCAGCAGGCTTCTGGGCATCTGATGATTCTTGGAAATTTTCTGAAGAATGTTATGATCAGTCAAGAGCAGTCAAGATATTTCTTACATTCTTAAGGCTGCAGCCTCAGGATCATTTAGCACAGGTTAGATGGGCCTGAGATAGGGATGGAAAGAATACATGAAAATATTTGAAAAATGGTGTGTGTGTGTGTGTGTGTGTGTGTGTGTGTTTATTTCACAAGTGTTGGGAAACCTAGACAAGGAGACTCTTGTATAGGGATGAGATGGAATTTGCCAATTTCATGAATGTGTTGAAATCAGAGTTCCCGATCCCTCAGGTGCAGGAAGAAAAAATGTGAAGTTCCCACAGCTTTGCTGGGACATTTTTTTTTTTCCGTTCAGGCTGCACAGCTTTCATTGAAGAGTGCATAGCTTTTCCAACTGACAGGTTCTGGCTACTGTTTTTCTGCAACTTTCCCTCCCTTCTTCCCCCAGCCCCAAAGCTTTTGTTTGAGAGCTCTAGTCTCTAGCTTTTGTGGACTGCTAAATATTTGAGTTCTTTTTTATTATTATTATTGTCACTTTTACAGAACTTGTTACATTTGAGACTAGAAATCCTCACTCAGATTCTCCAGACAATTACAAAGTTCTGGAAACTTCCCAAATGAGTTAAGTTCATGCATAGACTGAATTATTAGGTGGCATAAAATCAGTGCTGCTTCTTTAGATACCCAGCATAGAAATTTTTTAGGACTGAAGGTCATTTCATCAACTATCATTGCAGGCTGCTATGCCCCTCAAACATCTCCAGAATGAAAGACAGTTGAAAGAGTTACTTCTGCCCTGTAATTTCAATCACGTAGGTGTTTACACTGCTCATGAAAGAAAACTGAAGCTTTCCTGAGTCTTTAATAGTTGTTATCACCTTTTCCTCTGGTGTGGAAGCCAGGGAACAAGGTCATCATAAAATAATACATTGGAGGATGGAATGGAAATCAAAAGGACCTTTATAAACTAGAAAAATGGGCTGAAATTAACGAAATGAAATTCAACAGAGACAAATGCAAAATTCTACATTTAGGCCACAAAAAATAAATGCATGGGTTAAGATGGGGAATACATGGCTCATCAGTACTTTATGTGAAAAGGACCTTGAGGATATTTTTGATCATAAGTTGAATGTGAGCCAGAAGTACAATTCTACAGTAAAGAAGGCAGATGCTAACTTAGCCTGCATAGCTTCCAAGTCAAGGGAAGTAGGAAGTCCCCTTGTATTCTGCGCTGGTTAGGCCACATCTGGAACACTGTGTTCAGTTCTGGGTGCCACATTTTAAGAACAAATAGACAAGTTGGAGTGAGTTCAGAGAAGGGCAATGAGGATGATAAGAGGTATGGAGAACAAAACATATGAAAGGGTGAAGGAGTTGGGAATGTCCAGCCTGGTGAAGAGAAGACTAAGGGATGGCATGATTACACCCTTTAATAGGGATGGACTAACCGAATCCTTGAATCCTCGGGAAGGATTTGAGATTCGCGGATCTGAATCCCTGGGCCAAAATAGGCGAATCAAATCTTTCCAATCCACTGAGTGCCTGGGATCAGGCCTGCAGGGTCATGTAAGGCCAGTGATCCCCGCATCCCTGCACGCTTTGGAGCCTGTACTCACGCGGGTGCCCTCAGTCAGGCCCACAGGGGCATGTAGGGCCAGTGATCCCCACATCCCTGCATGCCCCAGGGCCTGCGCTCGCGTGGGCACCCAAGATCAGGCCTGCATGGGCATGTGAGGCCACTGATCCCCACCTCCCTGCATGTCCTGGGGCCTCTGCTGGTGCAGGCACTCCATAGGAGGCCCACAGGGAGGAGCAGGGCCAGCGATCCTTGTCTCCCTGTACGTCCCGGGGCCTCCACTTGCTGCAGCAGAGGAAGATGGCATGACAGATGAATAGATTCAATAAAAGAAGCCACAGCCGTGAGTCTGCAAGACATGATCAGGGCTATTGATGACCAGGACCATTTCTACACTACACTGTTATAGTACTACTATTTCACTTTCAACATCCTATGGAATTCTAGAGGTTGTAGTTTACTGAGGCCAAAGAGCTCTCTGGTTGAAAATTCCAAATGCCCCTCCCTAAACTGCAAACCCTAGCATTCTGTAGGATGTTGAAAGTGGAATAGTAACACTATAACACTCTAGTGTGGAAATGGTCCTGGTCATCAATAGCCCTGATCAGGTCTTGCAGACTCAGGGCTGTGGCTTTCTTGATTGAATCTGTTTGTCTGTCATGCCATCTTCCTCTTTGCCTACTGATTTCTATCTTACCAAGTGTTATTGTTCTTTCTAGTGAATTATGTCTTCTCATGATATGTCCGGGTACAACAGTCTCAGTTGAGATCTCTTGACTCCTAGGGAGAGTTCAGGCTTCATTTTCTTTAAGGTTCATTTGTTTGTCTTCCATGCTATCAGTAAAACTCTTCTGCAGGCCCACATTTCAAATGAGTTGATTTTCTTCCTATCAGCTTTCTTCGCTGTTCATCTTTCACTACCATACATAGAAACCAGGAATACAATGGCATGGGCAGTCCTAGCTTTAGCATTCAGTGATATATCTTTACACTTCAAAATCTTGTCTGGCTCCTTCATAGCTGCCCTTCTAAATCCTAGTTTTCTGATTTCTTGACTGCAGTCTTCATTCTGATTAATGACAGAGCCAAGGTACAGAAAATCTTGAACAATTTCAATGTTTTTATAATCTACATCACCTTAAGGTTATGTAAAGCAGCTGTGGTCATAATTTTTGTTTTCTTAGTGTTTAACTGTAAACCTGCCTTTGTACTTTCTGCCTTAACTTTCTTTCTGCTAGTAATATGATGTCATCTTCAGATTTTATATTGTTGCTGTTCCTTCCTCCAGTTTGCATGCTTTCTTTCTCTGACTCTAGTCCTGTTTAATGTATGATATGTTCAGTATACAAGTTAAACAGATAGAGTGATAAAATGGAGCCTTCCTGACCTCCTTGCCAATTGGAAAGCATTCTGATTCTCCATATTCTGTCCTAACAGAATATGTCCTGCGTACAGATTATATACCAGGACAATCAAATGTTGTCGCACAGTAATTCTTTAAGAGTGATCCATAGTTTCTCTAGATCTACACAATCAAAGTCTTTGCTATAATCTATGAAGCGTAGGTTGATTTTCTTTTGATTTTTTTTTTTTGGTGCACTGCATTATCCAATGTATGTTTTCAATATGATTCTTAGTGCCTCTTTCTTTCCTGAATCTAGCTTGGACATCTGATATTTCTCACTCCATATGTGGTAGAAGTCTTTGTTGTAGAATTTTTAGCATGACTTTCTTTGCTTGCATGGGAAGTTAATGCAATGGTCCTGTGTGTGGTCACTTCAGTCTTTGATGTCTCCTTTCTTGGGAATGGAATATATATTGAACATTTCCAAAGTGTGGGCCTTTCTTTTGTTTTCCCTATTTGTTAACAGCTTTTAGTTAGAACTAAAGGAGATTCAGTCTCTGTAGGCTGAAACAGCTCTATTGGTTTGCCATCTGTTTCTGGTGATCTATTTCTCCCAAGTGCTCTGGTGCAGCTTTTACTTCACTTTCTAAAATGAGTGGTTCGTCTTCATACATTTCTTCCTTGAGGGAATCTGCCAGCCTTTCACCTATTTTATATAGTTTTTCCATATGTTGTTTCCATATCTTTTTATGTCCCCTCGGTCATAGAATTTGTTCTCCTGCTGGTCATCAAGCATCTCCACTATGGGCTTAAATTTCCCTTTGATTTCTTGGCTTTTGTGAAGGAAATGTCTTGTTCTTCCTTTTTTGTTCTCATCTTCTGTTCTTCTGCATTGATAACTGCAGTAGTTCTCCTTGTCCCTGCTCACATGTCACTGAACAGTTGCGTTCAGATTTTTGACTATATTTCTGACTCCTTTTACTTTTGCTTTGCATCTGTCCTTAACAAAGCCTCTGACAGAGAAGCTCCTTATTACAAAGATTTTTTTTACACCTGCCCAGCCCTTTTCTTCCTTATTCTGGAATATTCTTTTTAGCAGTATATATGTGTGTGTGTGTGTGTGTATGTACGGCACCAGGAGAATGGTAAAGAAAGGCTGGAATAACACCTTCAGTATCAGGTTCTAGCAGTGTGACAGCGGTAAACTATAGAATAAAGTTTGAGCTGGAAAAAAATGAGATTCTACTGCAACCAGTCCTATGGTAGTTATGTGGGCCTGCCTACAAAAGGTTAGATGAACAACAGTGGTTTCCATAATCTCTTACTGAGCATGTGTGAATAGCAATACTGAGAGAAAAGGGAAAGTGAATAAGCATACTTTACCCAGCATGTTAACAAATCAGAGATCTGTAGATATGGCCACCAAAAGGCAAACATAAGAAAAATGGAGTCTGGTGAAAAAAATGATCCCTTGATTCATGTTGGAAGAAACTTTCAAGTGGTCACTAGGAGGTTCAGAATGCTTCTGTTTACTTAGACAATACTTACTTGACCTGGTTGTTTCTTTTTATATCTGCATATTGTTAGTTTTGAATAAAAACTTTACTGAAACATGTTGAACTACTTTATTTTTTTGTAGTGTAGGAACGTATCCCTATTCTTTCCATGTTATTTCTGCCTGGTACCAAATTTTCTGTTAAAGAAATAATGTCCAGGAATACACCTACTTTGTTAACTAACATATACCTGTATCCTGTTCTTTTCTGTTTTACAGTGCTAGTAATGTATTCTTTTAATAAAGTTTGAAGAATATCTAGTCCTTTTTGATACTATGACAAATGAACATTTGTGCAGAGTTAAAGATCAGTAAATAATGGCTTACTACCTAGGAAAATATATCCAAAAATGAGCTTCTAGCTTCTGGCAAGTGCTATAAAGTAGAAAAGTTTATCACTTGCAGACTCAGGCCATTTCTGCATGGCATCACTGTCCCGCCACGGGAACGGGATGGCAGGTCGTCACAGTTCCGGCTGCCATCCGGTGGAATATTCCATTCGTGGAGTATTTGTTTAACAGAATAAATCTGTTAACATGCCTTTTTTGTGGCCTGCAATGAACACTTTTTAAACTTGGTGAAATATATATTCAGGGGCGGTCATGTTGGCCATACAACAAAATATAACAAAATACAAAATCTACAAGGAGCAATATTTTTATTGGGCCAACTCCAAAGCATAAAATGCATTATGCAAGCTTTCAGAACTTTACAGGCTTCTTCATCAGGCAAAGATATTAAAAATCATACCGGTAAAGATGTTAGAGTCACAAGTCTACATTTTGTTTGAGATGTTGTCAGTTGTTATTGAGGAATTTCAATGCAGATAGAGACCATTCACATTATTGGCCATGTAAGTACCAGAGACAAAGAGCAATAATGGATAGGTAATTAAATTTCAATTCTATTAGCAATAGACAAGTAGCTTCTCTTGATATCCAGATACATGTCTTTGTCCTGTGTGAAGCTAACTTCTCTTTTTTTAGGCAAAGAACATTGAGTTTCTTAAGGAATCTCTGTACTGTTACATCTGGAAAAACTTGTAGCTGCTGTATAGACAAAATTTGCCAAATAGTAGTCCAAAATTATAGTCCAATAAAAGTTTTAGCTTTGCTGGAGGCAGAAAACCTCAAAGAGTTGTCCCTTTGACACTGCACTGAAGGTCTCCTTGAGAAATGTAATGTTCTCTGCCTAAGAAAGGAGCAGTTAGTCTATATGTATTTACAAGCTACAAACATAGTATAAATCTAATCAAATGATATTACATAAATTCCAGATGCCAATTTGAGTACAGTGACTCCTAAATGGACTCAGATGTCTTTCATAATATTTGAATATTCTGCTTAAAACCTTCAGGATTACAGATTGCACATTTGTTTGTAATGGAAGTGTTAAATATAGATATTCTGAAACTGATTGCCTGTTTTTTTTCTTCACAGTCTGTGTTTTATATACACAAGGCATGGGGAATAAAGAATGGAGAGAGGTAATTTTTCTTTATTGTTGTTGTACAGAAAATTATGTATACCAGTTCCAATTTGTAATGGTAAGAGGTAATTTTATGGATTAGTTGAATAGAAGAAAAACTGTGGAGTATCATATAAAGGAGGCTTAGAATTATATTTTTGAAAGTAGTATATGCTTGCTGTATTGAGCATCATGCCAAATGTGGTCACAAGTTAGAACTAGACTGAGCTTACCTCAGCTTTTGTGCTTCTTGTTTTGTTTGCCTATATAGCTAGAAGAAAGTCTTTAGCAGCTCTTAGTTATTGTTTCCCTCAATTTTGGTTTGTTGGATTGTTTTAACTGGAGACCACGATATATAACAATCTCCTTTAGGTTACAACCCATGGTTTCAAGTTGGCTTGCTTATGTGTAACATATAAATGCAGTTGCTCTAACTCCATTTCTCAGTTTAATAATTCCTTGCTTGTTCATGCCTGTGTTTACTTTGAAATAAGTCCTGTTGATTGTGTTAAGCAAATAAATGGGTATAAAACTGCAGGCTTATTCTCCCAGCCTAGTAAATATTTCCAAAATAGAGGCCTGAGAACTCAATCTGATGGTTAGTTCCAACTAGAATAAGCCCATTCAGTGCATGGAACTTATTAAATCAACACCCACTGCTTCAGTAACTCTGCTCAATTGAATTTAGCTCCAAATTGCAAAATTCATCAGTCTGCTTCAAGATATTACAAATACTTCCTATTTAAAGTCTTAAAAATACTAGTATGCACTGTAGAATTCTTCAAAAGATGTATAACTATGTTTTCCTGTATGACAGGAGGTTGAACTAAATGGCCCTTATGGTCCCTTCCATTCCTATGATTCTGTAGAGCTCAAACTATTTGGTCTGGGGCTGCTGACTGTCTGTCTCTGATGATGAATTAACAATTAATCTGAGTTACATTTCCACTGGCTGAGGACAAGTCTAGATTGACAGGGCCTGCCATAAATAGCACATCCATAGACAAGAAAAGATAATGACAGACACTGTACTTCTGTTTGTTCTGAAGCTTTTTCTCTCCTCAAATTCTGTGTGCCAGCAAAGACTCTGTGATGACAGATGTTACTGTTACTTGCTAGACCTTTCAATCACTTTATGTATAATCCTTTAAGTTTCATATTTTACAAATGTGTATCTTTTTATCAGAGTTTTAGGTGGTCTCTGGACAATTCCAAAGCCGTTTCCCCTTTTTCTTAATGGAATCTGTAAATAGTTTGATGTACATCTGGAAAAACTTGTAGCTGCTGTATAGATAAAACTTGCCAAATTGTAGTCCAAAATTATATTCCAATAAAAGTTTTAGCTTTGCTGGAGGCAGAAAACCTCAAAGAGTTGTCCCTTTGACACTGCACTGAAGGTCCTCCACATTCACCAAGGTTAGGGGCACAGGAGCCTGAAAAGTGGGAAATGTATGTGTGCGTCTGTGGGAAGGAGGTTGAGACATGGTGGGGAGGGTGGGTCCAAACCAGGTCAGGAAAGGAGAGAGAAAGAGGGTGGGTCAGCATGGTGGCCCTATACTTCCCCACACACACTCCTTCCTTGAGTGTGTGGGGCATTGGGAGAGGGTTTGAGGTGCTGAGAAAATCAGGCTGTGATCCATCCTTATCTGGCCAGGCAGTGGGAGGAGGAGGAAGGAGGAGGAAGACAGCGACAACAATGACCAGAGGCAGATGTTTAAAAGGGCACGTGGCCTGATTGGAGCCACTGAGAGGAAAGGTTCTCCTGAAAACGAAGTGCTTGAGGTGGAGGGGAGGCACGGGTTGGAGAAACTCACAAATAATCCAGTCCATGGAAGTGAAACCTGCAAATGTGGAGGGCTGACTGTATTGCAGCTTTAAGGGATTGGATTTCACTGCTTGCACTACAGTGGATTCTTAATTGTTGTCATCACTTTAATTCATATCTCTCTGACATCACTGTTACTCTTGTGAGAGGAATCATAGAATAATATTAAGAGAGAAACCCAAGTTCATATCCATGTTTTGGACATGGAATTTACCATATGACCTTGGTCCATTGTTATCTCTCAGCACAGCTATCTTATAGGGTGGTTGTGGGAGTTAATAGCAAAGCAGGAACCACATAAAGTGGCTGTGTGCATTCCTGGTGTGATACATAATAACAACAATCTTTTGCCCTGCATAGGCGCTTCTAATGGTCTTGTATTCTCATGGGATCATTATAGGGTTGTTGTTGTTTGCCATCAGTTTTCTCATTGATGGCAAAAAGGCACAGATCCATGAATATATTACAGAAAGCTTTAAAAAATGGCTGTCATCTGATTCATAGAGGAAAATGCAGGGAAAAGTAAGGACAAACTTGCAAACTACATCTCCTCCCTTGTACTTGCTGCACATTGTAACTACAGAGGACAGGTAGTTAGGCAAGTGAAGGCAGTGGTGGTGCTGCTACTGGAAGATCAAGAAATGGGTCAGAGGGAAATAAAGCAGGGTGGGAAGATATGGCAGCAAGGGCAGCAGCAATGATAGGGAGATTACGTTGGGGTGGAAGAATATGGTAGTAATAGGGATGGTTGTGAAAATGGATAAAAACCTGAATGGATATTCTGGCGCAAGCCCTTTTACAAGAGAGATTGATGTGTTTGAACTGCTTGAGAACAATATTTTAGAACTGAAATATTTTGGGTAGCATTTGGGTAACCCCTTAATGTCCAGAAACCATCCTGAATGAAATGTAGGCATACCTCAATTAACAAAGCCTCTAATAAAAAGCCTCAGTTTCAAAAAGTCTTTTTACAGAATCCAAGCCCCGCTTGTCTTTTCTTCTGTCTAGGTGGAAGTGTTGTGGTTGTAGCATTGGCATTTGGAGACTGGTGAAGGAGGGTTGGAGAAAGACAGACTTTCAGGGTTGGACTGCAGCATCATATCTATAGTAAACAATACAATAAAGCTTGGCATGGGAAAGAATGGGATTCTGTTCTAGGCAATCCTGCTGTAGCTCTGTGTGCTTACGTACAACCGGCATGGTAAACAGCTGCCTCCAGAATTACTAAGCACGTGTGAAGAGCAAAAACAAAAAGAAAGAGGTAAAGCAGATTAATCTGCCTCACCAGCTACCCTGGCATGTTGAAAAAGCACAGATATGTAAGTTTCTATCTTATTTCCATAAAATGAGAATTATAAGAAAATGGAAACTGTAGAAAGAAAGAAAAAATCATCCTGGAGTGCATTTTGGAAGAAGCTTTCAAGTACAGTTGGCCCACCACATTTGCAAGTTTGACATCCACAAATGTGATCATTTGCAAGGGGTGTTCTTGCTTTCCTTCCCCACTCAGGTAAATGATAGGGGGAAGGCAGAGAAGAGCGTGGAGACAGAAGCAGGCTCGCCTGTGCCTTCCCTCCCCACTTGGGCAAATGACAAGAGAAAGGTAGGGAAAAGTATGGAGATGGAAGGTGCATGCGTGCCTTCCTTCCTTGCCTGTGCAAATCACAGAGGGAAGGCAGGGAAGACCATAGAGACAGAAGGCACGTGCATGCTTTCCCTCTCTGCTTGAGCAGGAAAAGCATAGGAAGGGAAGGCACAAGACACATGCATTCCCTCCCCTTGCTTGGGTAAAGGATAGGGGGTGGAAGGAACCTATGAGGAGGGAAGGCATCGGCATGTATTCCCTTGCTTGCTTGCTCGGACAGGAGTGGGGAAGGTATTTCCATTTTTTTCACTTTTGCAAGTTTCCTGCACCCCAAACCCTAACAAAAGTAGAGGGCCCACTATAGTCTCTAGAAGATTCAAAATGTTTTTGCTTATGCGAGGCTTATCTGAGTTAGTTGTTTCATTTCACATGTGCATATTGTTAGTTTTGCGTAAAAAGTTTACTGAAATGTGTTGAACTGCTCTTTTTTTGTGTGGTGTTAGGAACCAAAGTCTACTCTTTCCGTGTTATTTCTAGCTCTGATTACAAAATTTCTGTTAAATTAGTAAAGCCCAGGAACCCAACTACTTCATTAACTGAAATATACCTGTAAAATGATCTGGAACACCAACTTCTGAGTAAGCCATGTCCACCAAATTCACCATTTTCATAAGACTAGATTGAGAGTGATGTCATAAGCCACACAAAATTTTACAACCCCCCTCTTTTTTTCCCTTTTTTTTTTTGTCTTCATTCTGGCCAAAACATTTGTCTTCTGGAAAATAACCCAGGAAGCCAAATTTATAGTTAGCCACGCCTCCCAAATTCACCAATTGCACAAAACTAGATGAGCATAAGCAAGAAATCACCTCTCCTCAAAATAAATCTGCTTATATCCTTTCTTGGCCACACATCTATATTCTGGAAAACAGCCAGGAAAGCTAACTTTTGGGATAACCATGCTCACCAGTCCTGCAAAAATAGAATAGTTGCATACATTTTGACCCATAACTCTGCTCTTGCAAGGGTTAGTAACTTGGAATCCAGCCCAGATGACAGTCCAAAAGTTACTAACTGGCTTGCCTACAACCCATGGGTATGGTAACCCTCACCCTGCATCAGTTACATGGGTTGTCAGTTCCAGTTCAGGTAAAGATTCTGAGATTAGATTCTCTTCACATAACTTACAAAATAAAATATTATTTTCTCAAGATTGTTATTTCTTCTGATACTGTTCTTTGTATTCATGTTTCTTCTTGCTGATCTACCCAACATGATTTTTTTTAAAAAATTATATTTTAGAGATTATCAATTCTGTTTATCATATAATAAAAAAATCTGTTTGTAATGATTTCCATTAATGGTCTTTGCAAATTCACTTTGGAGATGTTTGTATGTACTGACTTTTTTGAACTAAATGCAGTGGTAGTTATAGTACATTGACCCTTTTTATGTTTTAGCATCTATTTTTGTTTGAATGTATGAAACAGGTGAAAAGGAGGGAAATAATCAGAGGTTTTGTTGGTTTTTTTCTTTTCTTTTGTGTTTCTTTGGGTAAAAGATCACAGGATATATTGCATTTATACTAAAGTATGAAAAAAAAACATTGTGGGGGTAACGGAAGAGTTCTGAGTTGATTAGCTGTTGTCATGAGATATTTGCTTGCGGTGACTTCTGATGAATATCTTTAGAATCTGGGAAATCAATTATTTTGAATATACTGGGCTATCACAAATTTCATTTTATTGTTGTCTCTTCTAAAATCTTATACAGGTTGAGCATCATTTATCTGAAATGTTTGGGACCAGAAATACTTTGCATTTTAGATTTTTTTCAGATTTTGGGGTACCTGTACTTGTGTATACATAAAATACAGTACTATACAAGAGACTTCCAGGGAGAGATGAATGGATGAGCAGGACAACCACATCTGCAGCCTTGAAGGTGCAAGCGGGTATCTGGTGGGCTCCCTGAAGATCTCCTGTACAGACAAGTATCAAATCCCTTATATCCTCAGTCTCTCAGATCCTCAGTCTCCACCCTCATATTTCATTCACATCACAAGTAGCAAACAAATGAGATGTGAGGCTGGAAAGCACGGGGATCTGAGGCATGGATTCCCACCATTTCACAGAACTTTGCATCAGCCTCATGTCTTTTTCATTTGCTACCTATGTTGTGTGGGGGACATGAGGCTGGAGGGAGCCTGAGGACGTGAGAGATAAATGAGCCAGAGTGCCACTACCACCATATTGAAGGTGGCAGGCAGCTGGTGGCAAAAAGTTTTGGAGGTTTTCAGATTTCTGGATTATGGATTTTCAACCCCTGATGTATTGTGACTTTGTTTAATTTAATATTTCTTACTATAATATCAAAGGTGGTATTCTGTTACTTAAATTCCATTTCTGGCAAAAAATTACACTAGTAAAATCTAAAGAAAAAATACTTCTTTGTTTAAAAAATAGGTGAATGGCAATTGTTAGACTATGAAGAAACAGACTGATCTGATCAAGCATTAAGTATGCCTAAACTGATGGATTTCTGTGGATTTAAGCATGCATGTAGGTTTGAGCTGTTAGCAAACTGATCTTTGCAAGGATGCTATAGATTCCCGATCATTTTTCTTCTGCTGTGCTAGTGTAGGGGGGAAGGGGAACTGCTAGAGAAAATCAGTATTGGATGGAAGTACTTATCCTTTCTTCTGCTGGCAAGTACCAACATGTGGCAATTGGCTTTCCATGGCTGAGCTCTGAAACTGGGAGTAAGCCTCCCAGGAGAGAAACTCATCACTGTGTATATATATGTGTGTGCGTGTGCATGCATGTGTATGTGTACTTACGTGTCTGTGTGCACATGTGTGAAAGAAATTACCAGGCATAGGAACGGTTTAGTATTCCTCTTCTGTGAGTATGCCTTCCTTGCAGTATTTTATCTTAGTAACTATGTGGCTGAGTCTGCTTTTGCCAAAGTAAAATATTATTATTATTATTATTATTATTATTATCCATTATTTATATAGCATTATTTATATATTTATATATGTACATGGCACTTTACAAAATTAAAATATAAAAGTTGACATAGAAAAACACATAATAAAATGAAGACATAAAAAATGAAAAAAAAAGTCAAGGGTATATGCAGTTACAACCAGTGCAACATAACATTACTATAATGCCAATAAAATACAATATCTAATTAACAGCAAAAACTAGTCCAACATTCCAAAAATTTCAGAAAACAAGAAAGTTTTCCATTTAGATTTAAAAATGGTAAGAAAAGGAACAGCTCGCAAGGTTACCGGAAGGTGATTCCACACATAAGGGGCAGCGAGAGAAAAAGGGCATAGCTTGGTTAGCTTGGTTATGTCCTTTTTCTCTCACTGACCCTTATGCGTGGAATTGCCTTCTGGTGATCTTGTGAACTGCTCCTTCTCTTATTGTTTTTAAATCTAAATTGAAAACTTTCTTGTTTTCTGAAATTTTTGGAATGTTGGACTAGTTTTTAATTGTTAATTAGAGATTGTATTTTATTGGCATTATAGTAAGTAGTATAGTATAGTATACTCTAGTCTGAGTAAGAAGACAAGTGTTTGCAGAACGTAAGTTTCCAGCGGGCTAGTAAGGGGAGATAAATCTGATCCTGACCAACAGGGATGACCTAGTTGATGAGGTGGAGGTGGTGGGATCCTTAGGAGGGAGTGACCATGCTCTTTTGGAGTTTGTCATTCAGTGGGAAGGAGAAGCCAAATGTAGCGAGGCACGCATCCTGAACTTTAAGAAAGTTGATTTCTCTAAACTTAAGGAGTTGCTTGCTGAAATCCCATGGTCAAGAATATTAAAAGAGAAAGAAGTTCATTGTGGATGGGAGTTTCTTAAAAGTGAGGTACTGAAGGCACAATTGAAAACTATGCCAATAAGGAGGGAAAATGACAGGTGTCTAAAGGAACCAGAATGGTTGACTGAAGAACTCTCAGCTGAGCTAAATGTTAAAAGAAACATGTACAGGAAATGGAAGAATGGTGGAACCACCAAAGAGGAATTCAAGCAAATAGCCAGGAGATGTAGGGAGAGGGTCAGAAAAGCTAAAGCACAGAATGAACTCAGGCTTGCCAGAGACATCAAAAACAATAAAAAGGGCTTTTTTAGATATGTCCTCAGCAAAAGGAAAAAACAAGGAAATGATAAGGTCACTGCATGGAGAAGATGACCAATTAATAATGGGGGGAAGAACTACTCAATAACTTCTTTGCCTCAGTTTTTTCCCCAAAGGCTAGAAGTACCCAACCTGGAGCATGGGGAGCAGGTGAGGTACTGCAGGTGAGCGAGGGAAATTCAGCACAGAATAAGTAGAGAAGTAGTATAGTAATATCTGGCTAAACTAGATGAATTCAAGTCTCCAGGGCCAGATGAATTACATCCAAGGATATTAAAAGAACTGGCAGAAGTCATTTCTGAATCACTTGCAATAATCTTTCAAAACTCTTGGAGAACAGGAGAAGTCCCAGCAGGCTGGAGGAGGGCAAATGTTGTCCCCATCTTCAAGAAAGGAAAAAAAGAGGACCCAAATAATTATCGCTCAGTCAGCCTGACATCAATACCAAGAAAGATCCTAGAGCAGATCATTAACCAGTCAGTTAGAAAGCAATGCCGTAATCACTAAAAGCCAGCATGGATTTCTCAAAAATAAGTCATGCTCTTACCTCTTTTTAATGATAGGGTTACAAGCTTGGTAGATGAAGGGAATGCTGTAGATGTAGCATATCTTGACCTCAGTAAGGGCTTTGACAAAGTTCCCATGACATTCTTGCAAAGAAGCTAGTAAAATGCAGGCTGGACAGGGCTACTGTTAGGTGGATTGGTAATTGGTTGAACCCAAAGGGTGATCACCAATTGCTGCTTTTCATTCTGGAGAGAAGTGACTACTGGGGTGCCACAGGGTTCTGTCCTGGGCCCAGTGCTATTCAATATCTTCATCAGTGACTTGGATGAAGGAGTGGAGGGCATGCTGATCAAATTTGCAGATGATACCAAATTGGGAGGGGTTGCTAATACACCAGAGGACAGGATCAAAATTCAAAATCACTTTGTCAGATTGGAGACCTGGGCCAAAGCTAACAAAATGAATTTCAACAGAGAGAAATGTAAGGTCCTGCACTTAGGCAGAAAAAATGGAATGCACAAATATAGGATGGGGGACATGTGGCTGGATAGCAGTATGTGTGAAAGGGATCTAGGGGTCTTGGTAGATCACTAGCTGAACATGAGTCAGCAGTGTGATGTGGCAGCCAAGAAAACCAACGCAATTCTTGGTTGCATCAATAGGAGTATGGTGTCAAGATCAAGGGAGGTAATGGTACCACTTTAATCTGCATTGGTTAGGCCTCATTTGGAATACTGTGTCCAGTTCTGGGTACCTCAATTCAAGAAGGATACCGACAAGCTGGAACATGTCGAGAGGAGGGTGACCAAAATGGTGAAGGGTCTAGAAGCCATGGCCTATGAAGAACAGCTTAGGGCGCTGGGTATGTTTAGTCTGCAGAAGAGAAAGTTAAGAGGGGACATGATAGCCATGTTTAAATATTTGAAGGGATGTCATGTTGAGGAGGGAGCGGGCTTGTTCTCTGCCACTCCAGAGACTAGGGCAAGGAGCAATGGATTCAAGCTGTAGGAAAGGAGATTCCACTTGAACCTCAGGACGAACCTCCTGACAGTCAGAGCTGTCCGGCAGTGGAATGTGCTGCCTCAGAGTGTGGTAGAGTCTCCTTCTCTGGAGGTTTTTAAGGAGAGGCTGGATGGCCGTCTGTTGTGAATGCTTTGATGGATATTCCTGAATAGCAGGAGGTTGGACTTGGTGGCCCCTGAGGTCTCTTCCAACTCTATGATTTTATGAAAAGCAGCAAGATAAGGAAGAGCTAAATTATGTAAGACCTTAAAAGTCAAAACAAGGAGTTTATAAAGGATCCTACAGCTTGGCCTTTAGTTTCTTAAATAAACATATTCTTTAAAACTGCCATATGTTGAAAAAATGCTGTTCTAACTGGCTGGTGCAAAAGGGAGCTGTCTGAAGACGTGCTACAGTTCGTATTAAGATTACAAGGTGCTCTGTGTTCCATTTGTATTTTCCAATTTTAATTGCAAGAAGAATATATTTTAAGAATGTTTCTGTGTTTGCACTTTGTTAAATTTTTTACTGAGTAATATTCAGCAATAGATTGCCGCACCACCCTCTTTTTACATATTATGTTCTTTAAAATATTATGGGTAAAGGATTAAGATATGTTTGTTCTCCTCTTACTAATAATCTCTTTTTATCAAAATAATTTTATAGGACCTGTAGTCCTCTCCCAAGCCTTCTGCCATATTGTTGATTTTATTTATGTTTTATTTTTCAATTGCTCAAACTTGTAAGCTGATTTGAATTTTTTTAAAAAAAAATAAAAAGGCAAACAGTAAATTGGCAAAATTAATTTTTGGAAATATTTTTGGATAGAGATGTCAGTTATTAGGTTTCCATACCAGGTGCTTTTAGTTGATTTTTTTCTGATTCCCTATCCCCTCACAGTAGTAAGTGTTGATATCTTGGTGTGCATGTGTTCATGTATATAACATGTAGGTTTTACTGATGTACATTGTGTAAAATAAATTTTCTTTTGTAGTTTGGGAGAACAGAAGTAATCGACAATACACTGAACCCAGATTTCGTAAGAAAATTTATAATGGATTACTTTTTTGAGGAGAGACAGAATCTGCGGTTTGACTTGTAAGTTTATTTACGTACAGTTTCTATGGTGGTGTAGTACTGCATAGTTTAGATACTATAATAAAGTTATATGGTTCTACTATAATAATTGTGTATGGTTTTGACACTATAATAGTGCATGATTCCAATAAAGTGCAAATGGCTAAATGAAGTGGAATTTTAAATCATGTAGCAGGAAAGTCTGTTTTTACCTAAGACACAAGATTGTTGTGAGTGATCACAAATGCAACCCATGGTTCTTCTTTGTGGTCTCTGTTACTCTCAGAGGATTAACTGTAGTGCATCTTTCAGACACTTCTATAATTGTTATGCAAGTGTTTTGGTGGTAGCCTCTCCTTCACAGGTACATTTGACCAGCCATGTTCCCACTCAAACTCTTGGTTCACTTTTCATCTGCCACAGCTCTCTGCTGGTTCCACTACTGTTCCTCATACCACTGTTTCCACCAATGCTTTGGCAGTTGTTTTGGTTCTGAAGCCTTCTCCACACAATTCTTCTTCTTTTGGATTGCACCTCCTTCTGTGACCTTGTCATCATCTCCATGCAGATCACACTTTCACTGTTCTAAGACCATTGCATCTTATGACACCAACTGGGATTCAACTTTATCTTTCTCCATTGTTGTTCAGCACACACCTCCTAACATTCTTGGTGAGCACAAATCTGTTTTGCCCACAGATGATATCTACACCTTTGCAGAGTTGATGGTCTGCATGGCCAGGTCCCTCCCACTCAACACTAAGCCTCACAGACAGGATCCTAAGGACCCATCTTCAGGAGACTTCAAGCGAAGGTTCCTATACCTTGTATCCCTCTTATTTTAGCTCTCTTTAAGATTGCAAGGCTGTCTTGGAGCAAACCATCATCTGTAAGACCTACATCTAAGAAGATGGACATTTTGATTCCAGCTCTGGCTCTCTCAATGCTGAAAGGCCATCTCTGTTGTTGTTGAAGCTGCACAGACCAAGACAACTAAAAAGAACATAATGACCTCTACCAACAAAGGTCACAAGCTTGATATCCTCACTAAAAAATTCTCTTCAGCCACAGCATTGTCCTGTTGCATCGCTAACTATGAGGCATGTATGTCAGCATATCAGCAATATCTATGGGAATGAATGACACCACTCTTAGATGACAACTGTTGTTTGGCAGCAGCTCTTCAATCTGAGGTTTATACTTTAGCATCACAGAAGCTTACAGTATAGTGAAGCATGTTGTTGACTGCAGTGCAAAATCTCTTGTGTCAGCAATAGCTAGGTTTGTCTCACCATGCCAGGAGTACAATTGAGGATTTGCTGTTTGACAAGTCTGGGTTGTTCCACACGGACAGGATGACACCTTGGAACATATCCAGAAAATGCAGACCATTGCCTGTAAATTTGGCTTGCTTTCTCATTGCTCCTAGTCATTCCAGACATAAATAGTCTTGGCTGAGACACCTGTCAACTTCTAAATGAGCCTACAGCATTGCTGCTCCTCCTAGCTCTCTACTGGCAGAGATAGACACTCTTCTCCAGAAAGGAACCATTGAACCCTTGCCACCATTCTCCATCCTGCAGGGGTTTTTCTCCCACTGCTTCATTGTTCAAAGAAGCCTTGTGGACTTCACCCCATTCTGGACCTGAGAGATGTGAACTCATTCATCCATCCTAGACATTTCTGTATAGTCACCTTGAAATCTATTGTTTCATTGCTGAAAGAAGAAAATTGATTTGCAACCTTGAATCTCAAAGCTTATTTCCACATTGGTATGAGACCATTGCACAAGTGCTACCTCTGCTTCACTGTAGAAAGAAAGGCCTACTGATTTTGTTTCTTGCCTTTTGGACTGTCCACCACCCCACACGTCTTTACAAAAAGTACATGGCAGTCATGGAGGCTTGGTTATGCCAACAGGATGTCATTGTCTGTCCATGCATAGATAACTGGCTCCTTGTTGCACTTTCCAGGTCACACCTCCTTTCAAATAACACATTTCACCCTTTGAGTGCTCAACAACCTAGATCTCATAATCAACTTCGCCAAGGCCCACTTCTGGCCATCCTGTACCATCCAGATCATCAGAGCAGTGCTCAAGTTCCCTGAATGTGGGACTGTTCCTTCCTTGAGATTGGTTTCACAAACTGAATTGTGCTGTTCTTTGCTGCTGCTGCTCCAGACAAGTGCCTGCTGAGCTTGCTGAAGGTCTCCTTGGCATTATGGATTCCATGACCTTTGTGATCCTGAACCTTCACCTTCAAATGTGACTGCTTCAAGCCTGGTTCTTCTCCTCTTTGCATTCAATGTCCTTGCAGATTCACCTTGGATGTGTTTGATGATTCCAGGGGCACTTCATTGCTCTCTGGAGTAGTGGCTCCATACTGACAGTCTGCTATCTGAGATGCCCCTTTCTCCCATGCCAACCCACAAAGTCTCTGACAATGGACACATCCACGGTCAGTTGGAGCACTCATATGGACAGTCTCTCCACCAAGGGGCAATGGACAGATGGTGAAACTGAGCTTCACATCAACACCCTTGGGATTTTGGTGAGAGAGAAAGCTCTCTGTGCTTTCGAGTCTCTGGTAAGGCATCAAGCAGTTCAACTGGTATCAGACAACACCACAGTCATCTGTTGCTTGAACAAGCAAAGAGGCACATGGTTAAAGATTCTTCTGCACCTCACTCTTCAAATCTGGGACTGGTACCTGGACAGAGCCATCCTATTCTCAGTTATTCATCTTCCAGCAGATGAGAACACCTTAGTCAATGCTCTCAGCAGATCACTGGTGTACTACCACAAATGGAAGCTTCATCTAGATCAGTGGTTCTCAACCTGTGGGTCCCCAGATGTTCGTGGACTTCAGCTCCCAGAAGCCCCAGCCACTATGGTCAATGCTCAGGGCTTCTGGGAGCTGAAGTCCATGAACATCTGGGGACCCACAGGTTGAGAACCACTGATCTAGATGTTCTCCAATCTATGTTCCACAAAACCCGCCCTTTCTCCCCTCTTCTGTCATGCTCAATATCCTTAGTTTCTGGGCTGCTGCTTTGGTGATCATGGAACTGAGGGTTTGAGTGGGAACATGCCTGGTCATATGTACCAGTGGAGGAGGGGCTACTGCCAAAACAGTTGTGTAACAGTTGTAGAAGTGTCTGAAAGATGCACTGCACAGGTGAAATTAACTCATTTGCGTAAGTTCACAGATGACAACTAGAAGAACCACAGTTACAGGTGAACAACCTGTTCTTCCACAGTTTTCATCACTGTCACAAAACTCCATATTCTGATAAATAATATCAGTTGAACAGAAGAAGGCTGTACACTTCTACTTAGAAGTAAGGCCTCTTAAGTTAAGTGAAACTTATTCCAAGATAAGAATATATAGAAATGTTGTCAAAATTGTAATTGGAAATGTAAATTGAACTTATTTGCTTTTGTTTTTAATTAAAGTTTTGACAATAATAAAATATTGTGTGAAAATTCTAACTCAGAGTCCTAGATATCTGTATCTTATTTTTTATTTCCAGATTAATATGAATCCAAATTTCATTTATACTTTGCCAGAGGCATGGAAATATTCACAAGTTTACCAATATGTGACATTAAACAAATAAGTACAGACCATAGAAGAAGAAATTATATGAGAACAGACCAATACACTTCAAGAAATTGTATAAAAATATATTATCATCTGCAGAACAAATCTGTATACATATGCTCAACAAAGACATACAAGCCATTTACAATGAATAATCTGATTTTGGTTGTATCTAGTGAAATATATTTATAATTTTTGAAGTGACTTGTATCTGAGGCCTAAACCAGATGCAGAGAAATCATGATTAAAGCTTTTGAAATCAGTGGCTTTAAACATGCTAAACTCAGCACTGGATTTAAACCTATATTTTTGTCTCGTTGTTGCATGCCTTAAGGTTGTTTTTAACTTAAGCCAACCCCAAGACAAATCTGTCACAGAGTTGTCTCAACAAGATTTTTCACAGAGGGTTTGCTATTCATCTGAGGCTGAGAGAGTGTGACTTGCGCAAGGTCACCCAGTGGGTTTCCATGATTGAGTAGGGATTTAACCTCTAGTCTCCTAGAGTCCTACTCCAGCACTAAAGCCACTACACTATGTTTGTGCAGTATTACATTGTAAAAGAGCTTTAATGTTTTCGCTTTAACATCCTCTATGTAGTGTGTACCAGCCACTTAGATTTTCCTTGCGGTGGTTTAACAGTACTTCTATAAACACTGCTCACCACCTTAATTCCAAACAAGCCCAATTTTTCTCTGAGAAAAGGATCAAATGGAATCCCTTGTTGCAATCAGATTTGCAACAGAGGCTTTACTCTGAGGAATTTCTGAAATTAAGAAAGGACCTGATTCAAGTATCCAGTGTCGAGTCTGCAAATCAGTTGTATACACAATTAACAAACTCCCTCAGACCCTTTTTTTTAAAAAAAGGCACCCCACTCAGAAAATCGTCAAACCAAAAGCGATAATGCTTGGTTTGACAAAGATTGCAGGAATCTAAAAAGACAAATGGGAAAAGCCATCAAATTATACTGATCCACTAAGTCCTCTGAAATTCCCTCACACTTCTATGATCTTTGTAAAAAATATAAAAGATTAATTAGTGAGAAAAAAAGGATATATTACAAGGAACAGTGGAAGGAACTAAGCCTAGCACTCCTGCAAAAGAATCCATCGAAATTCTGGGATACAATTGCAAGGCTCGAAAAAAGGTCACCTCCAGTTTTAGAAGGAATTATTTCTAAAAACAACTAGGAAAGCTATTTTGGAAAGATATTTACTGATTCAGACCATCTTAAGATTATTCCCCAGGACTATACTGGACCTAGATGGGAACATAGCTGGGAAAATATTTCTATAGATAGGGCTAATTCATTAATAGTAAGACTAAAGAAAGGTAAAGCACCTGGTGAAGATGGCCTTCCATCAGATTTTTATATTGCATTTTCTGACTGGTGGGCTCCAATTTTTGCTTCATTATTTTCTTTAATTAATAATGCAGGAGTTACACCACCTAATTGGTCATCTGCTATTGTAGTTCCAACCTACAAAAAGGGTCCTAGAAATGATCCAGGAAATTATAGGCCCATTAGTCTCTTGGATGTTTCTGGGAAAATTTATACCAGGTCTCTTCTAGATACATTGGAGGATTGGGTGGAAGAGCATGCATTGCTGGCTCCAGAACAGGCTGGCTTCCGTTCAGGCAGGTCAACTCTGGATAACTGTTTTATGTTGAAATATGTTATTGATAAATATTTGGCAGGAGCTGTAAAGCATATTTTTGTGGCATTCATTGATTTGAAGGCTGCTTTCGAATCTATTTCACGGGAACGTCTTTAGGTTAAATTACAAACTATGGGTATTGATAAGAATCTTTTAAAATGTATAATATCCCTTTATTCAAATACATCCTTGAAAGTCAGAGTTGATGGTACACACCTATAAGACTTGATACCTGTCTCTAAAGGAGTAAGACGAGGGTGTCTGCTTGCTCCCCTTCTTTTCAACTTATTTATAAATGATGTAGTTGAGTTCTTAAAAGGTGACCAATTTTTCCCAGTTAAAATTGGAAATCAGAAATATTTGATCCTATTGTATGCAGATGATGCTATTCTGATTTCCTATACTCAAGTAGGCCTGCGTAGATTGTTGAATCAGTTTAGTTTATACTGTAAGAATGAACAACTTTCCATCAACTATCAAAAAACAAAAGTGCTGGTATTCGGTAAATCCAAAAAAATTTATAACTGGCTACTTGATGGGAATAAATTGGAACAAATCTCCTCCTTTAAATATCTTGATGTGGTCTTCCACTGGGCTGGTAAATGGTCTTCACAGGTTCAATCAAGTACCCTGTTAGCTGAAAGAAAATTAAATGGTTTATTAAAATTCTATAGCACAAAAGGGGGCAATATGATTCAACCCACTTTAGAACTCTATAGGCTCAGAGTCATGCCAAAACTGCTGTTTGGAGCACCACTCTGGGCTCTGGCTGATCTAGATACATTAGAGAGAGCACAAAATAAATTTCTGCGCAGACTTCCACAAAATTAGCATTGCTCCGTGCAGAGTTAGGTATAATGCCAATTAGAACAGAGGCTCTTAGATTAGCCCTCCTTTTTTGGTTAAAAATTATTTTTAAGCAGGTATCTGAGTTCCTTTTGATGTCCTTTGAAGAGACTGATCCAAATTCATGGATGCATAAAATGCAATTGGTTGTCATGAATTTGGGGTTTTCTGTTCCTTTTTTCCTGACTCAGGGGTATGATAAAGCAAAATTAATTATACTTCAAAGACTCAAAGATATAGCGATGCAATCCCAGATGACTGAGATTAAGTCCTGCCAATCTAATACATTTTTTGTTTCCTACATTCTGCTGGCTGGCCCCTCCTGAAACTGTAAACCCCAGGATTCCAGAGGATGTTGAAAGTGGAATCATCGTGCTATAACAGCCTAATGCGGAAATGGCCTGAGAGTTCATGAAATGTAAATGTCTGTGATGCATAGGCCTTTTCCGCACTTTGATTTAGCGACAGGGCAAAGCGTCCTCCGGCAAGGATGTTTGCACTTAGGGGCGGACTGGGTCCGGACTACTTTATGTATGTCCGGACTTCAGCCTGCTCCAGAACAACCAGAACTGGTGGTTCGCCATGCTATTGAAAGACCGCTTAAAAGAGGTCTTTCAATAGCACAGCGCGCCCCACTCCATTGCTGCACTAATGTGTAGATTTGCAGGCTCGCACCAGCAAGAGGCTGCAAATCTTCCAGGGGCGGGCTTTAGGCTGCCAAGCTTCTCCGGTTGGTGGAGATCCTCCACCAACTGGAAAGCGCCATTTTCGTCCCCGGAACAGTGTGTAGCGCAGCCATGCACTGCTCCGGATCAGCCTGGATCAGCGGAGGGAGCGCACCAGCCCGGTAAGTATCAGAACGCCCCATTTTCCCCCCAAAGTGCGAAAAAGCCCCCTCTCTCTCACATGCACACAGTCCCACAACCTCTCAAGCCACTCAGTTGATAGGAAGAAAGGAACACATGTGCTCTGAATCAGTGGGGACAATTTAAGCAATCATGGATGCATCTCTTCTTTCTGTCATCCTACTGCTTCTTCTTCCTCCTTCTTCTCATCACCCCCACCTCTTTCCTCCCCAACAGCACCTTCCCTTCCTAAGAGTTGCTTCCTGATGTATCTCTTCGCACATGCACCCACAACCAAAAAGCTTCCTAAGGCTCTCTCATCTCCCTCAAACTTCCTCTTCTAGCAAAAAGACCCTGACATGTTTTCAGGTGACAAGAAAAGTTCAAGTGGTTGAGCTCTATCCCCACCAAATCTGGTCACCATTGCTCCAATAAATGTCAGAGAAGGAAATCAAATATTCTAAGAGGCAAGACAGGAAGCAGAGCCTGCAGGACCTAGAAATATTTGTGGTTTTTCCACATTCGTAGGATCCTGTGTCATTAATGCCCACAAAAGTTGAGGGCTGACTGTAGATTTTTATGGCACAGGTAATTTAAATAGCATAGCTCACAATTAATACATGCATTTTTCTGTAGATGCATGCAAATTCCATTAAATATAGATTTATTTTTCAATACAGTAGCTTTAGAATGTAAAGAAGTTGAACTAAATAATAGAATAAAACAATCTTTTAAACTGTTCATGTGCACAATTCAGAATATATTCTATCAGCTTCACTGGAACCTTGGTTAAGTATTCCCAATTATATCCAGTCCAGGCTCAAGGAGTTATTTGCCATTGTGCCAGTTATATTTGCCTTACCTTGGGCAAATGTGCAGTTTGTGCTGGCTATGATTCTATTAGGAAGTTCCTTTGCTATCTGTGATATATATATTTTTTCATACAGAACTTTGGGGAACTGCTGCTGAGTTACACTTTCACTTCATGGCTAAAATGAGATTTACATGCAAATGTAGGCCCATTGCTCTTGCTCATAATCTAGCTCCAAAATTAATGCTATAGTAAGAAAAATAATTTAAAAAACCTCTCTTTTTCCTGGATATTTCTGCATATAACTTAATTCATTTCTTTCTTTTTCATGATAGATATGATGTTGATTCAAAGAGCCCAGACTTATCAAAGCATGTATGTACTACTTGATTTTAATATTAAAAGCATGTCCTGATATGATTAATCTGTGGAAATTTCCATGGGATTGCTATGTCAGTTTGCTGTAGCAAAAATAGCAGAGTCTTCTGGCACCTTGGAGACAAACAAGTTTTATTTGGCCTAAGCCTTTGTGTACTTCATTATATGCATGGAGTATAACCTTAGTTGGCAGATGTTTATACACATGTGGGGAAAAATGGAGTTCAAAAGATACTAACATAGCAGTGATCTCAACAGTAGTCAATTTTTGGGAGCTGACAAGCAGAAGTTCTTTTGTGGTATGGCACTGGCCATCACAAAGGATTTCTCATGTTACTGTTGGCTGATTTTACAGAAAACATTGGTTTTAATCTTTGCACAGTGAAATCCTGTAACTTGATCCTATAATCTGTGGTAGTCACATGATCTAATACAGCCACAAACCCATTGCACTAATACTGACAAGCTCATAAACTTGAACATAACAAGAATGGGGAAAGACTACTAAGAAAGAGTGCATGCCAAGAAGGAATGACATCCCTGAAAAAAATATTTGAGCTTCATGCATTTTTATAATGATACTTTTTTTAGGATTTCTTGGGGCAAGCATTCTGTACACTTGGAGAGATTGTTGGATCACAAGGAAGCAGATTAGAAAAGCCAATAGTGTAAGTATAATTTTATAATTGTGTTTATCTATTTTAACAGTTTTAATTGCCTACATTTTCTAAGTGCTTTATATATAAAACAATCCCTAGAAGCAGATTCAGGATGTTACAGGCGCTTGCATTTGATGCTAAATTTCTTATGTTCTTTGTGTCTTTACCAGTAGCTTTTTGTGTTTTCCTAACGTCAAGAGAACCTTGCATTTCTTCATGTATGAGAAATTAGGATTCTAGACAGACCATAGTTGATGGCATTATTTTATCCACTGATGTCTTTTCTGAATTTGAATGGTATTTGATATGAAAGTCTGTCTTTCAAGGAGTATAGACTAATAGATTAGTTTTAGAAGTTTAAAAGATTTTCTTTGAAGTATTGCTTTCATATTAACTGCATTCAAACACAATGCTAAACCAGTTTACGATTTTAAGAATGAGCCTCAGTAAGGCTTAGCCTCAGAAACTTCTACTTTTAGAAGAAATGCACCTTATCACAATTTCCAACCCAGATAAACTTTTGGGTTGTATTACTGAACATGTTGTCAGAGTTTGGATGTCACAACAACCTGAGGTCAATCTCAAAACAAAAAGTTTAAAAGGTTTCAGTTGGCAACATAGAATCATAGGGAAGCACAGTAAAAGGAAGGCTTTTTTTTTCAGATATGTTTGAAACAAGAGAATGACCAAGGAAACTATGGGGCTGTGGTCCATGGTAAAATGTGAATAGAACACAGTAAATAGGCAAAAATTCTTCACACCTATCTTGTTTCATTTTTATCTCTCCAAAAAGAGAACTGTGGACATGTTACCCTGTGAATTGGGGGTCCCAGGAGGGGCGCCCAAACAACCAAACAAACCAAGCAAAGATGGGGAAATTAACTCGAGCGCTGTCTTGGCTAACGAGAGGCAGGGTAACTTAGCGGGGATCTTTTACCCTATATATACAGGTTCAGGTCAGTGAGCAGTCAGACAGTTTAAACTGGCAACAATGCCAGATAGCAATTATTAAGAAAACACAACCTCACAGCTAACTAGAAATAGGAAATAGAGTTTTGGGGGAATGGGTGATACGTCACCTATCTCGCAGTCCTGGCGAAGTCCAATTGAAGAGAAGGAAACTCAGCACAGCAGCCGAGGGGAATTCGCTGAACAGAGCGGCAGCAAGGCTGGATAGAAGTCCGAAGCGATCCCAGGAAGCTCTCAGAGCTTGGGGTTTTTATTAGGGAAGGTATGACTCTGGGCTAGTCTGGTCTTGGGTGAAAACAATGAGTTTTGGGCTGGAGACAGTGTCTCCGAAAGATCAGGATTTACATGATTGAGTTAGGGTCCGAATTGACAATAGTATGGCCAGTATGTAGATGCGGCTAGCTTGGCAGTTAAGCACTCAGCTCGCCAGGGTGCCCTCTCAGGGCAGAGGGTCTCTTTGTTTTAACACACATTTGTAATGAAGGTGTTTGTTTCGGGAGGTCTCCTAAAGCAGATCTGGCAGTTTCTGGCTTGCTTAGGTGTAAACAAAAATGATTCAGCATTTAATAGCCATGCCTAGCATCGTGCTTGTTCAGCGGCCTCACAAACACTTGGCTGGTGGCAGAGCAGGGCCGAATTATGATATCAAAATGATATCTAAAGGTTACCAAAGACCAGGCCAGTTCACGGTGGTAACAGACATCCATGCATCAGTAGAGACCATGGTAAGGGACCTGAATTGCAAAGATTGCTACGGAGATAATTAGGAATCACACAGATATCCTAAATGAGTTCAAATCTGCAGGGCCAGACAAACTGCATCCCAGGGTACTGAGGGTACTTGCTGATGTCCTCGCTGAACCACTTGCCGTCTTTTTGAGAATTCTTAAAGAACAAGTGAGGTGCCAAAGGACAGGAAAAGAGCAAACATTGTCCCCTTCTTCAAAAGGAGATCCAGGGAACTACAGACTAGTTACCTTGACCTCAATACCAGGAAACATATTAGCATGGATTATAGAGGAATTTGTTTCCAAGCATCTGGATGTTGATAACAATGGTCAGTAGGAGCCAGCATGGGTTTATCAAGAAAAAATACTACCAAACAAATTTTATATATATTTTTTTTAGGTCATTCATTTAGTAAATAATGAGAATACTGTAGATGATGTTCATCTAGATTTCAGGAAAGCATTTGATGAAGTCTCCAATGATATTTTGATTAGTAAACTAATAAAATGTGGAATAAAAAAAAATTAACAACACAACTGCAGGAGACTCTCAAAAAAGATACAAACCATCAAACCCAGAGATTTGAAAAAAGCCAAAGCAAATAAAGAAGAAATGTAAATATAATACCTATTAGGAAAATAATTGTTCTACACACCAAATAAGAGACTACTTAACATGAAACAACCAAAGTCAATAAATACTGTATTTTCCGGCATATAAGATACCCTTTTTTCCTCAAAGAATGCCTTCTGAAAATGGAGTGTGTCTTGAACACCGACAAATGCAGATAACTCCTGCCCACCAAGGCACAAAGGATAGGAAAAGCACCTTTCTGTTCCTTTTTGCCTTGGCAGGGAGGTCTCTCCACCCAGGCAGAAATGACAGGAATGGGGGAGAAAGGAGCTCCTTTCACCCCCCTTCCTGTTCTTTCTGCCTTAGCAGGTTGGTCTCCTGCCACCCCCACCTGCCACCCCCCATGCTGGCTTGCCAACCCCACCCCCTGTGCTGGCTCGCCACGCCTCCATGCCCTCTCTCCATTTTCTGTGGAGAAGATGCTGTTTACTGTGCCAGAAAGTGTAAATTTAGCACAGAGTAATACTGAGCTACAGTAGCTTCTATGTAACAAACAATATTTTCTGCACAGAAGATAAAATTTCTTCTTCTGTTGGAGGTTTCATGCAAGAATGTCCCGGGGAAGAAAGTTGTCTGTCTACTGATTTGAGACCATTGGTCCATGTAAATTTTGTTCCTCTCCCCTGCCTGGAGTGTCTTTTCAGAATTTCAGACAGGTTCCATCCCAATCACATCTGCAGAGGTCTCCTTACCCCGGCAGAAAGGACAGAGGGGAGCTCTTCCTTTTCTTTCCGACTTGGTGGGGAAGTCTCCCACCCAGGCAGAAACAACAGGAATGGGGGATAGGATACTAAAAATTTTTTTCCTAAAGAATACAATCTGAAAATAGGGTGCATCTTATACGCTGATGCACCTGATACACTGGCAAATACACTAAACCATATAACTAAAGCATTTATAGTTTACAGGAGACAATTACATAGTGAATCTGAATTTAATGTATACAATATTATAAAGGCAGCTGGATGATTAACATAAAGTAAATTTCAAGTAAATTTAAGGCTTAAAGTCCATAATACAAATAGAAGTCCTCCAAAAATTATTATCCGTTAATCTTTAAACCATGTGTCCTTTAACAAGTGTGCTAAGAAGCTGGAAGAAGTTTACTAAAAAGCTGTATTTGTGATATATAGTGAGGAGTTATAAAAGCTATACTGAAGAGCTGTAGTAATGATATGCTTATAAATGGCAAAATCATCTCTTTTAAGTCTTCATAATATATGCTTAATTCCAAAACTATGAAGTCATTTAAAAAAGACCTTCATCAGTAACAAGGAACAAATAATGTTTTCTAGCTGATATTCCTAGTATTTTCCAAACTTCAAGAAGCCCTCAGAGAATTTGCTTTTATCAAGACACATGTCCTGGTGTCTCAATAAAAGCAAATTCTGGGTGGGCTTCTTGGGAGTGTTGTACTGTTTTCAAATATTGTTGAAAGCTTAGTTTTGATGGAATTAAACTAGGTCCCTGTTGTTCCCTGGTGGAATTTAGTTTCCAAAGTTAAAATGGCCGTGGCATTTACAAGCAGGGCACAGAACTGTGTATTTGTTAATGATGGCTAAGGACTTGTTGCAGATGTTTGATGTGTGTTTGCTTTATTACTCCGTGTGTTTGTATATGGGATGCTTCTTTATGTTGTTTGTAGGTCTTGGTATGCAATATATTCCTGTCTCTATTGTGTTCCCTGTGTTTTTGCTTCTACCTAGCCCCTAGACATCTTTACTTGTGCCATATTGCTGTGCACATAACATGTTCATGTGCTGTGGTATTTAATGGGTTTGCAAGTGTTTGATTTCCTTTTTTGTATTAATGAATATTTTCTGTCTGTTCACATTGAGCACACTGCTGCTTGTTGATACATATGTTTACATATGATGATCTTTCCCTTTTTTTTTTTTACATAGGCCACTATTTATGCATAGTACTGTTTGTTGCTGTGTGTACAGTCCTCCCTCTGCACTCACAGGTTTAACATTCGCTAATTTGATTATTTGTGAGGTGCACACATTCCTTCCCCCATCTCCTCCCATTTCTTTGCCTTTTGCCCATGAAGCAGAAACCAGAGATTTGACCCTTCCGGTTGGAAAAAAGGTTTTGTATTATGCCGGCGAGAGTCGGCTGGGATAGTTCCCAAAAGTAACCGACCCCCCTCTCTTCATATTCACAGCGATTTATACATTTTCCAGTACAATCATCACATGCTCAAGAAAAGGAAACAGAACAAGAAAGAAAACAGATCTGTTGTATGTAGGTTCCCACCAGTGTCTACATATGTTGCAAATCTTCTGTAGCGAAGCCAAAAGCTAGCGAGCCGAGCCAAACCAATAACATTCCATTATACAAGGTTCCATTGTATTCCACAGAGGGACTTCAATTGCAGAGAAAATTAACTGCTTCCCCCTCACACCCAGAGGTCATCTAGACTGACCCACGACCACACCCAGATGCGCATGCCTTCCTTCTCTGTGCCCAAGCAAAAGGCAAGGGAATCAGGGGAAAGATATGCTTGCCACCCCATTCCCTTGCCTTTTGTCCAGGCACAGAGAACACATGCTGGGGCAAAAAGCAAGGGAATGGCAAAAGGGAGTGGGGGGAGCACTGTGTTCAGAGAAGGAAGGTGCACATGTGCCTTTTCCTCCCACTCCCGTGCTTTTTGCCCTGGTGTGTGTGCCTGCCTTCTCTGCATCCCGGCAAAAGGCAAGGGAATTGGGAGAAGACACAGAGAATGCATGCTGAGTCAAAAAGCCAGAAAATGGGAGGCACACAGGCATCCTCCCACATCCCCTTGCCTGGGCATGGAGAAGGAAAGCAGGCACACCTGAGCAAAAAGCTAAAGAATGGGAGGAGGATACATGCATGCGTCCTTTCCCCATTCTCTTGCTTTTTGCATGGGCATGGAGAATGAAGGCAGGTGCTCTTGGGGAAAAGACAAGGGAAATGAGTGTGTGTGCGTGTGTGTGTGCACATACCTCCTCTCCCAATTCCCTTGCCTTTTGCCTAGATGCTGAACAGGACAGCAAAAGGGACAGCAATGGGAAGGAGAGTGCAGGGAAGAGTTATTGGCAATTTTTCCATTTCTACACTCTAAATCCTCATGAAAGTAGAGTGACCATTGTATTTGCAAGTAAACTGCTGTTGAATCTATTTGCCTGTGCCATGCTCATAAAAATATAATGAGCCTTTCTGGCCTGTTGGAAAATACAGCATTCTCTCTTCCCTACCTCTTTAGCTGGGATAGACCTCTCAACAGTTAGTCTGTGTATGTATTTAAAATTATTGGCTGTAGCATTTAGACTTTATACTCTGCTTTCCGTGATTTGCTTAGCTTAGAAGGCCAAGCCTCTTACTCTCTCTAAGATCTCTGTTCTCTGCTGTCAACTCTCTACTGTAATTTCTCCAATATGCTAAGCAGACCTCTCAACTAATTAGTTGGTGAGTTTAAAGGAGAACTATATTTTCTCCAATAGCTGACTTAAATAGTTTGAATCACGCTTCTTTGATGAATGTGTCATTATAATTTTTTTTTACTAAATGTTTTTTAAATTTGAAATCTGCTGTCTGCCTTACGTTCTTCAAATCGGCCATCATTTTAAGCCACACCTAAATTGGGAAATGCTTTTCTCTGCAACTCTGCTGATATAGAGTTACCACAGGACTAACAGTCTGGATAACTCTCAATTCCCAGCATGGCCAAATAGCCCAGTGTTCTGTTCTACAGCAGTCAATGGGCTGCTTAAGGGAGGCCTATAGCACACATGAGCACAATAGTACCCCTCTGCTATAGTTCCCTAGGAACTAGTACAGAGAGTCATACTATCTCTGATACTGGAGGTAATGTATAGCTATCATAGCTAGTGGAATTGTTCTCCATAAGGACAATGGCCTTGTCAAAGCTACTTGTTAGTGGCCATCACCATAGCTTATGATACAGTTTCTTATTTTAACTACGCATGAAGAAGTATTGTCTTATCTTGGTAAGCATACACATTCCTCTGTATCTTCACAAGTGTCTTCTGAGGGAGGGGTGTCTCGTGTTTCCTGCACACTTTGTTTTGGCCTATTCCTGTGCATTTTTGCTTATGGTGTGCTCCTCAGTGTGTGATGGGTGCTGAATGCATTTGCACTTGACATGCTTCTTCATGGGCCTGGATGAGAACAGAAATGTGTTCTTGCACACATCAACACATACAATTTACAAGTCTCTAGTTTGGCCTCACTGTTCTAGTTTTTTACTGCTGCATTCATTTCTTTGCAGTTTGTGGTAACATCTGTTGACTATAATGCTGAGGTACTAAAAGTTAACTGCCTCAGCTTTAGCTTCCTTACCTCTCAGGCACTAAGTAACAGTGAATTACACTCTATATATGGTGATTTTCAAATTATCTTAGAAACTAGAAGATAATAACAGCAGGTTTAATAATAGTATTTAATTTTTAATAAAGCCTTTGGGGCCTAACTGATTTATTTAAGTGCACATAGTTTTAAACTGCTTTAACTTTTTAAGGTCTGTTTTAATCTTTAGTTTTTTTAATATGCTTTTTAGTCTATTTAATTATTTTTATTGTTTTAAATTTTTAATTGCCCTATGATCCTAGGATATAGAATAGGATACAAGTATTTTAATTAGGAAATAAATAAAATAAAATGGATATAATAAAATAGCCTACCTTACACAAAAAAACAAGAGAGTAATTTGGCACCTTAAAAACTATCTCATTTATTATAATGTGAGCTTTCATGGTCTACAGCCCACTTTATCAGTTGCTCATGCTTTAAAATATATTTTTAATGTATTAAGTGTCCCATAAGGCTCTTTCTGTTTTAGCTGAAACAGACTAAATTGATATAAGAGAAGACTTACATAATTGATATAAAGGTTACTGAGGTTTTCACTGGTTTCTCTTTTAGTACTTTTGTAACTTTTTTATTCTGCAAATGGTGTGGAATTGTTTTGTTCATAATTATTGCAAGATTTGCTGAGTGGTGTGAATGAATGTATGTATATGAGAAAAATGTATGTAAACATAATAAATGTATATAACACTCTTTTGGTACCTTAAGTGAAACATGAATACACAGTGAACTTAACTGACACATATCCTTTCCACCCACCATAGAGGACCCATTAGTGACTTCCCTTTTCAAATAAAAAGGATTAAAACAGCTTTATTTTAAGAACACCACTAATGCACTTACAAACTCACTCATTCATCCAGATGCATGGAAACTGTAAGTCCAGGAACCTACCTTACTTTCTATGCAGTGTAAACATTACATCTCCTTGTTTACAATTTAATTTCCATGCACCCTTGGTCATTCGCCCCCAGTAATCTGGAGGCAGGGAGAACAATAAAATTCCAAATGTTGTAGATTTTTAACATGACACTGTTTCCCCTATATATTTTCATTTTATTTAAAGAGAATGGCATACAGTAGTAATTATGGATTTTATATGAGAAAAGGAACACAGTTGATTAATGAGAATCTAGAAACTAATATAATTAGGAATGCATTGTGACAATTGGTAAGTCAATTTGTTAGAAAACTTTATTTCCATAAACAGTAGTATTTCATCTCAGTTCCCTTTTTGTTACAGAGGAATTCCTGGGAGGAAATGTGGAACAATAATACTGACAGCAGAGGAACTGAACTGCTGCCGGGTAAATTAAAATTTTGGCTTTCTTTTGCTACAGTGTATCACTTGGTTCTTGCTAATAATCCTTAAAGAGCATACTTACCCTCTTACATATTAGTAACCTCTGAAGCACATGTATCAAACACAAGGCCCACGGGCCAAATCTGACCTGCCAGGCCATTTCATGTGGCCCTTGCACCTCTCCTGCAGCTGCAGCACTCCCCCCCACCTGGCAAGCCCAATCCCCACATTGTAGGCCCCCAGCTGCCAGTTTTCTGAACAGGGGCCCAGCAGCCAGCACTCGTGATCTACTTCTACTTCTGACTGCTCTTCTGTCCAAGTCTTACCATCAGAGCATTTCTGCTGGTTAGCATGGTAACACTCCATGCAGCTCACAAAAGTTGAACAGAGGAGCAGTCAGAAGTAGAAGTAGATTGCGAATGCTGGCTGCTGGGTCTCTTCAGAATACTGGCAGCTGGGGCCCCGCAATGTGGGGATCGGGCTCACCAGGTACAGAGAGGGGCTGGGGGCCAGAAAAAGACACACAGAGAGTCTCAGCTGGAACCAAAGCTAAACAAAGTTCATGTAATAAACAGTGCTTGGTAATATTTGTCTGATGATTAAAAAAACCCCTTTGTTTTCAAAACTCATTTTTCAATAAATTGTACAACAGTTGTACGCTTGAATATCTCCTTGCCATTGTTTTTCCTGGGCTTTTAGTTTCAGAACTAGTTATTACTAAAACCAGTAATAATCGAATGCAGAGACAATTATTTAATATGATAAAAGAGTGGTTACATTTATATAGTCTTAGAGATACAACCGGTCCTTTGAGGGCAACAATAATGCTGATGCGGCCCTAGATGAAATTGAGTTTGACATCCCTGCTCTGGAGCATACTCTCCTGGGTGGATGAGATAGATTATCTAGATGCATTTCAAGTTGGATATTGGCTTGGCTGTGGGACTGAAACAATTTTTGTTTGTCACCATGATGGATAACATTTGTTGGGAACTGGACTGGAATGTGTCCCTGTTAGTTCTGTTGAACCTCTCAGTGACTTTCCATACAATCAACCATGGTTTCCTTTTAAACGACCTTGGTGGGATGGGACTTGGCATCACTGTTCTACAGTATTCTACAATCCTTCCCTGCTCTACCACAGTTATCTTACCCTAGTGTAAACTGTTGTATTTGAAATATAGAATCACTTCATAATGAGACTGCAATCACATCAGAATGGCTCAGAATAGTATGTACATTCTGGGCCTTCATGAGCAGCAACCGTGTATTTGCAAAGGTATGCAGGTAGCAGTGTTGATAGCCTGCTGTTCATGAATGGGTTGCCTGTGCATGGAGTTTCAAGTAGCCTTCAATGTACTCTTAATGGAAGTGGAAAAGGTGTGCCCAGACTGTCCCACTTTAGACTATTATAGGTTCACACAATTGCAAAAATAGTCTCTGTCCATAAATATTCTGTGCTTGTGAGAAAGGGAAGACTGATATTTATTCTGGTATGTGGAAGTTCTCTATAAGGTTGTATGTGATCCTATAAGGTTACATATGGAGTCTAAAGTGCTATTGCTTGGACAAGTTTATTACTTCACTAATTACAAAGGCATTATTTGACAGTAATTTTATGTAAAGTGGATATGAGATCAAATTGGAATCTTTGTTCATCTATTAGCTATTTAATTGGCAGTGGTCAACTGCCACATCTTAGTTTCCCATCTATAAAATTGGGCTAATAGCTATTCACCTCATAGAAATAAAAAACATAATTTTCTTTAGAAGGAACAAGCAATGGATGTTATAACCAGTTGCCTCTCCTATTTAATCTAATTCTCAACAATGTCTTATAGTTTAGTTTACAGGACAAAAATCTATTCTGTCAGATCGATTGCTTTAACCTCATTGGGTATGACCCATTTACATGATAGTCAACGGAGTGTAAAGAGGTTTATTCAGTCTGTCAAGCCCTGGGCCTGTTGTGCAAGTCTGTCATGCCTGTATTGCTCAGCGTAAGTTGTAGATAGTAGAAATAATAGCTTTCTATGTGAAAATATGACATTTTTGTCTCACATTGGACTTCAGCTCTCATCAGTCTTGGGCAATGGTGAGAGATGACTAGCATATTACATGGAGGTCAACAATCTCTCCATCTCTGCTTTAAACTAAGAAGATACAGAGATCCTACCAGCATAAAAGATTCTGAAGGAAATTGGGATTTGAAAGTGAGTGAGATCAGATGCAGATTCTTTATAGGATTCCATGATTTCATCCATACAAGCGTAACATACATGCTAGCCTAAGTCAGTCTGTTGGGTATATCTTCTCTGCCTAATTGCTTATCTCTCTGTATGCATAAAGTGCCCATTCTGTCTGTAGTACTTCGTCACTGTGGTGTAGCAGTGAAACAGTACAGAGACATCAACATTGCTGTTTGAAGAAATGATTATTTCAAAAGCACACAATGTACTTCAAACTTTCCTTTTAAAGATATTATTTCCTGATTCTTATATCCTAATTCTTTATATATAAATAAGGGGTGGGACAAATCTAGAATTTTCCAGATCTAAATCCCTGGAAGGTTCTGGGAATCCACAAATCTCATGAATCTTGAATCTTTTGAATCCTTTTTTTTAAAAAATGTTTAAAAAACGATCGTCCACTCTGCACGTCCCTGTAGGCCACCTCCAAAGCGCCCACACTGGTGGTAGTGATGGGGGTGCAGAGAAGTGGCAATCGCCCTCTTTCACACCCCTGCCACAGCAGGTGGAGGCCCCAGGGCATGCAGGATCGTGGCCATCGCCGGCCCTACTCGCCCCTGCGGGCCTGATCCTGGGCACCCATGCAAACACAAGCCCCAAGGCATGCAGGAACACAGCCATCACCAGCCCTGCTTGCCCCTGTGGGCCTGAGCTTGCGTGGGTGGCTGGAATCCTTTCCAAGGATTCAAGAATTTGATTGGCCCATCCCTAATATAAATCCTGATTTCTCCATTCTTTTACAAAATTTAAATCCTGTTCTGATAAATGGTGCTTTTTTAAGGTGGACTTGGGCCTATTTGGATAGGGTTGTACTTTGACAAAAGTCCAGGTTTGTAGTCTGGAAATGCTGTTCGGTGTGGTCCTGTCTCTGGCGGTCCAGCCAGCTTGCACCATCTAAAGCTGTTGCAACAGATACAGCTTTTCTTGCTCAGAGACAGCTTGGTCAAAATTTTGACAATTTCAGTAATGTGCTGTCTGATCTATTGTAATGAGATGTACATGCAGCTGCAGAAAACAGTTACTGTAAAATATTGCAGCTAGACTGATAACTGAGATGACATACATGGAGCACATCTCACCAGAAATCTTTGCTTTGTTTTAACTTGTAATTTAATTTTATCACAATATAGCACAGAAACTTAGAATTACTGTAAATTGATAAAAAACATATGATACAAAGAGTGAAAGTAATGCTTCATGGTTCAGAATTGATGACAATTTCTAGGTTAAAAACAAAGAGAGTAAAATTCTATAGTACTTTTTTCTTTTGATGTTATTGTTAGAATAAAATAAATCTTAAACTTGATTAGTAGTCATGCCAATTGTTTTTTTCTGAAAATAATACATACAATATAAATATGTATTAATATATATTATCCATGCTTCTTTTATTAGGATGCTGTATTGATGCAATTCTGTGCAAACAAATTAGACAAGAAAGATTTCTTTGGAAAATCGGATCCCTTTCTGGTATTTTTTCGCAGCAATGAAGATGGCAGGTAGATATTCTTTACTTCTGTTAAACATTTAAGAAAATCTAAGTTCTGATGGTGATCAAGAAATCTGATGTGTAGTATATCAACAGTTTCTTTTAACTTCCTGAGCAGTATCATCTCTTATTTTATTTAAAAATACAGATTGCCATTTCAAAAAGATAAGACAATATACATTTCTTTTGTAGAATTTATTCACGTGGCTTTTCAAACATACTGTCAGTATTCTGCACATATGAAGTTGCAATGATGGTCTTGGATAAACAAATATAATTCACTAATAGCTGGTTTCATAAGAGATAAGTATTGTAATAGGACTTCATTCGTGTTTGCTTAATTTGTGCAATGTAGTGGTTGGGAGTGGAGGAATAAGCAAGATTTCAGGACATGGGAAATCAGCAGAACTGAGGAATTGTACAGTGGTAGCTTTTAGAACAGAGCTTTCTAAACTTTTCATGTTGGTGACACACTTTTTTAGACATGCGTCATTTCGCAACACAGTAATTCAGTTTTACTAGCAAACCAGAGCTTAAACTAACCCCTTATAAGAGATACAGACACATACATAAATAGTAATAACAAAATGTAGGGGGACACAACATATCTTATGAAAACCTTTCATATATTTTAAAAAATGTATGATTTATAAATAATATCATACATTTCCAAGATTGTAGGTGACACACTAATGTGTCATGGCACACCATTTGGAAAGCCCTGTTTTAGAATATGCATTACTTGCTTTCCCATTCAGTCTTCTTAAGCTTTTCTCTTCCTGTGCTATTGCAACCAGGACTGGGGAAGGGGCAGAATAACCTTATTAGTCTCTAGCAGCAATTACAACAAGAATGTTCTGGCATCTTTAAAAAAATTAAATTTATTTGGCATAAGCTTTCATGGATTACAATCTATTTCATGTAATGAAGCAGAGGGCATTTGACAAAAAGTTGTGCAAGTGGTATAAATGGCAAATGGTATAAATAACAAAGAGACCTGTGACACCTTAAACACTGCAAGTAAAACTTGTCAGTGTTTAAGGTGTCACAGTTCTCTTTGTTATTTAAACCATTACATTCATACACACCCTTTGCTAAGGATCCACAACATTGTTTATTACACTATTTGGAATGCTGAAAAACATGTTTATATTACGTATTGAGGGAAAGGTACTCTCCATATCTTAGAGTCCCTATTTTGTTTGGAGCAAATGAATTCTCAGATACACGTAAGAACAATCTCACTGGATCAGATAAAGGATCCATCTAGTCTGTTCCCATTCAGATATTTTCAGAAAGGTCAAAGTAATGCATAAAATCAACGACCCTTTTTCTTTGTGGTCTCTGTGAAATCACACAAATGAATCTTGGCACTAGCACAGAAGCCCTTTCCAGAAAATTCTATAGGTAAGTGATTTTGGGCAGAAACCCTGGCCTCATCCTCTCACTGTACTTGTCTTAGTGCATCTCACCCTCTTCCCTCAGTTCCTTTTGCCTGCCAAACTAGCAGTTTCTTAAGGAACATTATCCTCTGTTTATTTTTTCTCTTTATCATCTTTCATTTGCATAATGTTCTTTTATTGTTATTATTTATATAGCATCATCTATGTTCATGGTGCTCAACAACTAAAGCAACCAAAACCGTCCATCCTTCTGAAGAATATATATGTATATACAGTGCCTCCTCCATATACCTGGAGTGGGGAGAGGTTTCCATTCCAAGAACTCTTGTGTAAAACAAAAAACACAAACATTCCATCCCATTATCATCTGTGGTTAAAATGGGTGCACACTCATCTTAATATGGGCACATGCCCAGCATGGTTTCATGAGACCCTGCATTCATGTGTGTGGAAGTCACACCAGAAGTGGAAAAGAAGACAGTGGCCTTGAGCAACCACATTAAATGACTGACCTGAGAAATAAGATGAAAACCAGCTGAGAACTGAATCAATAAACCCTAATTCATGAAGTGAATCCAACAAAATAACACAATCAATTGTGTCAAGGCTACAAAGAGATCAAGGAGAATAAGGACTGCATATAGGCCTTTTGACTTGCCCTGAAGGAGATCATCTGCATTTTTGAAAAGAGTTGCTTCCATAGAGCACAAAGGGCAAAATCCAGATTGAAAGGGATTCATTACAGAAATATGAAGAAGAAAGTCAAGGTAACATAAACAGCATGTTCCCATCAGGGCCCAAGGCATGGGTGGCAAGGTTCATCCAGTACAGGCACCAGGGCTGGGCCTAGGGACAGGTGCTGGATCAGGAAGCCAAGGGTCAGGGCACAACAACAGTTCAAGGCAGCAGTCCTCTGGGTAGCAAGAGTCCAGGGGGCAGAGGCAAGAAGTAGGTCCAGGAGATCAGAGCACATGAGAATCCAAGGCAACAGGCATACACAGGGCCAGAGGCAGGTCCAAGAGACAGGCAGGAGGTCAGAGCACAGCAAGGGATCAAAGCAGTAAAAGCCTACTGGGTAACAAGAGTTCACAGGGCCAGAAAACAGGACAAAAGTCCAACTCCGAGAGGCTACAAACAGTACTAGCAAAGACTGCAGAGTAACCCAGCCCTTATATAGCTGGCTGCTCCAGCTGTTCTGCATCAGAGCAGCCAGCTGGGTCTGAAGTACTGGGCAGGATTCTGCAAAGAACAGGGTCAAGGCCAGGATCCTTGCAGACAGAATCCTGCAAGGACTTAGTCACAGACCCGAACCCTTATGGTTCCAAAACTTTTGAGAGGAAAGGCAACAATGAAACAGAGCAATAATTACAAAAGAAGATGGATAAGTGAAGGCTTCTTAAGAACCATAGAAACAGTAACATGTTTAAACTTAGAAGGAAATGAACCAGTAGAAAGGGACAGATTAATAAGAAAAGAAGAGAGAATAGCAAGGGCAACCATAAGTAAGAAGTGAAAAAGAACAAGATCAAGAGAGCAGATAGAAAGATTCAAAGGCATCAATATTTTGGATAATCCATCTGACAAGGGGGAAAAAGAAAATGTAGAAGAAGCAAACATTTGATATGTTGGTAATGAGGAAAAGTTCAGGAGCAGTAAGTTCTGAATGGATATTTTCAATTCTAGTTTTAAAGAAAGTTGTAAAATCATCAGCAGAGAATGATGGCGGGAGAGGGAGAGAGGAAGGTTTAAAAGACAATTTAAGATAGAAAAGACACACTGTAGGTACTGTGTGTTAGCATGAATCAGTGAAGTACAGTCAACCATCCGTATTTGTGAGTTTGACTTTCACAGATTTGATTATTTGTAAGGTTTTTTCAAGCCCTGTCCCCTCCCCCCACACCTCAGGTGCTTCTTTTCTGGGGGAACCTTCCCTCTCAGCTGCTCTGATCAGACACTGCAGCCCTTTAGAAACCACAAATGGTGTCTTCTATGCTGTAAACTCTGCATGCTAGTTCAGAAGATACCCACACACTTCTGACATCATATATGCAGGAGAAGAAGTTAGGGGCAACTCCCCTAGAAGGAATTATTCCTTGGCTTCAGTCATATTACAGAGGAACTGGGAGCCATCCAAAGAGTGTGCTGTTGGGGAGTATTGCTTTGCCATTCTCCTTGATACTGAGCCCATCCTCTTCTTCTTTACATTTGATATTAATAGGAGAATGCAAAGGAGTATTCTCTGTATTCAGTCTGCTCTGGCCAGCATAGTGATATTGGGTATCAAAAAGAATTATCAGTGCAGAGATCTTTCTTGTTGTGTGTCCTCTCATTGTCCATCATGTTACTGAGATAGATTGCCTTTTTGGAGAAACTATGCACATTCTTGTTTCCATAGCTGTGATCAAGGTCAAAGGACTTAGATTCATGACTGCAGGCACACTACTGTGCCACTGCCTCTTTAACCTCAATATCAATTGGTATTGGAGGTCCAAATTTCTACTGCCTATGACAGTGGTTCTCAACCTGTGGGTCCCCAGATGTTTTTGGACTTCAGCTCCCAGAAGCCCTGAGCATTGACCATAGTGGCTGGGGCTTCTGGGAGCTGAAGTCCAAAAACATCTGGGGACCCACAGGTTGAGAACCACTGGCCTATGAAATTGAGAGGTTATTGAGCCTAATAGCATCTACATCTGTAATGCCTCTAGTTTTTGCTTCAGGACTTTATAGGAATGGTTTCTCTCAGAGTTTGCACCAGAGACTAGTAACCATTACAAGAAAGGTTACCTATCCAATTTTGTTTGGAATTACCTTGGTTGGTTGGTACATCCTGGAATGCTTTGGAATGCTCTGCTGTGAACCACAATCCCAATCACTGTCACTGAGGGTGCTTCCATGGGAGTTTGGAGTACTCACTGTGAGACCCTTACAACAAAGGCAAGGTGATTGATGACAGAATGTTGGTTCCACATAAACATGGTCAAGCTCCTCACCATATTCAAGGCAATTTCTTTCTTCAGATTATTATTATTATTTTGTATCCTGCTTTTTCCCAAAATCAGCACTCAAAGTGGCTTGCAATTTGTATCAATTACTTCAATTAACATCAATTTCATATTACTTGGGATTGCCACAGACAACAGAACAGCCATGCTTTATGTGAACAAGCAAGGACCCATGCAAACACTCTACTTCTTATCATAGAATCATAGAGTTGGAAGAGACTACAAGGGCCATCCAGTCCATGACCCTGCTATCATCTTTGGGAGGAGAAGACAGTCTTCTTGCAGACACGTTGAGCAGCACTTTGGCATGACACATGACACATTCTGTTTTTTCAGATAAAAATGTGATGATGAGATTCATTAGATGTAGATCTCTTTGCTGCTCATACCAACACCATGTGCAAGAGATTCTGCAGCAGAGTGGATAGAGGGCCAGGCTTATTCAGGGATGCTTTTCTGTTCTTTTGGCTAGTTGATCTCTTTTACATGTTTCTTCTCATTCCTCTCTTGAGAAGAATCAGATCATAGATGAAATGCCCTCCTTTCATCCCAAGTGTCATTGCCATGATCTTGGAGAGACAGAAGTTTTGAGAATTACAAGAGATTGTAGTAGATCTCTCAAGCACAGTATATATGCACAAAATAGAGGTTCTAACAGTTCACCAGCCCATTCCACCCCACGGACAAGATCTAGCAGAGAAAGAAATCAAACTTAGTCTTCTTCATAAGGTATATAAAAATAGTTTTATTCATGAATATTTGTGCATAATTAGCACAGGTTCATTTTCTTGAAGAAAATAAGAAAAGGAAGATACTACATTGTATCAGGAGAGTTGGAGACTCTCGCCTAGAGAGAGAAAGCTCTTAAAAACATATGTTTCATGGAGGGCAGGGAGAGAGAGACAGAGATGTGAGCAGATCAGACCAGAGAACAAAGGGAATGCCCACATGATGCAGGAAGAGAGTGGATGTGAACAAAAAACCCCCACACAAACAGGAAGTAACCATAAACATGCTGTGCCTAAACTCCCAGAGAACAGCATGCAATCTAACAAAGGTTGCAAAACTTCCAACAAGAACCAGCAGTATCTGTTGGACTTAATCTCTTCCTCTTCTGCCATTCCCTTTTCCTTTTGTGTCATATCTTAATTAAATTGTTAGCCTGAGGCCAGGGAACTGTCAAATTAATAATTTGTAAGATGCTCTGAGATCCTTTCACTGAAGAGCAGGATGTAAATACTCCAAACAAGTTAACTCTATGTTGGTCATGCCAGCCATGGTTTCCAGTCCTCCATCTGTCCAAGGGATTTCATTACTACTTCCACATTAAGCAGAACTTCTCACCCAAGCACTGGGCAAAATGTGCCATCTAGGTTTGACAAACCTTTTTTATAATGACTTGAACCTGAAAGATTTAGAGTGTATTCCACTTGGGCAGTAACTACTTCTACTGCATTCCTTCAGGGTATGCCTCTGCTTGAAATATGTAGAATGTCCACCTTCATCTCCCAGTATCACTTAGATGCTCGGCCCAGAGCCAGTGTTTCCTTTGGACAAGCAGTCCTTTCTTCTGTTTTTAATTGACATGGATCCCACCTTGCTGGTAAGCCAGTCACCCATTTACATGATTTCACAGAGAAGAAGAACAGGTCACTTACCTGTAATGTGACTCTTTGAGCGGTTATCTGTAAGTTCATAGAACCCACCTGCCTCCCTTCCTTCCCTATCTGTTATCTTGCAATGGGCATGAAACTGAGGAGAGTGGCTGAAGCAAGCTGAAGTATGCTCAGTGAGAGGATGGAGGCAGGGTTTCTGGCAAAGAATGTTCAGCTGTAGTATGTTCTGGAAAGGGCTTCTGCACTAGTGCCAAGACCCATTTGTGTAAATTCACCGATGATCATTTGAAGAACCACACTTACCAGGCAACCAACCTATTCCTTTTGCAGCATACTGTCTCTCAACTTGAAGGTTTTATTTTGATATCTACCCAGTGCCAGCTTGATGTTCCCTAAATTTATCAAATCATCTTGTAAAGCTAATTAAGGTAAAACATAACCTAAAATCAGCAGTCACCATATCCAAAGGCAGTATTTTTTATTGTTTAATTACATACTGTGTGAAGAAATACTTTTTGTTGTTGTTTTTCTGAGTCTTTTGTCTATTAGAGTGATTTCATAACCATAACTAACTAGCGTGGTATACTGGTTTGAGTTTTCGCCTGCAACTCTGGCGACCAGGATCCAAAATCCTGCTTGGCTATGAAAACCCACTAGATGACGTTGGGCAAGTCATACTATCTCAGCTTCAGAGAAGAGCAAAAGCAAAAGCAAGCCATCTCTGAACAAATCTTGCCAAGAAAACCCAGTGATAGGTTCACCTCAAGGTCTCCATAAGTTGGAGACAACTTGAGGGCACACAGCAACAAACTGTGTTATGAGAGAGGAAAGAAAAAGTGCTACAGTCTTTTCTGTACACTATTTATAATTTTAGAAACCTCTATCATGCTGCTCCTTTCCTTTTTCTTTTTTAAAAAAACTTCCTAAGTCTTTAGCCATTACATATAAGGGATGTGTTTCAAACTCTTGATCATTTGGCTGACATTTTTAAATCACAGTCATCTTTTTGAAATGGCACAAACAGATCTATATGAGGGATTCTAAATGCAGCACCATACAAGTATAAGTAAGAACTTTACTTCTTTCGATGCCTTATTTTCATTTCCTTTTCTATAATCTTTTTTTTGTCTGTTTCTTTAATTCCAGCACAATAGGATGTCATTTTAATTGAGCTGCCCTGCATATCTCCAAAATATTTTTTTTTTCTGGAGGTTTTTTTTTTTTTTCACAGTTCCATGCATAATTGTATGGATGATGTTGGATTTTTTTCTGTGTTACTGGTTGTGAGGACAGTCCCCGGTTGTGGTGTGGCTTTTCACATCACCTCAGCGTAGTGAGTGGAGAAGGTACCACATCATCAGCTGGGACACGTTTTCTTGTCAGCATTGACTTGGTCTACTATTTTTTCCATTCTCTATTTTTTTTTAAAAAAACCCTATCAAAAGAATTATGAGAGAAATGCATTAAAGTATACCACAGCTGTTTCCAAAATAATAAGAAAATCCTCAGAACAATGCGTGCATTGAAGGCAGATTGTTCTGAGGATTTTCTTATTATTTTGGAGGGGATTCTATGTCAAACTACAGAAAATCCAGACACTTTATGTTCTTAATCTAAAGATACAACTTCTCATTGGGATTGTTCGCCAAAGATTTGTTGTTGTTGTTTGCCCTCAAGTTGTTTCTGATTTATGAAGACACTAAGGTGACCCTATCCTGGGTTTTTCTTGGCATGATTTGTTCAGAGGGGGCTTACCTTGCTTTCCTCTGAGGTTGATAGAGTATGACTTACCCCAGATCACCCAGTGAGTTTCCATGGCCAAATGGAATCATAGTCTAACATTCAAGCCACAAGACCACACTGGCTCCCTTGCCAACATTTGAGTAGGGGTAAGGATTTGATGTCTGTGTTTGTTCCCTATAGGGTAGTCCAATGGCATCAGTGCATAGTCTACCATAACTCTTCTCATCTGGGCCCTTCTTCGTCAGACAGATCACCCTCTTTCTGCTGCCGGCAATCATGTGTCCTTCATATAACTTCTTTAATTTTTTTGTGTGTATGATACATATGTATAGGTGGCTTTTAAAATTGTTCTGATCACTAAGAAGAACTTTTTAAAATTTGCAATTAAATTTCCAGCTCCCTTAACTATCAAAAAGAAAGAAATACCAGAAATAAATAAAAATAAACATTGTTTTAATTTTTTTTAGCTTTACAATTTGCCACAAGACAGAAGTCATAAAGAATACATTAAACCCAGTGTGGCAAGCATTCAAGATATCTGTCAGAGCGCTTTGTAATGGAGATTATGACAGGTAAGAGATACTGAACTTTTTGTCTTAACTATAACTTTCTGTAGCCTGTAAAATCACATAAGCAAAACATTTCTAAGATTTTAGGCCCCTTAGTTGAATCACTTTCTTGGAAATACAAACTCAATATAAATTTTCAGTATGTAGCGGAGCCATCCTTCACAATTTTTTATTCATTGTATCCATATTTAAGATAATAATCCTGTGTATATTAGTTAGAAGTATATTTCTCTGTGTTCAAAGAACATTACTTTTATATCAGTACGCTTAAGATTGCAGCATAAGAGATGCATGAAATCAGGTAATATCTGTATACATATAGTTCCCGTTTGCTTCACGGATAGTTGATATCCAGATGAAAAGTTGTATTTCTAGAAACAAGGAGTCAGTGCTCTCATTGCAGTCAGAATATACAATCCTCCCTCCACATTTGCGTGGTTGACTTCTGCGAATTTGATTATTCACAAAGTACATGATTACCTCCCCATCCCATTTTCCTCCTCCCATCCATGCATTCCTCATCCCAGGGTTGCAAGGCTTGTGTTTAAAATGGACATTTTTTCCTTTTGAGTGAGCAAAGCTCCCTCGCACTGCTGAAGGCATTGCCTCTCTGCCATGTGGTTGCACATTCTCTGGTGTATTAACTCCTGATTGGCCAGGTGCTGTCTTTGCTCCTGCCCCTCCCTTTTCATGATGACCACCAGAAGTAATTAGAACTCCAGAACTCCCCTCTTCTCATTCTGAGAGGAAAGTGCTGATAAGCCTTTTAGGATGTCTTTTTCTTCCCTCTCCCAACACTAGGGCCATAGGCAAAGGAATGGGAGGGGAATTGCTGGGAGGATATTCACGTTTTTTCCACTTTCATGAGAGTTCTTTGCCTCGAGCCTTCATGAATGTGGAGGGGCTACTGTAGTTCCTGCTCTGTGTTGCTGAAAAGCAAACTGATAACACTTCAACAAAAGTTATTTTTGTTAAATGTCCATGGATATTCTGTCATGACCAAGGCCCTTTTCGCACCTTACCTTCGTCGCAGCAGTGGGAAAAAGCCCAAGAATCCATGGCATAAAAATCAACCTAAGAAGCATGTATTAGAATATGCTGGAGTTCTTCATGCCACAATCTGTCATGCAAGTGTCTAACACAGAGGTCCGGAAAGGACAGCCCTTGGCTGCCATGGAACCCCCAAACTTCACTTTTGTGGTTACCAAATCCTATTGCTGATCCTCTCAAAGCTCTTCAACACCCTCCTTTTAAAATATACCTGAAAACAATCCAGAACACAAGGCAATGACTAAAAAATTGGCATCTTGACATTCCCCTGCCAGAACCCTCCCCCTAGATCCCTAGGGCCTTTTTTCTCAGCCAACATTAGGAATATGCTATCACATTTGGTGGGTTGCAGTGTGCTGATGTGGCCTGTGAGGGCATATGGGCCAAAATTACCCTTTAGCCACTGTGTACTTGCCCATCTTTGTTCTAGTAAAATGAGTGGTGTCATATCTTCTGCATATTGATTACTTGATTCATTTTGCCATATTCGTAAACAAATTCAGGGGCTGGCAGACTGCTGACAGTTTCTGCTCCATCCTGTCTTCCCTCTTGGGCAACTTCAGTGTGAAAGTACAGGCAACAATACAAAAAACAGAATGGAATACAAAGTTTTAGTGTAGTTCTTTAGCCAGCCAAATCCAGCCATTTTATGTTGGGTTTTGTGTTAGGTAAAGTAAGAAGGGTCACTATTTGCACTTGTCAGAATGAATTACATACTTGCATTCTGCCAAAACTAAGGATTTCTGCTTTCTTTCTTTCATTTCATTGACAGAGGAAGGTATTTGCCAAATTGGAGAGAGAATGTAACCATCATAATAAACTTCAGGTGTCAAGATTTGTAATTATATAAATTACCCCCAATAAATAAACTTTGAAGAGCCAATTAAACTCTGAGGCAAATTGCCCAGCTTCATTATCTTATCTCTTAATATTTGCTTAAAAGTTGATGTTGATGTGATTAATCTAGACAGAAAGTGCAATGCCAACATCATGCATGTGGAATTTTGTGGAATAATAATTTTATGTACAACCCAGGCAAGAACAAAACTTTTAGCACTGCAATTAATGATAACTTAAGTAATGCCACTGGACACTTTTAGGTGTAAATAATTAGTTGCCCCCCCAACCACTCAGTTGAAATTTTACTTGAGAAAAATAAAAATCACTTGTTTTCATGGATGTTATAAAAGATACCCTAGTTAGGAGAAGGTGAAAAGTATACATTTCCTGAAAATATAGCACGTGTAACCAAGCCATATGTTTTAAGAAACAATCTTGATTACATTCTAAGGATGGAAAATACTAAGATCAAACATACTCTTTCTTTTCTTGAAGAATCTTGATAGTCTTACTAATTTCCTTAATAAGTTATATAAAACTAAACAAAGGGGAAAAGGATCCTCCTTTTATTTTTCTTGGGCAATAAAAATATTTGACTTTTAAAAGATTCTATTTAGTGATTAAATCAACACCACAGAATGAATAGAGCCCAAATAAATAGATTATATTGAGAAAGTTTCCTTTGGATAAATCAAGTTGTCTTTCACAGTTGGTATCCGTTATTGTCGTATATCAGGAGATAATCCTAAATACAAAATGTTGATATTTGGTGTGAAATGCTTTCCACACCTTTGATATGTTACCTCTTTTTAAAGTTCTATATGATTAAGCATGGTAAATCTAATGTATGGTTCCTATCTAATATTTGTTTTTACATGAAATATTAAGCATGCTGCTTCAGAAGCAGAATAATTTTGGATACAATTTATTTCTGAGTTTGTTTTCTTTGTAGCTTATGTTCAGTTACAAAATGATGTTAATGTGACTTCAAATAATTGGTTAGTATTAAAGAAATCTCTCTGGGCAAATTGACACCTTTGTTATAGTTGGAAGTGAACAAGAAGTCAAAGCAGCATTTTAAGTATTGGTTATGGTGACTGTTGACAACTAACTCAGTCAAGGATTCCTTCAGGAAACAATCAGTTCACCGTAAGCTTTTCACAGGACTAGAATAGACTGCAATAGCTGCTCACAAGATCTGCAAAAGTGTCATTAGAATCTTTATATATAACTTTATTATCATTAAAAGGTGGATGTCATTAGTTCTTGTCACTAATATAACAAGATGATGTATTTATGGTTATGACTATTGATATATATTATCCATTCATGTGGTTAACTGGGGACTTTGCTGTGGCAAGAAGCTTGCTCAACTTACCAGAAAGTTATTTCTCTTAGAGTAGATCTTGTTAGAATAGAGCTCATTAAATCATTTTGTTAGTGTGTTATTTACAGGATATCATTCTTCTGGTTATGATGTATAGTACTAGCATTTCTTGGCCTAAATTCAGTTGTTAATCTCACCCAGAGTAGACCCACTGCATCACTGGGAAATTGGTAAATCAACAGTTATGTAAATTTAATTGATTCAGTGTATCTACTCTAGTTAGGATTAACAATTGGATTTAAATCCTTGTGTCTCATTATTACAGCTGCCTATCAGTCATCTTTGAAATTATAAATAGTTAGTTTGAATAATTTAACCTACCCTCATAAAATTTTGGCTATGGATGACAGTTTGATTGAAGCATCGTCTTTGATTACTTTCATGTTTGAGCACAAAGCTTCCATAACATTTACAGTCAGCCATCTACTTTCGCAGGTTCAGCGTTCACAGATTTGATTATTCGCAGGTTCTTCTATTTTATTTGTTATTTTAAAAAATTCTTACTCTGTTTGTCCCGCCACAGAAAAAAATGTTCTCTATAGATTTGCACTGGGGGACCTGGAGATTCCTATAGAGAGTACTTATCTTGGCATTGTTAAATTCTCCAGTGTGATTCTCTGGCTCATTTCCACTGGTTGACCATAGAATCATGTTGGAGAACTTAGAGACTCCTAGAGAAGTGTTCTAAGGTTTTAAAAAAATAGCATTCGTAATTTTTATTTTTATTCATGTCTTTTTCAAATTTCACTGGGATCTTGCATCCGTAACCCTTGATCAAGTGGAGGGCTAATTGTAATACCATTTCCTTACAGTATGGAAATGCTACAAATTCACACCTCTGTCCTTTTATGTTTCTGCATATGCAATATGTCCCTCTGCTGTCAAAGGCCTATCATGGTGTGATGACAGATTGCCCATACCAGATTACTCACATAAACTATAACCATAGGCTCCTGTCACTTATCTTGCCCTTTAACCTCTAAATCTCCTCGGGATTTAATATTTCAGAACCCCAAGGTGGCTATAGTAATAGACCAGTAAATGTGTTCCTTTGTAGGTTCAAGTTTGTACAAGACTATTTACTCAGCTTCTCTCTTCAAAATAAATTACACTTAATCAGAGGTTAAAACAAGAACAAAAATCCCAAGTTTATTAGACAAAAGTTTCTTTGACACATATTGGCACAATACTTATTTCAGTGTTACTGTTCTGTGCTGTGGCATTTGTACTTTGGAACTCTTTCTTCTGGGAAATCAGTTCAGATGGACTAGATGGTACACTTTTCATCTTTGTATGAAAAACTGTTGTTTGCTAACATCTCCCTGGTTTGTTTTTAACTGGATTTTATGTTGGACATTTTGAGATTTTGTTGTACATTTAATTGTGCACCAACTAATGGAAAGACAGTTTAAACTTTTATCAGTTTAATATTGAATCAAAACCCCAAAGGCTATCACCTTTACTGCTTATTCATTACATGTGGACTGTACAATGCAAGTAATAAATCGTAATGTTCGTTACATTATTTATGCTGACAAGCTTTTCATTTATATTTGTATATAGCTTTTCTCTTTTTTATTTGTTTACAGAACAATTAAAGTAGAGGTATATGACTGGGATAGAGATGGAAGGTAATTGCTTTATTGTGCATTGCTAATTAAATATGCAAAGGGAATTATGTTATGTGAAATTTTATTATAGATACCGTTTGAAAGCTATTATGGAGGTGTTTTCATCAGTTAATCCTAAATATAAAATCTTAATTAATGGAAATTGCATGTTAGTAGGAAAGATATTAATCTGTTGAGCCATACAATTAAAGCAATTATAGCCTGCACATATGCTTAGTTGGCAGTCAGATGTATAGCAAACTTCTCTCTTCATTATGGTCAGAATAGTGTTTGTTAGTCCCAGCTAGGTTACATCCAGTGGATCAGTTTTTGGATGGTGAGTTAATACATAGATGACTCCCAGTGATTCTTCTCTAGCTAGGGGTAACAATAGGATTTAAGCCTAAGTGTTTTGAGATGCTGATATTGCTTGTGCAGTTGAAAGTTAATTGTACAAAATAATAAAAAGATGTAAATTTTTTTCATTAAAGTTTTAGCCTCCAAAACAGACTGAGCGCTCTTCTTAGAATCTTGAGAATCTTAACTTACATTTTTAAAATATAAGGTCTCACAATGCTTAACATTAAAAAAAAATGTTGGTTGAAATACTCCTTGTTGAATGAATTGCATTACTGATTTTCCATTGTAACTCTGGTTTGTCTACCTATTTTAACACCCAATGATGATTAAATTTGCCAGGTCAACTGTCACCAGCTCTTTTGTGACATGAAATAAATGAAGGTGTTCTGTTCATATGATGGGGAACTAAGCCTTGAAGAGTTTTATTGTTCCTTGAAGAGTTTTACTGAAGACCTGGCTATTAAATTCAGATTTATATGTGATATTCAACACCCCCATTTCTTTTGCCCATGAATGCCCTGTGGACTGAGTTCATGGAGAGATTACAAGGTTTCACAACACCAAATGATAGAATTATGGGAACTTCTTAGGCACATTTCTAAGAATCCTAACATTTGTATTGGGAATTTATATTGGAAGTATTTATTTTCACTTTTATCCATTAATCTATTTTGTTTTTATTTCTAGTCATGATTTTATTGGAGAATTCACAACAAGTTTTAGAGAATTGTCCAGAGGACAGTCACAGTTTAATGTGTATGAGGTAAATATCAAGACTATTTCCTTTTACATATCTTTGAGTTCAAAAAAATAACAGTTTGCACTGCCTACGTATCCTTTCTAACATATGCAAACCATCATTTCCTATAATTTTAACCATCTCTTTCACATGTATAGGAAATTCAGATTAAATGTATAATCTCCTTTGTGTACATTCACATCCTCTGGATGGCAAAAGAGGAACAATTGACACACTCTCAGGTTATTCCCCATGCACCAGTTGACTAAAGCAGGAGTCCAAGATCCTTTTTCTCTTACAACCAATGATTTCCTTCTCTTTTCTATTAGTTTTTTTTATTTTTTATCTTGCCAGCTTGATACGTTTTCGCTTTTACTCACATACATTTAATTGATAAAAAATAAGAATTTTAGGAAATGGAGGGAAATCATAAAAGAGAAGAGCTGTAGATGATAAGGAAGACAAAGGGGACATGGTTTTACATTTTGAGAAAAAGAAAAAAAACAACATGCCAGATCTGGTAACTGAGTCTAACTCACTGATTGCTGCCCACCAGATCTAGAGAATAATAAGATTGCCCCAAATCAGATCACTGCTATCCGATGAATCTCTAAAATGAAAGAAGACAGAGTATTAAAAAGAATTTTTATTACTTTGATAGAGAGTGAGTCAGAGGACTTGATTGCTTTAACCCTGCCAAAAAAAAAATAAAAAGCAAAGAGTAGAAAGTGTAGTAGAGAATGAGGCATTTAAAAACACCCCCCCAAAAAGTAAGTTAACCAACAGTATTAAAAAACCTGAGTTACCTTGTCCATCGAAGGATTAAAGATTCTGTTCAAGAGAAAACTTAAGCTGCACTTCAAGCCATGTTGGGGGTGGGGTTCCAAAATAGAGAGCAGAGCAGATGCAGGCAAAAGCACCAAATGGAATGTTCATGCAAATGGAGCTTCTGTGCAGTCTTGGGAGATGAGTAGCAGATCAGAGCAACATAGCCTTCCTTCGTAGTGTGTGCTGCCACTTAACAACCAGCTTCACTGAATCAACAGTAAAGTAATAGTGCAGCTTATGATCAGCATCAATGGACTAATTGTTTACAGTTCATGATTAAAGAGGTTGTAAGCAAAGAAATTAATTCAATTTTAATGCCACACAATGAATTGCACTTTAGTGCAGTAGGTCAGGCATCAAATACAAATGCAATAAATTAAAAGTTAATGGATGATTTAATTCAATACATTTTTAAAACCAGTGTCAAACTTGATTTATTTACAATGAGTTCTTCAAACAATGATTTTCAAAAATTGATGAATTCAGTTTCAGACAGTAGATAATAGAGAGCATAACAACAAGTAAATCAGAGAACTCAAATAGGAGAACAGGAATAGTACAGAACAAATCATGCTGTCAAACATGTGAGTGAAGAAGCAATTAGTAAAGGGGAAAAGTGCACCAAAAATCAAAGCACTTAGGAGATGTTGAAGCCTTTCCGGGTGAGAAATGGAGTATAACATATCAGAAAGGGAAGAAATACATCAATCACAATATGCATTGAAGAGGATGATACAGATAAAGAAAATATATCACATAGACTGTTTGCAATGGAGGAATTTAAGAGCCTGTTGAAAAGAGTAGTCCAAACACTAGACTTAGAATTTGGCCACAGTGGAACACAGAGGATAATGACAAAAGAAGTACTGACTACAGAATAGCATCAGTTTTAAGGAAGCTAGTGCCAAAATCAGCAGAAATTTCTTTACTGGAGGTATTTAGTAAAGTGATAGACATAGAATGTAATACCTAATTAAATACTGAAAGATGGCTTAGTTACAGCCAAAAGTTATATTTGTATAAAGAGAAGGATATGGAATTCCTCAAAGTGGCTCTAGTGGATGGCCTAACATGATGCTTATTTCTAGGGCCATTGTCCCAAAGGAGGGGAACACAATTCTAAAAATACAGTATAATACTACTTTGACATTGAGAAGGAATTCATGGAATCTATAATGTGACATGGAAAGCCTGTAGGAGCTGGTGCTTCAGCCAGTCAGTTAGCTTAGAAGATATCCAAGTTGGTGATATGCTCAGACTATATTTGTGAGGGTTTAAGATCTAACACATTGCAAAGGCAGGCAGCAGATTTGGCAACAGTTTTGAGGCCAGCATACCCTCATGTGAAAAGATTTCTAAAGGGGATATGTTGTTGGCACTATCACCTTTGCATAGATTACACTCATGGAATTTTAATTTAGTTGTAAATGTATTAACAAAATCTCCTGTTAAACCACTTAAAAAGACATATCAAAGAGTCCTTTCTTTTAACATGGGTTTCCTGGTATCAGTAACATCCTCAAGGAAGGTCTTAGAGTTAGCTGCTCTTTCCATAAATCCAATCTTGTGCAAGTTCCACCATGAGAAACTTACTTTAACATTAGACGTAACATTTCTACCAAAATGCCTGTTCAACAAGGGAGAGTATCACAATATATATGTACCAAATTTCTGCCCTAATCCAAAAATCCTTCAGAGAGGAAATGGCACACATTAAATATGAGGAGAATGGTTAAGGAATGTATTAAAGGAACAACAAGCTTCAGACACATGGAGGCATTGTTCATGCCCTTCCATCCTAAAACTTTAGGAAACAAAGTGCTGAAGCAAATGATTGTTCAGTGGTTAAAAGCAAATGCATCTTCCTATGTTATGACCATGCCAGGGTGCCACAACCAAAGCATGTGTGGCCTCATTTGACTCATTCTGTGGCAACTAGTACACTGTATACAGTTTCAGCATTTTTGGGATGTTTGCAGTGCTGCTGGTGGATGGACCCTTCTGTGTTTATAGGGTATTATAAAATAGATCAAATCAGCACAGGCAGCTTTTGGTCAGACTGTGCTGCAAATGAGTGAGGAGAATAAATTATAGCCACACCCTGCCTAATAGTTGGGGCTTGGGTAAATCCCAAGAGTGTGTGGTTTTCCTTTCCTTTGTCATTCAGAGAATGAGAAGGTGGTACTTACCATGAATGTTCATTCTTGGATGGTAGGAAAAGCAACGCATCCCCTCCCAATTTTCGGTTGCACAAAAAACAACAAAAAAGTAAGGATTGGGTTTTTGGATGAAACTAATGGAAAAGAGAAGGGAGTCAACAGACATAACAGAAAAAGAATCTTGGACTCCTGCCTAGTCAGGTGGTATGCAGGTAATAACCTGAGAATGTGTGGTTTGTTCCTGTTGCCATTGTTCCTCTTCCATTCCAAAAATGGAAATTTATAGTAAGTACCAACCTCTCATTTTATGTAACTGTAGTCAGTATATTTATCAGTTTCTTTTAGAAAATGAAGAACATTATATTCAATGAATTTAATTTTTCAGAAGTTCTACAAACATCAGTGTGTACATCCTTCAAAATTATATGTTTTCTTACAGATAAACCAGTTAAACAAGAAGTTCCAGACTTATGTTTTAATAAGCCATCAAACAAGTGTTAGCTTTCCTCAGAATAAAACCAGAGGTTTAGTTCAGGCATGCTCACTGTACTGATGGGAGAAAGGGTAAATAAGGGCCTTCCATCCTTACCTAATCGAAACTTGCATTTAAAAGAGTAAAAGGGCTTTATCAGATGGGAAAAGCAAATCACACTTAACAGTAGGATAATAGCATCTTTGACTGGACTTATCACTTGTTGTTGTTCCTCTTCTGTTGTTCTCCCAGTAGAAGATCATTTAAAAAGCAGTTCCTTTACAAAGGAGGTCAATCATATCATATGTAAGTCCCAACCAAAGATGCTATAAGTGCGATTTACCTGCCTCATGAAATAAGCTGTAGGAATACTTGGCATCTCACTGGTAGTTGTCTATTAGCATTAACTATATTCGTATTGTTATTATATTATTACCTTGTTGTATCTATGAAGAAATGCTCTCCCAAATAGTGGTAGTTCAGTTAAGCAGTAATTATATCACTAGAATATTTCTGTGTTGGCCTTCCTATCAAACAATGTGGAATAAACTTTAATTTTTCCATGGAGGTTTATCTTCCCCTTTTGAAACAAACTGCTTTACTGCTGGAATAAATTTGGCTAATAGGGAAGACACATGTAGATATACATTAACTTAGTAATTATCATCATAGATTATCACGTGTATCAGAGACTGAGAATATTTTGCAGTGTTGTGGAAGTAGTATTCCTAGCATTTGTGTGCAAAATTCAAGTACAGTAGACTTCCTTTCTTCTTCTGCATGGTCTCTGTAACTCACACAAATGAGTTTACTGCTTCCAGAGCTGTTATGCAAGCATTTTGGTAGTAGCCACTCCGCCCTGGTCCCTGTGAAGTCCCCACCATCGCAAAATGCAAAATCAGCCTTGCCTTTTCTTTTTGCCTCCACAGGGACTTCTCCCCACTCAGGCAAAACAACAGGAAGGGGGAGAAAGCAGTTCCTTTCACCCCCCCCATCTTTCCTTTCCTTTTTCCCTCTGTGCAAAACAACAGGAAGGCAGGGTTAAAGGAGCACTTGCATGATCACTCCTTCCCCCCTCACTTTCCAATGCATTTACGCCCAGCAGAAGTATTTGCCGGTGTATAAGATGCACCCCATATTCAGAAGGCATTTTTTGGGGGGAAAAAGTGTGTCTTTATACACAGGCAAATACGGTATGTGTTCTCTGAGCAATTTAAGGTTGCTGCTTTTCTTTTCTGAAGTATAATCAAGAGGTTGGTGTGTTGGTGTGTTCTGTGTAATTAAATGTGTCATAATTAGTTGAATTCACTATCTGTGGTTTTATTTCTGTTTAAGAACTTTCAATTTCTATTTTTAGGACTGTGCTGTTCTAAAACAGCTTCTACTACCTAAATGTATAAGCTCCAGTCCATCTAAAACTAGTTGTGATTTTCCATTGGAATTAATAAAGCTTAAGATAGCTGTGCCTAAGATGCCTCATTCATTTGAGTGGCATTTAAATGCAATCTCCAAGTGAGATAGATTATAACCACAACTCCTAGCAGTCCAGACATGGATTATACTGACCAAAACAAGCATTAACTCTCAGTTGATGATTCCTTTCTCCCTTTAATCTTGCTACTGTCACTGCTTTGTGACACACAAAGCAGTGCTGCTAAAATTATGTCTGAATTGCTGACTTAATTACAAAGCTAAATACGTTAGTTAGTCATTTTACATCTCCATTCTCAAACTTAAGGCAGGAAGTCTCTAGAAGTCTCCAGACTGGGGGATCCTGAGGGAAAGCTCAAGCTATTTAGGGTCTTTAGTGATCTATTTCTGGCAGTAAAAAAACAGGTGATGAGATCGTGGTCTCCTGGGAATATGCTTTTTTTCTTCATGGTTCTATCTGCAAGCAGCAGTAAACTAAAAGAGTTTTTATTTTACAACATTTGGAACAATCATTAGAGCAGCCAGTCAGATCTACTGACATTTTCTATCTGCTTTCCCAGTTGCATCACCTTCTTTGTACTCACTGAGCCTTCCAGATGAGTTACATTTACTTCTACCTAGGTACAAGCATTTCTTTTTGTCTGATTTTCTGTCTCCTAAATTTGCATTTGCCTGTCAGTTAATGTAGGAAGAACAAAACCTTTTCTTTCCACTTAAACAACCCTACCTTTGCATACTTCCTTCCCCACATTTCCTGAGCTTGATTTCAAGGACAAGAACTGGTGAGATACTATACTTTTGAACGTACTCCTTTGCTAGGATCATTTTTGTAAACTAGTGACCACAAGATAGTTAGGAGTAGGAAGGTGAGGGAAAGCAGAGGTTAAATAATTTAATATCACCTTATGCTGCCTAGCTTGTTAAGGAGGACAAATCAAGATGCATCTCCAATCCCAGACAGACTCTATACATATTCCCCTGCCAAACAAATTGGTTATGGTGGGATTTTTTCTTACAGATCAATATGATGTCTTTCACTTTTTCTCAAGGGCTGGATAAGGTATTCTGAGATAAAGGCCAGAATCCTGTATCAGCTACTTAGTTAAGTATACCTCTCCTGGCCTGAGCCCCACAAACCTGATGGAAGTTCCATTCATGCACACTCGAGCAGAGTGGATCTCCTTCTCTCTATACAGCTGATGCCCACTAAAATAGGTTTGTGGATGGAGTAATGATTGTGACATAGTGTTACAATCATGGCTAAGAAGGGATCATGAATACAAAACAGTTGCTCAGCTATACTTATCCATAACTGTTTTGTATTCATGATAGCTACTTAGTCACAATTTTGACACTATTATCACAAGTGACTAAGTAGCTGGTACAAAATTCCTGCCAAACTTGCTTCATTTTTGCAGTCCTATAATATATGTGCTGGTGAAGTTGCTACTGAAAATGAACAGTCTGATTCCCTGGGAATAAAATTGCTGGTAACAAACTTCATATGTGAATGTCTAAGTCCAATTTCTCGTTCCAACTACATAGAGCCATTGAAGCAATGGGGTTTACATAAATATTGATTTAACTTTCAATAGGTGGTTCTTTACTTGGAACTTAAAAATAGATTTCTCATCTTTCCACTAAAAATAGTAATCATGACATTGAACAGTAAAACAGCAGGGAAGATGTTTGAGGATTGTGCAGTGTTTGAATGAGTAATGTTTAGATGAGATGAGCCCTGGCTTTAAAAACAGGAGAAACATGTCCTTAAGAATAGGTAGATATTCCTCTGTTTTCGGATGCATAACAGTTAACATATTTCTATTAACCTACTTTTCCAGGTAATAAATCCAAAGAAAAAGGCAAAAAAGAAAAAATATGTTAATTCAGGAACAGTTAAGTACATGATTTTCCATCTGTTGTAATGTATATTAAGTGAGATATTTTTAATTCAACATTGTTCAAGAAACTCTAAAGCTTACAGACAGACAATATCTTTATTAGAACCAACCAAAAATTGCAAAGTAGTGAGAAAGCTTTTGTTGCTCTTAATGAAAATATTGAGTGATTGTTCATTTTGATTTGTTTTTCTTATGGACAACCATAGTTTTCCTTCAATTAATGTGAGGAATTGTGTAATGTATTCTGAGAGAAACTTAGTTCTTTATTGTAACCTTACCAAAAATGAACTTTCTGATTCCCTGGGAATTAATTGCTGGTAATAAAGTTCATACGTGATTGCTTGAAGAATGGTGTTGATTTAACTGAAGCCCATTCAAGCCTGCCAAACACTTCAGATGTTAAATGTAAATAGTTTGGTTATTTTGCTCAAACAGGACAAGATATTGTATTCCTGTTCTGATTTACAGAATTGGGACAGGAATCTGGCAAAAACAAACCACAACTTCTCTAGTTTTGTTCACAGAATAGTGTCAGGTAGTAGCATTGCACAATGCACACTATGCTTATAACTCGTCACTTATACACGTTGTACAACAAAAATGTACCATGCAGCAGTGCAAATCAGTCTGTAGCTTGTACTTATTTTTGCCAGACCATGTGATACTAATAATAATGGTGATGATAATGATGATATAGAGAAAACGGTTCTTTAAACTAAAAATGCCTTTTTATAAATACATAAGGAGTCTTGTGGGACAGAACTGGCAAGTGGAGGAAAGGAAAGTGTGGCAGGAACAGGATGGTCTTCAGACAAATATTTTTATTGTTAGAAATATGGAAATGCAGGTTGAGTTATTAATACATGTCAGTTGCAGATATAGTACTTATATTCCTTAGTACAGCATTCTGGAGAAGTTTTAAATAGTGCATGATTCTCAAATACTGTATAAAAATTTTTGTATTTGTGGTCATTTTGAAGATTAATGTTCATTACTTATTCCCTGTCACTTGCTCTCAGGTAACATTACTTTCCTTCCTTGTGGAAACAGAAGTTTCATTTCTTGACTATATAAAGGGAGGGTAAGTGATTCATTACTCTAGAATTATGATATAAGCAGTATACTAAAGAAATTGTTATTGCTTGGTTATTTCTTGGAGTAAGAACATTAATATCAGTGTAAGATTTCATCATGAAAAAGAAAAATGTACATGTATAAAATTTATTTGTGCGTATGCTGGTTTTTTTGCAAAACCATATTTACAATGTAATGTAAATATAAGTGTATCAGGACCTAGAAGCTGGGACCTGTTTTGTTATACTCCTCTTTCATCTACTGTTCCATTGCATCATTAACAGAAAATAATAAATGTACTAGTTCATAAAGTAGTGTATCACTTAGAAATACAGGTATTCTGAGGTATACCAAAACAAAGGAAATCACCTAATCTAGGAAGCGGTGAAATATATTCCCTTTTCAATAAGTATATATGTCTTCAACATGGAAATTGTAGATACACAATTTTATAGAACGTGCTAAAGATGATAAATTCTAGTTCAGTGATACATTACCTGGAGGAAATAATCAAAAAAGCATCATCTTCTGTTGGGGATTCTTCTCTATTGCAGATTCCTTAATTCCATTTTCTCCCAAATAGATACTAATGAGGATCAGAAGACAAATAGGTTGCACCAGGAAGGCAAGGGAAGCTCATTGACTGAATTCATTCCATTTATAGACTCTCTTTCTACCAAGGCAAATTCAAATTCAAATCAGTAAAACAGATAAAATGTGATCGAAGATTGAAAGAGCAACAGTGTTTCTGATCTTGTTTGTATGTAATAATAAACAGTTTGCAAACAAGCTGCAGTGAGTCTTGTCCTTACATTCTCTTCATTTCCTTTTCCTCTTTCTGTCTAACAGCACATGTTGCTCAGAAGCAAATTCTGTTTAGTTAAAAAACATGGGTATACGGTTGCCATCTCATTTTACATAGCATTCTGCTGCTCTCCATCCTGTCTCTAATATGCTACAGACTTCTGGCCCTTTTCATCATGCCCCCCTTGTTTTTTTTACACCTTCCTTGTTTGCTTTGCTTAATACACAACCTAAAGAATAGTTCTGGAAAACTCAGCAGCTCACTTATTGACACTGTAGGCATTAAATGTGTGATCACATTTAATGTATTTTGGTTTTAGTTTTTTTTAAATAGCAGCCACAGGGGCCTATTCAGAACTGAGACTATGGTACATGAGGTAAAGCATGTTCTCATAGAGACATTACCCTACTGAGATGATGCAGTTTTGTTTTTAAATGGATCTATCTGCAGGTTTTATACAAATCTAATTGAGGTGGTATTTATTTGTGAATTCATATGTATTTTACCAGTATATTAATTTAAAATCCGTGGCCAAAATCATGTATGGCAGTTAGGAATGCATAACCTGCAGTTACACACCTGTGACTATTCTGTACTCACAATCTCTCACAATCCCTCTAGTTTAGGGGCTACTGTGATATCACTGACTTGTGGTGTAAAATGTTGCTTAATTTACTATATGTTGAGGTAATTTGTTTAGGTATACACTGTGTATAAGGTGAGGAGCTGTTGGGAGTGGGTGAGAGAATGGGGTGTTGAGAATGAATGGTGACTGGCAGAATGGCTGAGGGGATTTGAAGAAAGTTGGTGAATGACTGTTGGGATAACAGTTGATACAGTCAGAGTAGTTAGGGTAATTAGAAGAAAGGACTCAGGGGAGCAAGGATTAGGATTAAGAATCAGGTTTAGGAATTAATGTATGCTCTTTAAGAGTAAATCTGATTCAGCTAGGAATGGAGTGTAAGAGAGAATAAGAGATGTATTTTAAATTTATTAAATCAATCTGTTTTGTTATTTTCAACTTCTGTTAATAAAATATTTGTTTTATATTTATATGCTTTTGGCCTCCAGGAACACTATATATTATACACTATATATTATAAAGTTTGTATTCAGACACAGGGTCTGTGGTGGCAGCAGTTAATAAAGAGGGGTGGTGTCTGGTTGGGATGTAAGATGCATAATATCTCACACCATATATCTTGACAGCATTTGGGAGATCCACAGAGTGATGGTCACAGCAGTAGGACAGGAGGAGGCCCTTACATTGGTGGCAGAGGTGGGGACTCTTAGTGGTAATGGTGAGATTTATGGAAGTCTTCACATTTGGTGGCAGCAGAGGTTTAGGCAGACCCTGACACCTGGTAGAAAAGTGGCGCGTTAAGTGGTCAACCTCATTCTCAGATAGGATGGAGGTCTGTTCCCTTGTCAATCAGGATGCAGGCTGCCATTCCCACCCTTCCTTGCATGAGCCATCTCCAGTGTGAGAAGGAATTGTGACAGAGACCCTGTGGCCCTTTCCGCACATGGAGGGGGAAACGGGGAAAACGCTCTAAAACGGAGCTTACTGGCAGCCAGGTAAGTCTGTCACCATGCGGAGCAGGGCGATCTCGCTGTTCCGCAGTCCTCTGGCATCCAGAATGGTGGCCTCAGCATCCAAAATGGCGGCTTCCAGCTGGCAGAGGCTCTCCACCAACTGGAGAAGCTCGCCAGCCTAAAGCCCATCCCCAGCAGATCTGCAGTCATGCACTAGTGCACGCCTGCAAATCTGCACCGGAGCGTGGCAACGGAGCTGCACAGGGCTACGTGCTCTGTGCTTTTTAAAAACCTCTGAAAAGAGGTTTTTAAAAAACACGCCGCGCCACCAGTTCCGGTTGCTTCGGAGTGGATTGAGGTGCGGAACTATGAAAAATAGCCCGCCCCAATCCACTTCATGGTGCAGAAGACCTCCGTTGGAGGTCGCTCTGCACCATTTTAATACCCTGGTGCGGAAAGGGCCTATGTCTACCTTTCCCAGTGAGAGTTGCTCGTGAGAGTAAGTGGAAATCCTGAGCGACAGAGGATCAGACCACTATAGATCACAGCAGCTGCTACTGTCAAGTGGGAATTTAGAGGGTTGAACCACAGTTGACTGCATAGTCCCATAAATACATTGCTTACACATACACAAGGACCATACAGGATTCTGGCCTGCTTCAGAAAAGAAACGGTTGAATGGGTTAGTACTGTTTAATAGGGCTGCAATATAGTTTCTCCATTGCGAACTGCTCTTCAAGTTGATATGTGGACTTTAAAGTGTGGAATACTCAAAGTATTCCAGCATGATTCTTTAGAGAAGTTACTCTTTTAAGTATCAGTTTAATAATGTTTAACCAGTTTAATAACTCTGCTTTTTAAAAGGCAAATTGGTGCCAGTGTGATGCTGGATTTATTTTTGATACGCTGTTTGACACTTTTACATACTATACCATGCATATTTACCTAAGTGGCATTCTGTTGGGTTTTCTTAATTTATTCTTCATGTAAGAATAATCATATTTAAGTATCTCACGTTTATTTTACTTTATAGGACTCAAATCAATTTCACTGTGGCTATTGATTTCACAGCTTCAAATGGTAAGTATTTTAAATTTATTTATATTAAATTTAATTATCAGTCCATATAATTTTCTAAACTTTTTATCATGTGAACTATTTTGGCACTGTATTCTTTTGTTTATGTTTGTTTATCCTGGGAACTTTCTGTTGTAACATTTTAGAACCAGTGTTTCCTTGTGTAAGCAGAAAGATACTTGAGCTGAGGAGACTGGATTTTTATTATTGCCTGTGTTCATACTCCATCCCATCCCATCTGATCCCATGTTGTTTCATTGGATCCCCTAATCTCAGAAGCATATTTTCTGGTGTTCTTAAAAGTACTCTCAAATATTCTAGCAATGTGAAATTCATTGCCTAAAGATACCCACTCCAACCCATTGTTAGAAAATGTCTTTTTATTTACCCAAGTTTTCAACTAGTATGTATACATTTAGACTTCAAATGCATTAGAGACTATTAATCTACTATGGCTATGGCTGTGGCTTTATTATTTCTATAAATTTTTTCTAATTTTGATAATATATACCATTTATTATATATAAAACATGTTGGCCAATAAATGGCTCATTATGAGAAATAAAACAAGCCTAATCCTAGATTTCTGCAAATCTACAAACCAAAATTTTGATTTATAATAAAAATATTGAAATCCAAATTTATTATGACAAACACACTGTATTTCTTATGCAACTTCATAGTCAAGACTGAGCTAGTATGTAACTCCACTTATATATTTTAACATCTATTGAAAGTCATATCTAGGTAAAGGCCACTAAATAATATGCTTTATTTCAACAGGTAACCCTGCACATTCAACCTCACTTCATTATATGAACCCATACCAGCTGAATGCTTATGGCATGGCACTAAGGGCAGTAGGAGAGATCATTCAGGACTATGACAGTGACAAAATGTTCCCAGCTCTAGGTTTTGGTGCAAAACTGCCACCTGATGGAAGAGTATCTCATGAATTTGCCTTGGTAAGAAATGGATCTATCATCTTTTTCCTCTTAATCTTATTTACTTTTACAGTGAGCCCTCTACATTTGCAGGTTTGACTTTCATAGATTTGATTGATTGTGAGTTTTTTCACCTGCTGCGTCCCCCACTTTAGGTGCTGCTTTTCCAGAAGAACCTTCCCTCTCAGAAGTTCCCATCAAGCCACGCAGCCCTCTAAAAATCCACCTCCGGTCCTCCTTGTCCTTCACCAGCTGCTGGTTGGCCAGCTAAAGACAACTTACAGCTCAGTTTCTTATTACCACAAATCCTCTGCCAGTGCCACTCCACATCTATGGAAGGAGATGGGCAAGAGAGAGGAAGTATAGACCCGCTTCCTTCTCCTTCCCCTGACCTGGTTGGGGCCCTGGGTGCCCATTCTCTCTACCATGCCTCAGTTCCCTCCCCACCACGCACACATTTTGATATTTGTGATTTTTCCACTTTTGTGAGGGACCTGCACCCCTATGTGTAGGGTACCCTATTTGCTGGAGTATAAGACTCACTTTTTCCCTGAAAAATACTGTTTGAAAATGGGGTGTGTCTTGTATGCAAGTGTGGTATTTGTGGTAAATACACCAGCAAATGGTATTTGCTGATGTATAAATGGGGTGCATCTTACGTGCTGGTGCGTCTTATATGTCAGCAAATATAGTACTTTTTATGGATATGCATATGCTTAACTCTATTCATTCAAGCCTTTCTAGAAAATGTTGCTTTTTTCTTGTATTTTTACATTTGAATCATGAGATAAAGAGATAGAAAGTAAATGTTTGAAATCTTTGTATTTTATTTAAAAAACTATCCAAATTTAAGATCTTTTCACTTATAGGCTCTAAATAAAGCACCTTTTAATGTACCTATCTATTTGGGCCATTTCCGTACTACACTATTATAGTGCTATTATTCCACTTTCAACATCCTCTGGAAACTGGGATTTGCAGTTTAGGGAGGAGCATTCAGAATTTTCAGCTAGAGAGCTCTCTGGCCTCCTTAAACTACAAATCCCAGATGTTGAAATTGGAATAATAGTACTATAACAGTGTAGCGCAGAAATGGCCTAAGTCTTGCAGTAAGTCTCTAAATAACAGCTACCCTTTCTTCCCTATCTGCAATAAAAGTGCCTATGTGCGTTTGCTTAAAAAAAAAAAGTACCACACACAGTTGTTGCTTCATCCAATACTGTAGTGCATGGATGGGGAAACTGTGGCTCATAGTTTTCATGTAGCCCTGAAGGCTGTTTTTGAAGACTTCAGAGTTCCCCAGTGGAGTGGGGGTGAACTTTGCCATGTTTACCAATCCAGGCCATTTTAGGATCAGGAAAAACCTTTTTCTATGAGGAAATAAAGGTCAAATGGTTTATTTGCTGTTAGAAAAATACATCTTCTAGGCTTAAAATGGACTAGGTAGAGGGAATTTGGGTAAAGGCCCCTAGGCCATGGTGGAGGATATTTTCAGCAAAAAATTATTTTTTCAAATAACATTTAAAACATTTCTCAAGTGGGAAGTGCAGGGAAGTGCCACCCTCATACAAACAGGGTCATGTCAGCCTCATCCTATGATGTAACATTACATATATAATTTCATAAGCAATATTCATAGCAGTTAATTCTTTGTATATGTTTTTACTTACAGAATGGGAATCCTCAGAATCCCTATTGCCATGGAATAGATGGTGTAATGGAAGCATACTACATGAGTTTAAAATCTGTACAGCTTTATGGACCTACAAATTTTGCTCCTGTGATCAATCATGTGGCAAGGTAATGTTTATGAGAGCTATTTTAAGGGCATTTAATATGATGATATTATATTGCCAATATAATTATATTCGAGACTTTAGTTTTTATCTCTGCTGACGTAAACTGATGACTGGTTACTCATTTCAGTAGTAGGGTATTGTTTTGTTTTGGAAAAGTATGTTCCTTCTTTTACACTACTTGTAGTCACTTTTCTACTCATCAGAATTTAGAGAACTAGACATATATCCAATTGCTAATCCCAAGTAGCATAGACCCATTGAATCAACAGATATTTTCTGTGTTGGTTTACCATTTAGCAGTTGATTCAGTGAGCCTATACTTGTAGGAAATATCAGTTGGATTTAGACCTTGAAATAGAAAGATAACAGATAGCATCATATGACCAGATAATCTTATGCAGGAGATCTAGTACAGATTATTTAGTGCAGATATAGATAGACTTCAAGTCTGCTTTGTTGTTATTTTTTAACTTGCTTCCCATGATCCATCAGTAAGAGACAAGTGTTACAGCAAACAGCAGTCTCTTTCATGCTACCTTATTATAGCACTTTGATACCACTTTTACTACCACGTGTATTTAGAATTCTTTTCTAGAGACCTCTAGTGTTGCATCAGACAACAATTTCAAGGATTCCATAGTATGTAACCATGGCAGTTAAAGTGATAATTGTGCAGTGCGAAAGAGAGAGGCCTCTATAGCTATGTGATATGAAAGAGAAAGACGTTTTTTAAAAAAGGAAGAATTCAGTATTATATTGGCTGTGTATATACTACATACAATAGCGCCCCCATTGCCTTTTGTTTGTAAAACTAAGATGGGGGAGAGTGGTGGGGGAAAGAATGGAGTGCTTGCTACTATACTGTAGCTTGTACAATCAAACATGAGATTTTACTCTCCTTTTTTAAAGAAATTGTGAGGCTGACTTTTGGCTGAGTTGCTATGATGATATATATAGAGAGAGTGAGAGAGAGAGAGAGAGAGAAGGAAACAGCTTTGAGTGAACATGATTAACCCAATTATAGTAAATCAACAATACCAAGTGGGTTTTTCTAATTATTTTCAATGCTCCATAATGCAACTAAACACTGTAGTATTCCACATATTTTTCTTGCAGCCTTTAAACAGAAATCCTAGATTGCTTGTATACGTTGCCTGATTCTATGTTACAAATAATCTGTCTTGTCCCTTTGCTTTATTATGTCATTATGACTTTAGATATCCATAGACTTGCCAGCTTAACAATGAACTTGTCAAGCATGTGCAAGAATGTCTCATAATGTCATAGTAAATAAATACGCTGTAATTACTTCAGTGTTTCATGTTTGCTTTTTTCAGACTGGGACTTTCTAGCCTATTTTAATCAGCGTAGATTTGAAAGGTTTAAAAAGTTTTATTTTCTAACATTAAAATGTCTTGTGTTTCATTTAATTTAAACTGTTTTGTGTTTCTTTTATTTTAGATACGCTGCCTCAGTAAAAGATGGCTCCCAGTATTTTGTCCTTCTCATTATTACAGATGGGGTCATTTCTGACATGGCCCAAACTAAGGAATCCATAGTGAATGTAAGTTCTGTTTAAACTTGATTGTGGATGAAATTACAGCCTTATTAAATTGTATATGTCAACTTCATAATAAGATAACATGAATTTTATTAGCAGTCAGCAACCATATGTATCATAAAGGTAAAAATAAATACAGTACAAGGAAAAAATGTTATGAAGCAAATACTGCAATCCAAGACCAGAAAAAATGTAAAGATTAAAAGTCATATTCAATATTCCTCAAACAGGTTAAAAACTATCACTTAGCTGTGTTCTGTGAGATATAGCATCCTTCAAGAGAACTCACAGTAAAATCTCCTTAGAGATGCAACTTTAAATGGAGCATATGCATCACCAAAACAGTGATGAAAAAATGAAACAAGATTTTGTTTTCTCTTCTAGAAAACTAGAAGGGTGACAACAAGGTTTCTACAAAAGCTTTGTAAATCAACCCTCCAAAATTTTTGAAGGCAGACGGTGAAAATAAGATAGAAAAATAACATTTCTGTGTTGGGTTTTCTTAGGATTTTTAAGTAAGGCATACAGTTGTCAGGATCATATGTGTTACCCTGAGAACTGGGGGTCCCAGGAGGGGCGCCCAAATAACCAAAACAAACACAAACAAGATGGGGAAATTAACTCGAGCACTCTCCTAAGCTAACGAGAGGCAGGGTAACTTAGCGGAAATCTTTTACCCAATGTGTACAGCGTCAGGTCAGTGAGCAGTCAGGCAGTTGAAATAGCAACAATAATATTTATTAACAAGCAGGCAGATCAATAAGAAAACACAACCTCACAGCTAACTAAGAAATGGAAAAGAGATTTTGGGGAAAAATGGATGATACGCCACCTTTCTCGTAGTCCTGAAGAGGTCCAATTGAAGAGAAGGAAACTCAGCGTGGCAGCTGAGGGGAGCTCGCAGAATGAAGTGATGGCAAAATAGTCCAAATGGGCGGTCCAGTGAGAGAGCCGAGGAACTCTCAGAACTGGGGGTTTTTATCAGGGAAAGAATGACCGTGGGCTAGTCTGGTCTGGGGCGAAAACAATGAGTTTTGGGCTGGAGACAATGCCTCCAAAAGGTCAGAATTTACATGATTGAGTTAGGGTCCGAATTGACAATAGTATGGCCAGTATGTAGATACAGCTAGCTTGGCAGTTAAACACTCAGCTTGGCAGGATGCCCCCTCGGGGCAGAGGTCTCTTTGTTTTAACACGCATTTGTAATGAAGGTGTTTGTTTCGGGAGGTCTCCTAAAGTAGATCTGGCAGTTTCTGGCTTGCTTAGGTGTAAACAGAAATGATTCAGCATTTAATAGCCATGCCTAGCGTTGTGCTTGTTCAGCGGCCTCACAAACACTTGGCTGGTGGCAAAACAGGGCCGAATTGCGATATCAAAATGATATCTAAAGATTACCAAAGGCCAGGCCAGTTCACGGTGGTAACATATGGGGCAGACCAGAAAGCTGTGGAGTGCAAGTCTTTGGACACAATTTGTTCCTGCAATTCCAAATCTCTTATTCTTTGTTTTACTAGGGAGCTAGCTAAATCTATTTCCATGGATGACAAATACGAAGCAGAACATAGATGGGAAGAATTTTAACAATTCTTTCTCCATAAAGAGAAAAAGGAACCAAGAAATGCCTGAGAATAAAGGTTTTGGAATTCTCCAGAGCATTTATTGGAAACCAGTAAATAGTCCATAAGGCTCAATGAAGTAAAGCTACCCTTCAGATTTAGGGCAGCACCAGCAATACCACATTTGAAAGTCTTCAAATGTTCCTTGGTGGGGAAAAAAATTATGGACACCTTCCAGAGACAATTATACTGCTCAAACAAACTCGCCACTTTTTCTTTTGTCTTTGCTGATATTCTCTTGAGCCTTCCACTTGAAAGGCTCATGAAACCAAATTCCAAGATATTTATAAGAGTCTGCTTGCTCAGCGGGTGACTGTCAAATGTCCATACATACTTGAACTTCATTTCCAAGAATATCCTAATGTTGGATTTCATCTAATTTATTGTTACCAGCTCTTTCATACATCAATAGAAAGAACTGACAGATTTCTGAGGCTAAAAATGTCATGGAAAATTAAGGTGGGAATCTTGTTACTGACATATGCCCACATTATTAAATCATTATTTATGATATTTCAGTCTCTGCAGAAGGAGCTATTCAGTATCTCCTTGCACAGTGACATACCTGCACAACACCTAGTGCAACTGAGGCCTTTTCCACATGGGGTTTTTGAAACGGTGCAGTCCGTCCTCCAAGGAGGAGGTCTGCACCTCAGACTGGACTGGGTTGGACCTATTTAACATAGATCCGCACCTCAGTCCGGTCCAGAATGACCCCAATTGGTCCTCCAGTGTGCTTTTGAAAGACCTGATTTTTCCAGTCTTTCATAAGCACGGAGCACGCCACTGCGAGCCTGCTCCCTTATGCAGATTTGCAGGCTCACACCAATGCAAGCCTGCGATCTGCCCGGGGGCAGGCTTTAGGCTGGCGAGTTTCAGCGGTTGGTCGAGACCCTTGACCAACCGGAAGCCGCCATTTGGGATGCCGGAGCAGTGCGTATTGGTGAGCACGCACTGCTCCAGAGTGCCGTGGACCGGACTGGGGAGCCGAAAGGTCTGGTGAGTAGCGGCACAGGGCGATTCCCTCGCCTGGTGTGGAAAAGGCCTGACTTTTTCATCACTGGAGCACACCTCCATAGCTAGTTAGCAGCTAAGGACGCTCAGGCAGTAGGTAGCTTCAATTTTGCAGCCAAGAGAAAAGAACAGACTTCCTTCTCCTTGATTTGCCGTGAATCCCTGGAGGCTCCACTGAGAAGCTGAGCAATTCATTGGAGATCCAAGAGTACAAGTTCTTTTCTTCCCTCTTTTTCTACATATTCTTTGCACTTCAAGCTGAAATAAGCATCTTAATTTTGGTTGGAAGTCTTTAATTAGAAATATGACTGCACGTGTGATTTGTATTTTCTAATGAAGACCTAAAAGAATCTTCTATATATTTAACCCAGTGAATACAAAGTTAAAACATGCAGAAACAAATAAGGAAAATGAACCAAATAATGTATTTTTAGATATTTATTTAAGCATATGAAAGTGCAACATTTTAGAATTTCCAGATATATAAAAATGTACAATTTAACACCATTTTAACATAGTATTAAAATTATGCAATAATAATTCTGCATCTTTTTCTTTCAAAGGCTTCAAGGCTTCCAATGTCAATAATAATTGTGGGAGTTGGACCAGCAGAATTTGATGGTGAGTATCCTGATTTTAGAATGGGTTTCAGAAGGTGTTCTTGTAGGCATCAGTTCAATTGGTAGCCGGTTCATGGAACTGGCAAAATAACAATTCTGAATGTTTATTTATGTTTATTCTGTTTAATAATTTTTATCCTCCTTTTCTTTGTAAACTGAACTGAGATTAGTATACATAAGAAAATATGATACAAAACATTAAAATGTGAAAAACACATTTACAAAAATCAACTATGAACTTCTAATATGGAAGTAATAGCAATTCAGGACAAGTAATCTGTTAAAAGCCTTTAGAACCTTCTTTGTTCCAAAACCTTGGAAGAATAAAATGTTGGGGTCTGGAAAATCTCTCTTGGGAGGTCATTCTCCAAAGTGAAAGATCCTGTACTTGATGGCTGCTGGCTGCTTCTCATTTACCAGTGACACCTGGAACCATCAAATGGAAAAAGCATATAGAAAATAACATCTAGAATAATGAAGATATTAAGGTGGTGTGCTTTAAAAGTTAAACTGAGGACTTTTAATCTGTAGTGAAACAGATAACTAGAGCAAACAAACAAGATGAAAAGTAATGTGTTCTAAGCATTTTATCTAGCCAACAGCCTGGCAGTAGAATTTTGTACCAGCTGAAGTTTCTAAATGCTTTTCAACAGAAGCCTATAATAGGGTGTGTTGTGGTTTTCCAAACTGGATGTATTGAGAGCATTAATGACAGTAGCAAGGTACAATTTTGTTAAGAGGAGTCAGAGATGTTATATCAGATGAATACCTCCTGGTCTCAAGGTCAAGGAGCACTTACCATCTAACCTTTTAGGAAGGATACAACTCAGCACATCCAGACCCACATAGGTGGTCCATTCACCAGCAATATTTCCCTATTTTTTTAAATATACTTTTTATTGAATTTTCCGTTGGAGATAATTGAGATGTAATTGTAATAGCGGAAAATTCAATAAATATATATATATAAATATATATAAATATTTCCCTATTATTTAGATAACCTTTCATCTTGACTTCTACTGAACAGCAGCATGGCCACAACAAACAAAGCCTTGCTTTTTCTTTCTCAGACTGGAATGGCAGCCCCCCACCGCCAGGTCTGCCATAGTGTCTTACCATTTTATGCACAATTCTAGCCTTCCCTAGAAACATCCCCTTTGTGTGAACAGAGTAAAGCCTTTCAGTTGTTAATTAAATTCCCTTTAAAGAATCATGGATGGCCGCAATGAGTGAGAATCATTCAGTTGAGACCAACTGTATGAAAAAATATGTATAAGCTTTGTTTAAACAGCAAACAGAATAATGTATTGGTTTAGTATGTATGTCTAAGTTCAAACAGATCTTCAAAGTGTGTTTTAACAGTTCCATAATTCGTAACAATAGCATGAGGGCACAGGTCTCTCTCTCACACACACACACAGCCCTCTAGCTTCCCTCTTTGCCAAAGGCTATGTTCCCAAATCTAGGCTACTCTCTGGCTATATTTAACAATAAGTTGATTTCTCTTCTGCCCCTTCTCTAGGCTTTCTTTTAGAAAACACTGTTCTTATTCAGTGCCCCTCCTTGGTTAAGTGAGAACTCTCTTTGGCTAAGGACTCTCAGCCTTTTCTCCTAAAGGCTGACTCTTCCAGAAAAATCTCTCTCCCAAACCTGTATGTCTGCTATACATACATTCTCACTCAGGCCTTCACCCCTTCTTCCCACTAAAGGGGCTGGGTTTTCCTCTGGAGTGGCCATTCTGGTTGCCTAGCAACCTGTTGGTGGGCAGCTTTTCTACCACTCAGGATACCACTCCACCTATACTCCATCACAAGCAGTTACTTGAATTATTTCATGTCCAGGATTCTTGTCCTAGAGCAGGGTTGGACAATGGTGGAATCCTAGGAGACCACATTAGCCCCCAGAAGATCTTGGAATCTGCCTCATCCTACTATACCTACGCCCACCAAAATAAAATATTAAAAAATGTATTCAAATACCCCCCAAATTATCTCTAAGGGCCATAGGGAGCCTTTTTACCATGTTTTGGGGCCTTCCTGGACCATTTTAGTCCCAGGACATGCCTTTTTTAACAACTGGAAGTGAGTAGAACTTACAGCTGGATCATTTAGGAGCATCCCTTTTACACAAGGCAATAACGCAGATATAGTTAGATGACCTTGTTGCTTAAATTAATCATTGATCATGAATCATTGATCTTTAAAAGTGATCAGTTTGTGAGTTACTGCATTTTATGTATAGATGTTAAGCAGGATTTTGAAATATTATTTTGTTAATGTATTATGTGCACATCAAAGTATGGAGGCTTTAGTTAATTATTTAACTGGTTGGATTTTAATAGATTTTGTTAATTGTGGCATTGACAGTAAACTTATAATACAGATCTCATGTATTGGTGTTCCAAAAGCCCAAGAACATATAAATGACAGGGTTATGTACTTTCTTCTTTGTGGTCTCTGTGCCTCATACATTAGGAGCTTTTGCACCTGCACGGTAGCGTTTGGAAGATTCTAGAGCTCGTTAGCTTGGCGGGAACCCCTCCCCCACGTTGGTGCTGCGCATGCTCTTCCTGCCGAATAACAGTCTCTCCTCAGTTCTTTCTTGTCCGCCTCAGCGTACAGAAGGTTCTTCTTGTTGGCTTGTGCTTTCTGCTTGGTTTTCGGATTTTTTGGCTTTGACTTCGGATTTTGGATATTGACTACCCCCTCTCAGATTTCGGACTGGTTCCTGGTATAGTACGATTGGTTTTGACCCATTTCTGGCTGTTTGCGTTTTTCGGATTTCGGACTTGGATTTGAAGTTCTCGGACTTCCCTTTTTCTCTCCGCTTCGTTTTCCTTACGTTTTATGTCGGCTCTGTTTAAGCACTGCGCCTCCTGCAGAAGGAAGGTCACCCTTTCAGACTGACACGCGAAGTGTTTATTTTGTCTGGGTGGAGGACACAACGTGCAGGCCTGCACCATTTGTAGGGAGTTCACCCACCAGACACTTCGGAACCGAGCGGCGAGGCTGAAGTCCCACTGTTGGGAAGAATCTCTTCAGGCGCAGAGGTCTGAGACTACTCTGATAGCCGAGAAATGCCCAACTCCCTCTTCTTCTTCTTCGGCAGCAGCAGCGGCTGCTGCACCCTCGACATCATCCGGATCGGTACCGGGCCCGGTGCCGATCATGAAGTTGCCGAGAATCCCTAAGATCTCGGCAACTCGAGCACGTGAGGACCCTGCGGGCTCGCAGGCTTCCTCCTCCTCCTCCAGGCCGCTTACCCCAGCCCAGAAGAAGCGTCCTGCTACTGAAGACACAGGGAAGGAGAAGAAGAAGAAGAGGAAGGAGAAACGGCGCTCTCCACCGAAAGTGGCGCGACCACCAACTCCGCCACCCACCCAGCCCGCCGAGGAACCTGAATCGATGGAGCCCCTTGAGGAAGAGGAGCCTCTGGAGGAACAGGAAATCCTCAAGGTGTCGGATGAGGAGCAGGCTGTGCAGGCCTCGCCCTCCCAGCCGCCCGAGCTGATTGTGGAGACTACCCCGCCAAGTCGCCGTCCAACCTCGGCAGACCGCTGAGAGGAGGCTATGGTAAGGCAGCGACCAGCCTCTCGACACGACGAATCCCGCTCTCCGGAGCAGCAGGCCAGGCCTCCATCCCCGTGTTATCGGGAGATGAGCCTGGAGAGGATTCGCTCGGGCGAGGGCGCCTACTCCCCTGCCTACCTTGGAAGGTATGCCCAGGAGCAGGTGTGGCACGAGCCGGCCGGCTCTTACTACTCATATTCGCCATCCTACACGGACCGGTACCATCCCAGACCCACGGGTACTGGTCACCTCGCCGCCCGTCTCGCTCGCCACCGTGGGAAGCCCACTACTCCTGCTATGAACGGTCACCGCTGTGTCGATCTTCGAGTCACCGAAGCTCCCGAGAGCCCTCACCCTGCTACAGGGCTGTTTCACCACCTCCGCGGACGACAGCCACAGCTACCTGTCCGGCGCCACAGCCCACCGTGGCCGAAATGACAGTGGCCAGCCCGTCTACAACGCAGGCGGCACACCGCCCTTGGCCCTTGGTCGTGCCCCTGCCGGTGACTCTGATACTGGCCATGACATCAGCTGCACCTACATTGACACAGCCTGCAGCTCCAGCGGTCACCCTGGCTCCCTCGGCCCGTAAGCCAGCTGCAGAGAAGGAAGCGGAGCAGTCGCCAACTCCATCTGGCGACTCCTACGACTTGGATTCTGATTCCACTGAGTCCACTCCCTCCTCTCACAAATCCCCTCCGCTGGCTTTCGGGGAACCAGGTCCGGAGTCTGCTCTGGAGGATGTGCACCAGTTCTCCGCAATCCTCCTCAGAATGGCCACAGCCCTTGGCCTTAAGGTGACCAAACCTGCTCCGCAAGCCCAGGACCCGGTCTTCCAGTACTTGGAGACCCGCCCACCATCGACCGCACTGCTGCCATTCTTGCCAACTTTGGTGGAGGCGATAAAGCAGCCGTGGGCGAAGCCGGCGTCAGCACAGCCCATTCCGCATCGGCTGGAGCACCTGTACAGGACGCAGAAGGAGAACGCGGAGTTCCTCTTCAGCCATCCTGTACCGAACTCCATCGTCGTCGAGTCTACCCAGACAAAAGGAGGCAATCGAGCGCATACCACCCCACCGGACTGTGAAGGCCGGAAGCTTGATGCCTTCGGTCGCCGATTCTACTCGGCGTCATCCTTGGTGGCCAGAACGGTCAACATGATGGCTTGCCTCGCAGCATACCATCGGAATCTACTGGACCGACTCGCGCCGCTCTTAGCTGACCTGCCAGAGGAGTCACGTTCCTCAGCCACCCAGATCTTCAGCGAGGCTGTGGCGGTGGATACCCAATGGATCGCCACCTCAAGGCACGCCGTGGAGGCCACCTTGAGGGTGATGGTCGGTGCCGTAGCCCTCCGATGTCATGCGTGGCTCTGGTCCCCTGGGCTCCAGGAGGACAGCCGTTGATGGATTGAAGATCTTCCGTTTGATGGCCAAGGGCTTCTCCACACCTCCACCGACGAGGCCATGGATCACCTCGTCAAGGCCCGGCTGATGGCAAAGAAGATGGGCATAAACCAGCCTGCCCAATCCCGCCGTACCTTCCAGCCGAGGTCTTCGTGGAGAAGGTCCTCCTCATCCTCCGCGTACCAGCCGCGGTCTCCGCGATCGACCGCCTCGAGGCCATCAATGTCTTCAGCCTCACGAAGGCTTCCTAGATGGCGCCCATCCTAGTCGTCGAAGAAGTCTTCCTCTGGGGTGAAGACCCGGTTTTGATGGTCTTTGCCGGACACCGCCCATGCCATCTTTCGCCCTTCCAGCAGACCTGATCCATCATCCGAGCCTGGCCAGACACCTCGATCAATGGCGATAGATCACTGCAGACTCCTGGGTACTTACCATCATCCGCCTGGGATACGCCATCGAGTTCCAGGATATTCCACCACGGGGTGTCTACTACTCCACCCCGGCCAGCTCGGCCCTGCTGGAAGAGATCCAGTCCCTCCTCAAAAAGGGAGCGATCGAGAGACACCCGCCTTCAGGCAAGACCACCGGCTTCTACTCGAGGTACTTCACCGTACTGAAGGTGGACGGCTCCCTGCGGCCCATCCTAGACCTCCGAGGGGTGAACAGGTACATCCGCCCCAAGAGGTTCAAGATGGTCACGCTGCCCTCGATCCTCCCCTTCCTCCGGAGAGCGGACTGGTTTGTGTCCATAGACCTCAAAGACGCCTATTTCCACATCTCAATCCGCCCAAAGCACAGGCGATACCTGCGATTCACGGTCGACGGCACCAGCTACCAGTACCGGGTGCTGCTGTTTGGCCTCTCCACTGTGCCATGGGTATTCCACGAAGTGCATGGCTCCCGTTGTGTCCTTCCTGCGGACGAAATGCGTCTCCGTCTACCCTTACCTGGACGATTGGCTATTGGTGGCGGCCTGCAAACAGAAACTTTACAAGGACATTCATCGGACTTTGACATTGCTCACTCGGCTCGGACTCAGGGTCAACCCCAAGAAGTCCCATCTCGAACCCGCCCGGGTTCTCGATTTCATCGGAGCGACCCTCGACGCGGTATCGGCCAGGGCCTACCTACTGGACGAGAGGGGCGCGGACGCTCTGTCGAGCAGCGTCCGCCGCCTGGTGGGCTCCAACGATATCAGCCAGGACATTACAGCAGCTCCTTGGCTACATGGCCTCGACCACTGCCATAACCTACCTCTCCAGGTTACGCGCGTGACCGCTCCAACACTGGTTCGTCAGGGCCTTCGATCCATTCCGGGACGACCAGTCTCGCCGATACCAGCTGCCCCAACAGGTACGTTGATCGCTCCTGTGGTGGCAGTCGTACAGGAACCTCCTGTCAGGCATGCCGTTCCGCGAACCCAAGCCATTGGTTACGGTAATGACGGATGCCTCGCTCTTCGGCTGGGGAGTGCACACCGGCGACCTCCGAGTCCAAGGCTGGTGGATGGACGACGAGATGTCCCTCCATATCAACACCCTCGAGCTGCTGGCAATCCACAAAGCTCTGCAGGCGTTTCATCACCTGGTCACGGGCTGCACGGTGTTGATCCTCACCGACAACATGACGGCGGTCTGCTACGTGAACAGGCAAGGAGGGACGCACTACACCACACTTCTGAACATCGCCCTCGATCTCTGGAACTGGTGCGTCTCGCTTCAGATACACCCGGTGGTGGTTCACCTGGCGGGGCAGGAGAACACCACAGTGGACACCCTCAGCAGGGACACCTCTTCCACCACGAGTGGTCCCTGTCGGACGAGGCCTTCCAGATGGTTCGGGACCGATGGGGCAAACCGACCGTCGACCTCTTCGCGACCAGCCAGAACGTGAAGTGCTGCCGCTTCTGCTCGAGAGCCGGCCACGATCACCACTCCATCGATGACGCATTCCAGTTCCTGTGGGACGAGGGACTCCTCTACGCCTTCCCTCCATTCCCACTCCTGGGCCACGTGATATCGAAGATCATTGCGGACCCAGCAGACGCGATCCTCGTGGCACCGTACTGACCGAGGCAGCACTGGTTTGGGCCCCGATTGAAGCCGCCCGGGGCAGGACTCTCAGGTTCTGCGGTACCGGACCTGCTGTCTCACTCTGACGGCCTTGTCCTGCACCCGGACCTGCTGGTGTTGGCCCTCCATGCCTGGAGGATATCACCGTAGACAACCCGGTCATCGGTAACGTCTTGACCACGGCCAGGAAAGAGTCCACATGGAGGAACTACCACTACAAGTGGCAGCACTTCATGGCCTTCGCCAAGGAATGGCGAGAGCCGGTGTCGCCCATCAACCTGCGTACCGTGCTCCACTTCCTCCTTCACCTGCGACAACAGGGCTTGGCTTTTCCATCGCTCAAGGTGTACCTCGCCGTGATTGTGGCATACCAACCGCCACGATCCCCATCGGCTGCTCTCTTCAGGGACACCACCGTCAAGCAGTTCCTGAAGGGCCTTCAGCACCTCTCCCCCCTGGTATTGCCGCCACTACTGCTGTGGTCGCTGTCCTTGGTGCTGTCGCAGCTGACAAGGTCGCCCTTCGAACTAATGGCGACGACAGACAACAGGCTGCTTGCGATGAAGACCGCATTCCTAGTGGCTGTCACCTCTGCCAGGCGGGCGGGAGAGTTGACGGCGCTACAGTGCGATGAGCCATACCTGGTCTTCCATAGTGACAAGGTGGTCCTCCAGTCTGACATCTCCTTCCTGCCGAAAGTGGTGTCTAGCTTCCATCTGAGCCAGGACATCATCCTGCCAGCCTTCTATCCTGACCCGACTACACCTCTGGAGCGGTCCCTCCACTCTCTGGATGTTCGTTGGGCTCTGGCTTTTTACAAAGACAGGACTGCAGCCTACAGGCAGACACCACATCTGTCTGCTATGGCAGGCGCCGGAGAGGCCACAAGAGTATCCACCCAGCGCTTCTCCAAGTGGGTGGTACAGACTATACACCTGGCGTACGAGCTTGCCAGAAGCCTCTGCCTGACCTCCTGCAGGCTCACTCCACCAGAGCCGTATCGACATCTGCTGCCCTCCTGCAAGGCGTCGACCTGCCAGAGCTGTGCCATGTGGCGACCTGGTCCCAACCATCGACCTTCGTCCGCCACTACAGACTCGACTGCCAGTCCAGGAGAGATGCTCGATTTGGCCGTGCTGTGCTGGCTTCTGTTCTCTAGGGTCTCGGACCTGACCCACCATCCTGCCGGTAAGCTACATAGTTTCCTAATGTATGAGGCACAGAGACCACGAAGAAGAAGAACAGGTTGCTTACCTGTAACTGTGGTTCTTCAAGTGGCCATCTGTGCCCTCATACATCTCCGCCCTGCCTTTCCCTCTTTTTCAGGTCCCATCTTCTTCGGCGGACCAGAACTGAGGAGAGACCGTTATTCGGCGGGAAGAGCATGTGTAGGACTGACATGGGGGAGGGGTTCCCGCCAAGCTAACAAGCTCTAGAATCTTCCGAACGCTACCGCGCAGGCGCAAAAGCTCCTAATGTATGAGGGTACAGATAACCACTCGAAGAACCACAGTTACAGGTAAGCAACCTGTTCTTATTAGACATTTGGTCTTGTTTGAACCTAAAGTGAGTAAGCCCATCAACAGCATGACCCACCATATTTTTTTTCCTAAAATATATTTAATGCACAGGAAGAAAAGAAAAGGATAGGCACACATTTTGATTTTTTTTTTTTTTAAAAAAAAGTAGATTCTGTGTCATACTTAGTGGTCAAAAGTTGGTCCTAGGTCTAAAAAATGTGAAAACATCTGATTATATTAAATCAAACCATGTGCTTTGATTATGTCATCTCTTAATATAAAGCATGCTGTTGGTAATAAGCAGCAGTTTTATTCCTTACCCCACTTCCAAACTATATACTATCTTTCATTTATTCTTTATATTCGATCACCTACCCTCAGCAGTTCTTGCTGCCAAAAGAAGTGACCCAGAGCAAATAGTATATTACAGCTTCAATAGACAGCATGTGAAATGAGAATAACAATGCTTAATTCACAATGTGATTGCTGTTGATGGATACTGTTTTCAGAAGTAAAGGTGATTCTGATACTGTTGGAATATCCAGTCCCAGCTGTGTGCTGGGAGTTTAACAACTCCTGTGATTAGGTCATAAAATTGTTACATAAATTAAGAACACAAAAACTGCAAGAACACAAAAAAAATGTCATATTAGTTTACTTAAATGAAATCCAAATATGAAAGTAATGTATATGTTTATCATTCTTTTTAAGCCATGGAAAAATTGGATGGTGATGAAGTAAGATTATCTTCAAGAGGAGTATATGCAGAAAGGGATATTGTACAGGTGAGGTGAAAAGTAATTCCATCTAGCAGAACATTTCAAATTCTGTGCGTGCACACACCTGTGTGTGTTTTGTTGTGGTTCACACTGGAAGGTTCTAGATTGCTACAGATAAAAAGTGGGGGTTGGTCAGTTGCCTCTCAAATGTACTTGACATTATTGGAATCCCTCTGAAGAGTGTTCATGTTATATTAGTTTTTAATAAATTGCCATTTCAGAAAGGATTGTGTAACATACATTTTTATAAGAGGATTTAATTGAAAGGTTTTTCCAACTTAGTCCATTTCCACACTACACAGTTATAGTGCTGTTATTACACTTTCAACATCCTTTGGAATCCTGGGGTTTGCAGTTTAGGGAGGGGCATTTAGAATTCTGAGCGAGAGAGCTCTTTGGCCTCACTAAACTACAAACCCCAGAATTCCACAGGATGTTGAAAGTGGAATAATAGCAGTAGAACAATGTAGAACGGAAAGGCCCTTAGTGTTTCAGTGATTCCAATTCTCTATTCTGTGAGTTTCATTAGATGGCATAGCTTTATATCTATAAAACAGTTAATGAAAAGAGAATGCCACAGTATGTAACTTAGTGTTTGATGTATGTTGTATTAATCCTTGAATGAGGAAATCAGTAATATATCTATGAGGGCTCAAGATATGGCAAAAGTGTACATTAAGGCCAATCCTGTGGATGGAGACTCTGATGCTATTTAAATCAGTGTACCAAGATAATGACAAACCCATCATCTACACCAGAGGTGGGCAATCTGTCACAATCCAAATATTGTAGGACTGTAATTCCCATCATCCCTAACTATTAGATATGCTGGCTAGAGTTGATAAGACTGACAGTCTAACATCTGGAGGGCTGTGTTGCCACTCCTAATAATCTATGGTCTCTGCTCATAGAGATTTATTCTGAGTAATCTAGCTTCAGTATTGAAGTGATTAATCTTGGCAAGGTACATCTCAAACACTCAGACTCACATCTGTTTAGCACTTATAAATGTGTGCACTGGACTTACGCATTTTTAACTTTTCAGTAATCATGGATAACAAATTTTTCCCCCAACATACCTTAATAGGCAACAGCCATGCTGAGTGATGAAGGTCTGTTCTACTGGCGATCTGCAGTGTGACAATCAGAAGTAGGGGCACTGTCACAACTCTTTGTCACACTGCAGATCACTGATGGGAGGGGGATGGAAATGTCGTCCTACTCTACTCTGCTCACCACCAGAAAAGAGCTTTGTCGCTCACTGTGGCTGCTGGCTCTTAAGGTAGGTTTGAAGAGTTGGCTCAGGAGACTGTACATATGTATGCTTCTGTAACAACATCTGTGATGTAGTATCTTGGCCTCAGTGTATAAGGGTAATGATGTCACAAAGAAGAAAGAAAAAAACAGACAAATTCTGAAGAGATTTAAGTAAACATGCAAGTGAAAATAACCTAAGGGCACCAAACTAAGGAGATTTTTCTGCAGAGGAAGTCCCAGAAATATTTTCCCAAGCCTAGCTGAGAGATTTCAGCTCTCTTACTAGTCCCACTCCAAAGCACACTTTCTTTGTACTTTCCTTCATGTGCCCAATTGAGTATGGGAGACGTGGGCTATCATTGCTGCTCTTGCTGCCACCATCAGAAGAAATGGCCAATATGTTTCTTAAGGGTGACTGGTGTGCTGACCATGTCTTTTCAAGATATTGTATCGACTTGTGAAACATTTCTCGGCTTTTCCCTGCCCATTCCAAAATGTGAGAAACTTGGAAGGAAAAAACAGGACCAGTAAAAAGTGTTTTCAGTAAACAGTGTTAGACTATTTTCTTGCCAAATTTTATAAATGTATTTTAGGTTATAGCAGTAACTTAAATCAAAAAGAACTATAAGAAATATTTAGTTTGAAGGCTATTTTATTTTATCTTCTGTATGAATTGCATAATTTCAAATACACTGAAGAGATTTTGAAAGTGATTATGCATACATTTGCTTGGGAAGAGAAGGCAGTAGAAGATTACTATATGTTGTAAAGAGCTGTAAACACCTGTATTTTGATTCTGACCAAGTTGATGTCCTGTTTTGGAGACATCTGTAACCCTAAGGTTTATTTTCAGCAGTACTATTTTATTTTAACTGTGTTTTAAAACAAAGATTTAAAGTAATGTTTTTAAGGTTAAATTTTTAAATTTCTAAAAAAAAATTTGCTTTGCCCCCCCTCTTGAGTTTTTTAATTGAAATTATGAGCCACTTTGGGTCTCATATTGGGAAGAAAGACCAGATATAAATAATAAAATAAAATACATACAGTTGGCCCTCCACATTTGTGGGTTAAGCGTTCACAGATCTGATTATTATATTACTGGAGGGAGGGAATGGGACAGGAGAAGAGTGCACGCACATTCGTTCACTCATGCATGTTGAGGAGGGAAGTGGATGAGATGGGAGGAAGGAGAGCATATATATTTGCTCACTCATGTGGGCGGGAGGGGAAAAGGGATGGGACAGGAGGAGGGAAGGCATGCATTTTCACTCACTTGCTTACATGCATAGGCAGGCAGTGAGGAAGAGGATGGGATGAGAGGAGGACACACATGTGCGTTTGCCGACTGGCATGGGCAGCAGAGGGAAGGGTATGGGACAGAGAAGGGAGGGCATACATGTTGGCTTACTTGTACACACCGGAAAGGAGACAGGGATGCTCCACTGTCCCATGCCCTTCACTCCTCCCACTCATACAGGTCTGTGAGCAAGCAAGCAAGGGAGTACATATGCAGCTGGACCCAGCCACTCTGCCAGTACAGGTCTCTCTGTGTGTGTGTGTGTGTGTGTGTGTGTGTGTGTGTGTGTGTGTGAAATATATTTTGGGGACTTAAGATATTTGTGGGGGTCTTGAGCCCCTAATGCCTGCAAAAGTGAAAGGCCAGTTCTATTAAGCTGAGATTTTATTTATCTAAGACAAGAGGTGCTGTTGGTCAGCAGAAAAGCTGGACCAGCTTTAGATTTTCAAAGTGTCTTCCTAAAAGCAGGGTGATAATTGGGGAGGATTTCTGGATGGGTAACTCAGAAGGAAGCACTCTTGCATAGCTTAAGCAAATCTACCAGTTGTACAGTTCCCTGTAGAAGTCAGATATGGTCACTATCCAGGTTGACATCTAAGTGATGGAATGTACAATGACTTCAGTTTTCAGAAACTGCTGTTGACACAGAATTCTAAATGGTTTAATCCACACTGACTACAGGTTACTTTTCAAGCATAGTTCTTCATTTCCAGGAAATATTAATAATTGGCTCTACAGCATCATACAGTTTGGAACCAACAATTATCAACAGCTCAGGGACTATTAATGGCTGCTTAAATTGGACAGCCTATTGAAGTATATATATTTAGCATATTTTGATGGAATATTTTTCTATGATGTTTGATTTCATGCTGTCTGTTGATTTTATGGTCTTTTGACAGAAAAGTAGCCAGTAATAAAAAAAAAGTGATTAGAAGAGGATACACTGTAAATATTAAGACAATATTTTATATTTTAAAATAAATGTTATTTTGTTTCTAGACATAAAAACATTCATTCTGTGTGATGTGACAATAGCAGTGCTAAAGAATTTCTCCCCCATTTCATTTCATTTCAGTTTGTACCATTCCGAGATTACGTTGACAGAAGTGGAAACCACGTATTAAGTATGGCCAGACTTGCTAGAGATGTCTTAGCTGAAGTCCCAGACCAATTTCTCTCCTACATGAGAGTCAGAGGAATCAAACCATCTCCTGCACCACCTCCATATACACCACCTATTCATGTAGTGCAGACTCAGATATGACCACACCAGATGATTAGTGATTTTCACAAACCATAAAGCACTGCTAAAGAATGTGCTATGATACAGTGGTGCATTTTGATGGGCCAATGAGCTGGAGCCAAGTGTCCAACTCTGTATGCAGCAGGAGATTCTAGTGGGCTTTGGAGCAAAATAAGTTACCTTCATATACCAAAATGTCAAATCCAGTTGCATGCGCAACTGAACAGCTTTTATGTATGAGGAGCAAAATGGTGATGTTTGTTTCCAAGTTTGTTTATTTTATTTTATTTTTAATTTCTAACAGAAAAGGCTACTGTCATGTTTCTGGAGAAAGCACAAATCACGGGTTCTATTCAGAAGTCCTTGTCTTTCCTGATTTAAAATGTACATACAATGCGAATGCAATTCCTATGTATCAATGTTTACATGTTACTACTTTTCAGATTTAACTAATTTTTTATAATTAATCTTAAGAATTTGGAATATTGAATAGTCTTCTATCTTGCAATAGTAAAATCCACAAGAGAAGCAATATCTCTCTGACTGATTGTCCAGACAAATACGAATGCCAGACTAAGGATGGAAAGTAGGGCAGGGACATGGGACAAATGCGTTCATAGGTCTTGATAATAGAAACACCTCACTCAAGTGCTCAGTTAAGAATTCATCTGAAATATTTGAGAATAAGCTTCCAAAATGTGAATACTGTAAGATATGTATTTTTGCAAGGTATTACTGTTACTGAAATACCTGGCGTTTACATTTTTTTAAGACTGATTATGCTGGCATAATAAATTTGATCAATATAGTGTAATCCTAGAAAATTTTTGAGTGCTATAGCTAAGTTCATGTAATGTGTAGAATATCTTGCATACAGTAGAGCTTTGGCATCATTGCTTTTTGCAGGTGGATATTTTATTATGAGTGACATAAAGCTCTTATGCAAATTGCCATTTGAAGTGAAGCTTGTTGTAATTGTGCACTCAAAGGGATGCTGGCTCATTTTGAGTTGGCTGTTGAAACTGTCACACTGCCACATAGGGCACACAAGTGGTAATATATTAATTGAGTTACAGTTGCACATCTGTATTGCTTTGTGCACAACCTTGTGTAAAGAAATATTCAAGTATTTTATGATATGCCTGTTCTTATTCTGATTATCAAATGTTTTTGCATGTACAGTTTTTACAAGAAGTTCACATTTTTGTGAGTATTTGTGTCAAAACTTTTAATTAGAACAAATGGCCTTAAATCTCACAAATACTTTGGAAATGATTGTGAATTGCCTTCAGATACTGGAAAACATGTTTTACTTTTGTGTCAAAGTTGTAATTGCCTTGTAATGTGTAACTCTTTTTTTGGCACATAACCTGTTTACTACTTTATTTACTTCTATATATAATATACTCGTTAGTATTAAACTAAGGTGCATTTTTAAGCATGAAAGGGTTTTTTTTGTGGGAGACAATATATACACAGCATCCATAGAATATTATCTTATGTAATTCAAAATCTTCCATTTTTAAATATATTAAAGATCCTTAAAATATTCTCATATTGAAAATTGCTTCTCTGAATGCTGTAAAATTGGATGCAGGACTAAATGATTTATTCAGAAAGCCTCAATGTTCATCAAATTAGCCACTCTTGCTACAAACATTAAAGATACCAAAATAAGGTGTTTTTTCCCCAGTAGAGTGGATAAATATTTCCAAAACCTTGGAAGAGCTCTTTACCCACTGGAATAAATAAATCCATGGAAAAGACATTAAAAGAAAACAGGACAACAAAGTTTGCCAAGCACTAAGCCAAATAAAAGATCCCTCTGAACTAAGGAAAAATGGGAAACAAAAACATGTCTTCACCCAATATGAAATTACGCAGTAAAACTTCTTTTAGAAGGCTTCCAAAGTCTAGAAGACTCCCAAAGAATTTTCCTGAGATTGCATTTAAGTGTATTTCTAACAAAAATCAAAAAGGCAATTTTCTAATGTGTCAGTTGGGATTTCTCTAATACAATTGATTCTTTCACTTAGGTGATGTCATATCAAAACTCAAGTCTTTATTTTAAGCTGTATGTAGCAAATTCTGTGTCAAGTAAGTTGTCTACCTCACTAGTCAACCTGAAAAATTGTTCTTTTACCATGTTTTTTAAAGCCAGTTTTAGGAATTGGTTCTAATACATTATCTGGGCATTTCGGTAGTATATTTGCATCCCCAAATGCCTTGACATTAACATATATTATAAAATGTTGCTGTCAAAACGTGAAATAAAATGTTTCTAGTCTGGTTTATTTGAAAGACCCTTAATGACTGGATATGTCTGATTAAGGTACCACAACTTATTTTACCATGATAGTTGCCTGCATCCTACTCCTGTTAACCATTTCATAGATTTTGAAATGAATGGAATAAAAGCTAAAGTGATATGCCCAGAATTGAGAAACTAAATGATTCATTTTTTCCTATACTTTGCAATCTTACTCCAATAATCATTTATGCTCTATTCATTACAGTCATTGCTGTGTTCTAAAGAATATGTTCATTTGACTATTCTAATGTCTGTATTTTAATGTGTGTGTGTTGCAGTGGAAAAATGCTATGTTGTACAGCTTAACTCCATGTAGGCACCTTTGAAGAAAGATTGAAGGTGTCATGCTCTGGGAAGCCAGTGTTATTGTAAACTATTGTGATGGCTCTGTAGTGGTGATACTTTCATAGCGCAAGTTCAAGTTTGTGATGTTTCACAGAAGAAAATGTAAAGCAAGATATTTGACCTAGCAACTAACAGGAAAATAAGAAAGGTGAGACTGGAGTGCTATAGATAGTGATGTATTTAAGTCTTTCTCTCCAATCTCAAGTCAAGTCTCAAGTCCTTGAAGATACTTTCAAGTCAAGTCTCAAGTCTGGGAGTCAACTTTATACCCCAACCTATATTCCAGAATTTCTGGACAGAGTCAAATACAGTCAGTTTTAACAATATAAGCAGAGTTGACCCCCCACATTTATGATTTTGCCATCTGCAGCTTTGGAAATGGGGAAAAGGATCCTTCTTACTCCCCCTTCCCAAAGCAGGAGGCTTTTGTGTCAATGAACATAAAAGAGTCTGCAGCTTCAGAAGTGGGGAATAAGATCCTTCTTACTTCCCATTTCCAAAGTTGGAGGATTTTTCAGAAGTGGGCAATAGGATCCTTCTAACTCCCCATTACTGAAGTTTCAAAAGCTTTAGAAAGAAGGATCCTTCCTCCTCAACCCCATTGCCTAACACACTTGCTGTTCCCTTCTGAGAAATGCACCCCGCAATCTGGAGTGAGTCTTGCCTTCTGCTCTTAGGGAAAGTTTTAGAAAGCTCCTTCGATATGCAGCAGGAACAGGCTGCTGAGCAGACCATAAGCCTGCCTCAAGTCCAATGCCTAACCCATTAGCTGTTCCCATCTGAGAATGCGCTCACACTTTGGGCTTTAGAGAGATTTTCATTTGACCAGTAGGCAAAAAGGGATGGAAGCATTGTTCAAAGTCCTAAGGTTTCTGGATGAATGCGTTATGTTACTGAACCAAGGGCAACAAGTCAGTCACTGAAAATATACAAGTCTTGAGTCAAGTTAAGTCAATGTATCATTATTGCAGAGTTGAGTCTGAGTCAAGTCGCTGAGGTGACTTAAGTCTGACTTGAGTCTGAGTCAGTCGACTTGGTTCTACATCACTTGCTATAGCAATATATTCTCATTGTTCTGTTACTTAACAGGTGAGAACACTGAGTTCTGAGTGAACTGCAATGGAGGAAATGTGAGTTATGCCTGTTGAAAGTTCCCTGGAGAAATGAATGTGACTATCTAGGCCAGGAAAGATGTGAGTGTGTGTGGCGTGTGTGAAAGGGGCTGTGATTCCGCATCACAAAGATGTAGTGTAAAAGTTAAATATCTTTCTACTGTCAGACATACCACTTTTTAGCTGCAGACCCATCAATAGTAATCATTGGAAGATAGCGGACGTTGGAGAAGCATCTTGCTGTGGTTCTATAGTCAGGCGAAAAACAATGACATCATCTTCTGAGACTTCACTTTGTTGCTCTCTGCTCTTCATTGGTTCTGAAGCTGAAATATGGGTTGAAAAGAAGGGAGATTTGGGTTGATAAAGAATTCTGACCTCATTAGCAACGAATAAAATGACTTACAATTGTGAAAGTTGAACTTGTGCCATTGTAGGTCACTTAACAGAATGCCAGCCAGAAAATGAACCTTCAGTGGTAGGGAATCATTATTTGGCTTCTTATCCAAAACCACTACATGGTACCCTCTGCTTACCATTGTGTTGTTTCCAGTGTTTCACAAATGGGGACACATTTGTAACACACATTTGTAACATGTTTCTCCCATCCCAAATTATTGCTAAAGTTTGTTCTGCCTCTGCTGTACTATAGTTTCCCCAAAGGCAGAAAGAGGGACAGTGATTTAACAGGATGTATTTCCAGTTTTTAAAAGGGTAGGGGAGCTTTTTGACATTGGTGCCTTTGAGAATCACTGGGGATGGAAATATTAAATCATTCTCCTCAGAACCCAAAGCAGTCTCTCATCCCACCCCAGTAGTTGTGTACTCAGTCCTGGCCCTAAAGCCAACACCACCTGTTGCACCAGCTATAGGACTGAAAAAGAATCTACGCCTCTTCCATGCATGAAAAATGAGGTGACACCAACTTATTAAGTTATGGCATTTCTAGTCTTGATCATTAACACCAATGTGTTCCCCTCTTTTGCTATGCTACTGCCCAGAGCGATAGACTAAAAGAAAACTTTCACCTTAGTCAGTGGTTCTAAGCCTGCCTGGAAGAATAGACATAAAGATATACTAGGGATACAGAACACAAATTCTGGCTGTGCACCAGAGATGGCTCGAGAGAAGAAGGGGGAACATCAGGAGAACTGACCTGGGAAGAGGGAGGGTGCATGATTCCCTTATGCAATCACTCACCTAGGCAGGAAGAAGGGGAGGGAAGGGGGAGCACAATGAGGGAAAGTGTGTGTATTCCCCTGCACAATCACACAGGCGGGCAGGCTGAAGGGGAGGGGAAAGGGGATGACAAGGGAATACCTGTATGTGCATTCCTTCCCATGTGCAATTGGACGGATAAAGGTGATAAGGGTCGAAGAGTTTGGGGAGGGTGTGTGTGTGTATGTGTGTTGCCTCACATGCTCACACAAGCAGAGGGAAGGGGATGGGATGGGGTAGCACAAGGAGTGAGGGTGTGCTCATGTGTTCCCTCACTTAGGTGGGAGGCAAAAGATACAGTTTTTCCGCTTGCAAAAGTGGAGGGCCAACTGTAATTGTTTTCTTTTGTGCTGAATTGCCTTCATGAAATGTGGTCTTTATAAAACACGCGGCGCCACTCCCACGGCCACGCGAGGGCGGTTTGAGGTGGGGAAACTCCACATTCTAACCACCCTAGCGCACTCCACGGTGTAGACGACCTCCGGGTGAGGTTGTCCTACCCCGTGTTACCCCGTGTTTTTCCCCCGTGTGGAAAGGGCCTTCATGTGGTCTTTATGAAACACGTGTGTGCTAGCCCGTCACAGCGCCCCGTGGGGAATTGCAGGGGTGCGCAAGCGCGTCCCTGCAGAGCTGCCCCGGAGCGGGCTTCCGGCTGGCGCGCTTCTCCAATTGGCGGAGAGCAGCCGGAAGCCGCCAGCCACCATTTTGGGCACCGCTGGACACCGCCGGATGCCGCCGCCATGTAGAGCGGTGAACACGCGCTGCTCCCTGTGGCGACGGATCGAGGTAAGCTCTGTTCCCACGTGCGCCGCCCCGTTTCCCCGCGTTTCACGCCCCCCCGGTGTGGAAAGGGCCATAGTTTTCTCACAAGAAGCAGTAGTATGTCCTTTCTGACAAGTACAGGAAAACAAGATTAAAAAGATAAAGGACTCAGGTGCTGAACCATGTTCAAAGACTATATGCTTATTTTTTCCTTTGCCAGACCTTACAGACATACAACAGAGAGAGAGAGAAGCAGACACCTTTCCATTCACATCAGTCTTGAAATCTGCCAAAAAGCAAAATATCCTACATTCTACTTCTTAGCACTGTGCTGCACAGGCCCATTGAGCTTTGTGCAATGTTTTCAGAAGGGCCAAGTTTGAGGCATTCCAAATGAGTAACATTAGGGAGTTGTGGTCAGTCCTGGAACCCTGATGACAAGAAAGAGACAGAAGCCCTATTCAAACATTCAAACACAAGAAGGATCAATATGCTAGCCCAGAGCTTTCCAAACAGTGTGCTACGACACATTAGTGTGTCGCCTGAAGTGTGTAGGTGTGTCACCTACAATCTTGGAAAGCTATGTTATTATTTAATATGAAAGGTTTTCATGAGATATGTTGTGTCCCCATACATTTTGTTATTCCAATTTATGTATGTGTCCGTATCTCTTACAAGGGGGTTAGTTTAACGTTCAGTTTGCTAGTAAAACTGAATTATTGTGTCATGAAATGATGCAACTCTAAAAAGTGTGTCACCAACGTGAAAAGTTTGGAAAGCTCTGTGCTAGTCCTGTCCTCTGATGTCATTTCACAGATGGTGATTTTCTGAATCACAGAACCTCCTCTGTCCATAGAATGTCTAGATGTCCTTTTCAGTCTATCATTCTCCATATGCAGAGGTTAACAGAATGGCATCACAGGGGAGCAACTTTGGTTGAATCATACCTTTAATCACTCTCCCTCCCTCACCTGGTTTATTCATTATAATCTAAGAATGGCTAAATAGAGCTACAGATATATGTATTTACAGTAAGTTTCAATTGTATAGGTGGGCCGCATTGGCTGTACATTCAAAGTAATGTGTGGAATTGTGTGTATGTGGGTTTCAGAATACCTTCTTATGCCTACACTCACTGCGGTGCACAGTCAGATTATTTTCTCTCATTATTTATAACATTCACATGGCAAACAGTTGCTTTTCAGCTTTGCTGGTGTTGACACACAAATGTACAAAGTTTGTTCCCAGTCATGACCACTTATTTGTGGGTTTCATGCATCCCAGAGAGCCCCAACAAGACTAGGCTCTTCCATGTCCTTCATCCATCAACATCATCTCTGATACCCTTCCAAGCTATTCTAGTTTCCTTCTCAGCCACTGCCCTTTCTGAAGGACTTTGATGATGATGATGATGATTATAATGAAAACTAAATGATGGCAGACTCCAGACATCTCATTATCACTTTCTATTAGGAATAATACAGCAGCAGGGGAAGGAAAACACCACACATTAATCCCTCTGTTGTAACAGGGCTGGTTTCATTAGGAGTCCAATTGCTTAGTGACAAAAATCTTGATTCCTTCCTTTTCCTGGCTCTAGCACATCGTGATGTTTCCCTTCTAGGCCTGTCACAACTGATAGACAACAGAAGACTCAGATGGCTGGCTGACCATCACTAATGTTTGCTTGCTCTTTTTGGAAGAGTTACAGTCTTAGCTCTCAGCCAGTCCAAAATTGTCCTTCCAGTCTTGGCAGAGCTGTAAAAAGAAACCTATCAGCATTTCTATGAGGTTTAGAAACTGAATATTCCTCTGTGTACTCACTGGGAAACAGTAACATATGGCTAGATTCAGATTTTGATATATTCCTTATGGAAGGCAGTCACCAGAGTAAAGAAGGCAGCTTGACTAGTCAATGCCACTTTGGTGTCTTATCTTGTAACCATTTCAAGCAGTAGCGGGAATAGCAACGGCTCCTCTTGTGCAAAGGAACTGTTGTGTGAAATGGCTTCTCCATTCAAACCGAATGGGTGAGGGAGTCCTACATACCTGGTGTGTGTGTGTGTGTGTGTGTGTGTGTGTGTGTCTGCCTGCCTGCCTGCCTGCCTGCCTGCCTGCCTGCCTTCAAATCACCTAATAACTTAAGGTGACCCCCTGAAATTTCATAGGGTTTTCTTAGGCAATGAATACTCAGAGGTGGATTTGCCAGTTCCTTCCTCTGAAATATAGCCCACAGCACCTGGTATTCATTTGCAGTCTCCCATCCAAGTACTAACCATAGCTCATCCTGGTTAGCTTCTAAACTCAAACAGGATTTGGTGCCTTTTGGGTATTTAGGCTACATATTTATATAATCAGAATAACACCCACGACAATGTGAGGAAAATCTTTAGTAACTCTCTTCAGGGCTTGAAATGTTAAGTTTTTGAGTTACAGCTCCCAGAAATTTCCCAGGCAGTGTTGCCAGTATGCTTCTTGGGAATCTGCAGTCTGAAGTCCAAAAGGGTAACTTTTCCAAGCTCTGCCCTTTTTACTCTCACCAGAATAATCCAAATAGCGAGACCTTTCTGATACCTATGCATCAGAGATTTGTTTTTGAAAGATACCTTCACAGAAATGCAAAATATTTTCCACTAACATAAAAAACAAAACAAAAAGTGGTTTAAAGAGCCCTTAGGAACAAAACTAAAAAGAACACAATAGGTTCGTTGAGATTCCTTGCAGCTACTGTAACACAACTTCCTCAAATACATTTAGAATTCAGCAGAATTCAAAGCAGACTGTATGTAAAACCTCATTCTACAACACAGGTATGTAGTAGTGTTATTTTCTCCTTCCTGTTGCTTCTCTCTTACCTGATTCATTATAGTCGTGAGAAGCAACACAATGGCCTGGAGATGTTGCTTCATCATTCCCTAGTGCTTTTGGAGATTTAAAGTACTCATCAAACCTGACAACATTGTGAACAATTTTAAGTATTTAATTGGAGTTGGAAGATTTAATGGGTTCAACTGTGTGCATAGCCAGGTAAATTGTGCTATCTGATCATTATGAAATATTTTTAGATTTAAAATGTGGGCATATCTTTAACTGTTGTGGTGGTGGTGGTAGTAGTGGTGGTGTGACTTCAAGTTGTTTCTGACTTATGGCAACACTAAGGTGAACCTATCACAGGATTTTCTGGAGCTGAGAGTGTGTGATACACCCATGGTCACCCAGTGGGTTTCCATGGCTGAGTGGTGAATTGAACTCTGCTCTCCAGGATCGTAGCCCAATACTCAAACCACTCAATGAAACTGACTGTCTCACTGAGTTCCACAGGATAGTTAACAACATGGATAAACTTTAGGTTTTTGCATTTTTCATTTTGGTTGGATTGTACACTTAATCAGAGATTCAAGGGGCACATTACAATACGGAGATCATGCTAAAATGTTACATCCCCAAAAGTACTGTCACTTGAAGGAAGGAATATGGAACTCATACAAAGAAAACATTAAGATAAGCCCACCCTTAGAAGAGAATGTTAACTACAACTGATATTATGAACAAAGACCACTCTTGTCTTTACCAGTGCTGGCAGTTTTCTGGGTTTAATGCCATGACTGATGAGCACTGGCTGATGAGGAGATGTTCCCAGCCAGATGCAATTTTGAGATGCTCAGAGTGCTAAATCACCTCTCCTGTTTGACACAAAATAATAAAGATGGCATTTCTCCCTCTGAAAGTGAGTGGATGAGTGAGTGCTAATTGTGACTTCCTAAACAGAAACTGACATATTTATTCAGCATTCTCAATAGTGTTCTTCATTGAGAGGTTACAGGCTGTAAACTATAGCAATTTACTGTTAATTTATTGGCTCGAATTGACTGATGGCATTGTAGGATGTGGGCTAAGATTAATATAATGTTGACATATTAATTAAATGTAAGACAATGTAACAAAAAAAGGCTTAGCAGAGCATAGAAGCATTCACCAAACTGGGGAGTCCAATGATTGCTTGGGGAAATGGTGGTTGGTATAGCAGTTCTGAGCACAAGTTCTTCAGTTGTGTAAGTTATAATGAAAGTTGATTAATCACGCTATAAGAGTGTAGTGTGGAAATGGCCCTGGTTTGGACCCTGGGTGCCTGATCTCCCCACCATGCCTCGGACACCCTTCCCTCTGCCTACATTTTGATATTTATGATTTTTCCGCTATTGTGAAGGTCCTCCACCCCTAACACTAGAAAGTGTGGAGGGCCAACAGTAGATTGTATTCATTTATGGAATCTGCTAACATGAGACATGGGAATAGCCAAGAGTGTAGATGAGTAGAAAAAGTGATTAGAAAATTGAATGAGTAATAGATCTGTTCATGGCAACTACTCAGGATTGCAATATACTGTCTCCAAGATCAAAAGCAGTTAAAAGCAACAACAAGAGAGAATACTGCCATGGGGGATGGGAGGGCTGTAACACGTGGTGGAAATGCACTCCATGCTCCCTAGGAGACATTTTGGAACTTTCGGGGGGGGGGAATTGAGGGGGGAGACTATATACACACACAGACACACAGACATACATATATACATACATGTACAGTGTCCATTTTTTCTGGGGTCTCCAGAATGCCTTCAGACATGGTGGAAATGCTCTGTACACCCCTTGGAGTGCATCTCAGGGTATTCTGAAAAAAAATATGCGGGAGCAACAAAAATGGTTTCTGGGCTTCACTGTACGGGATTATGATTTGATCCAGTAGAGGCCTTCTTATTTTGGTATGTCCTGGATCTTGGAGGCATGCGGCAGGAATATCTACTCTAAAGAAAGTTCAGCCCCAAGAGCTTGAGAGGATCGAATGCTTTCTCATAAGATGGTGAGAACATTTCTCTTTGAGCACAAGTGTATGGTTTCAAAATTGATATTAGAGTAAAATTTTTATAAAGGCCAAATGAAATGGCATGAAAATGTCCAAGCTATCATGATCTCACAATGGCTACATTTGCTTTATGGCTACCTTTGCTTGGGTCCCCTATTGGGAGAAAAGCAGGGAATTAATTAACTAACTGAGTTTTAACTGAGAAGAAAGTGGAAGAATCTAGATTGCATGGAATTCTTACAGGGAAAAAATTCAATGGAATCTAATGGGAAAATGAGTCATACTGGAATATTTGTACACAGGGAAGTCTGCTTTGTTTCAAGCAAAATTTATTAGGAAGCTAGAATTTTCTTACAAAAACTAAGGTCATTTCGCACAACGTCACTACAGTGCAACAGCAGTGGGTTCTTTGTGGTTCAGAAGTCATGCTACCTCACAACATTGTCTCTAACCAGCTGCTATCCCGTCCCCAAGTGTTGCAAAACTTCTGTATTCTATTTCCAGAAAAAATCTATTAAGAACTTCCATTAGCACTTCAATCCCATCAGTCATCTTAGTGCAGAACTGTAATAGTGCTTCCTATTATCACAGATGCAATGGTAGACAGGCTGTGGACATGCTCGGTTGTTCCTCCCTCCGTGACTCCCATGGTGTGGTAACTTTGAAATCTGTCACCTCTCCATGTTTATTTTAAATTTCTCCTTTGAGTTAAAACTTTTTATTTTCTTAATACATTTTTAAACATCATAGCATGAAAATGCAATAGTGTACTGCCTTGTCCTGCCCTTACAACATTGCTTCATTAGTATGGTTTCCAAAGAAAAACAAAAACAAAAGACCAATGGGGGGGGCAGGGCGGGGTAAAGGTGGGGACAGAGAGTGGCCAAGGACACTGTAGCACAGAAGAAACACTGGTGGCAGTACTGCTACTCATCCGCTTAAAGCAGAAAGGTGTGGAAAGAGTGTTCCTAACCCAACGGTATTGCTGGAATGGCAATGCTGGGATTGTAACACTACAATGCGCTAATGGCACCTAGTGCGGAAATGGCCTAAGACTATAAATCAATACATATACCCAAAGCAATATAAAAATCCAATCATTTAAGTTTAGTGACTTTATATAGTAGAATTAACACCCAAGACTAACAAGCATGCATGGGATTGCACAGAAATAGATTATCTTTTGGAATTAAGGTATAAGAAAGAACACTTTTGGAGAATATACAATGAAGGAGTCAGACACTTGGGATGTTAATTTTTGGGGTTTGTCAGAAAGCACTCTGGGCGCAGGAGAATGTGTGCAGCTAGTGCTATGAAAGCTACTCCAACTGCAACTGGAACACCATAAATTCTCCCCTATCTAGGAGCATAGGATTTGGCAAGCAGAGATATGGGATGGTTTTATTATTGTTCAAATGGTCAAATGTAAAATACGGGCTTTAAAAACAAATAGTCCTCCTACTTTTTTTTCCAGGATAATCTTTCTATATTAAGAAAAGCAAAGCTTGGAACTTAAGTGTTACAAGAAAGCCATTGTACCTATAATACAGTTATTTGGGGTATAATAACAAGAGCATGGGGCTATAATGGTAAAATTTTAATAGTTTAACACTGGTACATTTCTCTCTCTCTCTCTCTCTCTTCTTCAGTAAGAAGTTGTGCTTGCCTGTCACTTTAATTTGTTACTTTTTGCATCATTCTGGGTAATTCTGGAACATTTTTGTATTTTCAAGGTAGTATTTTTCAGCAATTTAAAATTAGAAACACATTTAGTAATGAGTAACATAATGTATTACCTTCCAGTCAGCCAGTAATAAGTAACGAGAACATACAGGGATTTTTAAAAAGCCAGCACTAATTAGTTAGCTTTTAAAAATAACATTCCAGCCTCTAAGGAAGAGATATACTTAGCTACACTCGCATCAACACAAAAATGAAGAAAACATTTAAACATTTGGTGGGTTGTGTTTTTAAACAGAAAAGCCAAAGGAGGAGAGAAAGGAAATGAGAAGAGAGTAGAGAATCCATGAAGACACTAGAGAATTCCTAGCTCAGCAGCACCAACAAAAGACGTATACAGGAATATAGGATGTCAGCTAAAAGGCTTGAGCACAATTCTGTCCAACCCTTTTGTGAGAAATTAATCACTTCTTCTGCATGTGTGAGTTTTACTTCTAACATGCCACCTTATGCTTCATAACTCTCTGAGTGAAATTAAAGACAAAGAAAATCCAAAATCAAGAGGACAGTAATAGTATAATAACCCCCTTATTCCAACCTGCCAAAACAAGCAACCCATCACATAATCCCTCTCCTATCCAACCATAAGTAATCCATTCAACATCACCTAAACAAAGGCAAACTTACCAGTCCACCACAGCGGAAGCAGCTCTATTGTTACATAATTGACTTTATATTAAAGATGTCACTCTGCTTGATTTTATTGGTTTTATGACTGTTATTTCAGGTGTGCTTTTATATTTGTTATTTGGTTTTGGAGAATGTTAATTGTAACATGTTTATTGTTTATATGCTATTCTGGGATGGATGGACGGACAGACAGACATATGGATAGATAATGCAAACATCAGCCCCTCCTTCCTTCCTTCCTTCCTTCCTTCCTTCCTTCCTTCCTTCCTTCCTTCCTTCCTTTTCTTTCTTTTTCTTGACACATGAACATGCATCCTTTGAAGCTACAAAAATTTTCTTCTGCCAATTTGTATGGAAGAAAGAACAAAATCCAGAGCATCCAAGGAAGGATTGACACTGCTAGATCCTAGGGGCATTTCGAGCGTTGGGATCCAAGACTGCCTACAAATTATTCTTTTTCTGATGTATGGGACAAGTTGGATGGAAACTATCTGTTCTGAAAGGAATGCACTGACATCTATGCCAATGCTGCCATCTCTCATTTTCCATTTCATATGTCCACATCTGCCCTGGCAATGAAAACACAGCCTAAAGGGAGTCAGGAAGATTCTGATCTGGAATTGAGAAAGAGGAACATAGATACTGGAGTGAAGGGATCTTATGACAAGTAAGATTGAACAGGGCATTTGTGTTCCATTTGCTAAGCACTCTTCTTGCTGCCATGGCACAAATTGTTATTAATGGTCTGATGGGTAAGGTTGCTGTATTGGGTCAGGTTACTCATTTGACTCTGCTATGTTTGCTAAAGAAAATAACTCCTGTTGCAGAATGTAAGAGGAAACACAGTAAGACCATCGGACATCAGACGCTGGGAAAACACATTTTATTTTAAAATAAATATTAACTGGTGATGTGTCTGTTGGGATGGAGAGCATAGATATCTTACATAATGGTAAACAAATCACAAACTGTTCATCAGCCAGCATATTCCTATTAGTATGGCCACTCTTTCTAATTGAGTCCAGTTCTATGGTAAATTCTCCACGCTTAATATAGTATCTACAGGTGACATGGTTACATGTACAGACTGGTACCTTTCCATTATGTAACTGCATAGGTGGGGATGCCCAAGGTTTGGCATGTAGTCTGCTAATGCACCTACTACACGTATTTACTAGGAAAAAAGACCCCTCATACTCGCTGACTTCCATCCTTCAACATTGGTAATGGCTGGAATCCTGTATCACAGTTAAGTTCAAACTTCAGGAAACACTGGGAAGAACTTCCTAACAGTAAGACCAGTACAATAGTGGAATGCACTGCCTCTGAGTGTGGTGGCGTCCCCTTCTTTGGAGGTTTTTTAACAGAGGCTGGATGGCTATCTGTTGGGAATGCTTTGATGGCGTATTTCTGCATGGCAGGAGTTTGGACTTGATGGCCTTTGTGTTCGCTTCCAACTCTACAGTTCTATAATTCTACAATTCTATGATTCTATATTCAGAACTATCACACCATTTAACAAATAGCACTGACAAAGTTAAAACTGGAGGTGTTTTCTGTCACAGTAAGGGTAATCTTGGGATCTGGTTCCTTGAGAAAATGAAGCATATACTTGAAAGAAAAATGACAGATCTATTCTGATAATGACAGTAATAAATCAGTTTTCAGTAAGCCTGATTTACTAATAATTATCAAATATTCCTGTGCAAAAAAAAAAAAAAAAAGACTGAACAGGGAACAGCTGTAAAAATCAAACTAAGCATGCTCAGAAGATCTAGCTTCTGCCTTATGAGAGTAATCCTTCACAACCTTTCCAGCATATGCTTAATGATGGTAGGAGGAGGCCAAATGGACAGTCTGCAGGATCCAGGGCCTATGAAGGATCCGGACCATGTTTTATACCTTTTGCAAACATCTTGTGGGGTCATCTTAACTTCATCTGCCCAGACAGCACTTCGGGTTCAGAGAAAAAACATTCCTTTCTCGCTCCCCAACCCCATCGGTCAGTACACAAGGTACAATTTGCAGTTGCTGAATTGTTGTTTTTAACCTCTTACATCTACACAATTAGCCATTCCATATTCTCTTGAATATAACTGTGGATGTTTCAAAGATTTCTGTTCACTTGTACCTTTTGCTAATGACCAGAAACTTACTCAACTCCTTTTGGAAGACTTCAAAAATCTGACAGATAAAACAGCTTCTAAAATCTGCCCCCTGCTTTGCACATTTTATTAAAGTTACCGGAGACTTCTCTTTCTTTGTGCTCAGCTCTTCCTTCCGAACAAAATGGTAATTCACAAACATTTAATTGTAAAAGATGTAACTAAAAGTAGATTTAACTTTGTGTGCGTTAGCAAAAGTGTTGCCCTGCTGCCATCTTGCTGCTGCCAGCCCTTCCAAGTCTCCTTGACAGCCTTTTTGTTTCTTTTTTGGTTTTAAAAAATAGGAGGGGAATTGCCTCTCCCAGAGGCCTCCAGCTTTTAAATGACTGGCAGCCCCCAACACTAAAGTGGTTTAAGAGCAGGACTACTATTCAGCCTAAGAGGAAGGCAATGATAAACTTTCTCTGACTAAATCTTGCCAAGAAAACCCTATGACAAGGTTGCTGTGTGTTGGAGTTGATGTGAAGACACATAAAAATAATGACAGCAATATATCCCCAACAGTGTTTAACATCAACAGTTACCAGTGTATCAATCTATCCACTTCTGGGGGTGGGTGGGGGGAGACGGGGTTAACAAATTGCCCCTCTGGGTCTGCCATGGTTGGCTGGCCCTGATGTCCACCAACACCTACCAAGGAGACTGTGTACCTTCAAATCACTGTGTACCTTCAAATCATTTCCAAGTTATGATGACCCTAAGGTGAATCTATCATAGGGGCTTCTCGGCAAGATTTCTTCAAAGGAGGTCTGCCATTGTCTTCCTTTGAAGCAAAGAGAGTGTTATTGCCCAAAGCCACCCAGTGAGTTTCCATGGCCAAGCAGAGATTCAAACTGTGTTCTTTTGGAGTCCCAGTCCAGAACTCAAATCATTATACCAGTTGGATCTCAAGGCAATACCAAAGTTATAATATTTGACTCTTTGATGTGTGATCAAGAGCTAAGGCAAAGAGATAAAGAGTTCCTTCTTTCTAATGTTCATGGTATGCCACACTTATTACAGTGCCACTCTTGACAGTTTCTCCAGTACAATCAGAGCACCCCCTGCTGCTCTGGAGGCTGGACCAGCATGTGAAGGTTTAGTCATTCCTCTGGCAGGGAGTCTAACTTGCATGGCTGCCTATCATGGGCTGTATGTGTAGGCTGTGAATTCAAAACAATGGTGTTCTTATTTTCAGGGTATGTCTTTCTTTTGTTTTCTTTCCTTTCTTACATTTTAATTCTGCCCCTCCACAAACACACAAGGTGCTCAAATCATTATGTAAACAGCCTATTCATCCTCTGGACAATTTGTTCCAAGAAGCAAAGGGAAATGCAATACCCTCCCCTTCTTCTTCCTAGAGCAGTTGACTGTACTTAAAGCCAGCCTCAGCAAGATCACGAACAAGGCTGCTGTTGAGGCCCACAGTGGAAAGCACTATTTTTGGTGTTTTCTCCATCTGGCGCAGAAGAGAACAACTGTGTGAGATGGAATCCTGCAGCTAATGCCTCTGTTAAGTTCACTACTCTTCAGGAAACGCTTCCAGCAAGTGGAGGAGATGTGCTCCTTGCTGTTTTGCTCATAAATTGGCACATCTGGACTATAGAATTGTCAATAACCTGTAATAGCACACCTTCAAGACAGGGCCCTGGCTGTGCCTCTTCTTCAGTCCCTTCTTACTTGGTTACTATTCAGCATTCATGCATTCTTTTTCATTTGGAAAATGCTTGGCCTAAGATTGGCCCTGCTGAATTAAATTCAGTTAGTTGAGCTGCAAGGCATGTACTACTGATAACTGGTAAGTGGTAGAACTTGTCCTGCAATGAGAATGAGTGAGAACATTTGGAGACCATCTCAGGCAGCTGACCTTGGGTGTCATGAAACAGCAGCAAATGGTTAGTTATTACATTTATTATTGTATTTTTACTGCCAGAGAGAACTGCAAAGACTCTTGCGAAGTGGGAGAGGCACTTTGGGCATTATCTGCCTCAGAGGCTAAAATAACTTCACCAGTCTTGGTACTATGGACAGTATCATGAGGCAGTGTGAAAGTGAGGAGTTGGAAGACACAGCAGCATGTGCACTGCACAGTTTACCCTCAACCTCTCCTCCTGCTTCCTGGAATGAGGCAGAGCATGTTGATCCATTCCTTGTGCTGGATTTGGCTACCAGTCTGATTGGCTTTTGTATAGCAAGTGAATGGGGTTGCTATCTTGCCTTCACCTCTTGAAGCAAAGTACTTTGAGTTAGCTTTGAATGCACCTTAACCTGGGGTGAAAGGGTGCAATTGAATGTCAAAGAGACTTTACAACTGACTGTCTGTGCAGATTATGTGTCTGCTCTGGAAGCACTAGTGCAAAAGTTCAGACTTCCATTCTGCATCCAAAATGATAAGCACCCACTGATTTGTACATCCTAATGTATCTGCCTTCCTGCATGCATTCTCCATTTCCATGGGCTGGGGAATACATGGTCTTCAAGCTATCATTGGTATGCAGCTCCCATTGCCCCTCATTATTGGCTAAAGCTGATGGGAGTCTGAATTTCACAAACCTCTGGAGAACCACAAGTTTTTCATTCTTGCTCTACGTTAATGTCTCTGGCTAGCCCTGGATGGCACTGAACTTGAGCTTGTGCTGAAATCCCCACAGAAGTTAGCATTACAAAAAATAAAAGATGAAATAATTAACCATTTTCCGCCCTTCAGTGGTACCTTGGAATCTGTTGTCTGAAGTAGGTGCCTGACCCTGACTGGACTGGGCCATCCTTGTAGGAACAAAGCCACAAAAAAACAGCTGCCTTTCTGGAGACTTAGTGGTTTCTCTCCAAATAATTCATAGTTTACATGTTCAAATATGAAATTGTCCTAGGGGCTTTGAGTTTTCTAACTGGAATATATACAAGCTAGCTGCCATCCTGTTGAGACGTTACATCAACATATGATTGTGTAAAGTTAAATTGCACCATTGTGCAAAGCCCCCATTGTGCAACAAGGCATCTTAGGCAGTGCCCCCATTGTGCATCATTGCAATTCGCTAGCACGGATGTTTATCGATGTAGATCTGTCATCATAAAACTATGCCTTGTAGTCTCTGACGCAGGATCTTGGCCATAAATTTCATTTGGGTTAATAAAAGAGAACAGGTTCTGATTGTTCATACGGTCTGGTTTTGTCAACAAGCAATAGGCAGGTTTCAGGAGGCTCAACGGCACAGAAACGAGCAATTTCAGAACAGCACAAAAGTAGTACAATCTTTTCACCTTTCAACCCAGCCACTGATGTAAAATAAATAGACTAGCCAAATAGGTCATGGCCAGCAATTAAGTGTTTTCTTCCCTAGCAACAATAACTCTCTGTGAAGAGGATGTTAAGTTCTCCACATGCCTTCTTCGTTCAGCAAGGTGGGAAACAGACACAGATTTGGGCTGCAGAAGGGTCTGCTTTATAACTGTAATCCATAGATACCAGTAGCACCACCTTTCAGTTTACAGCCCTGCTAGGAAATTTATGCTGGGAAACCTTGGTAGGGTTTACCCTTATTTGTTTTTTTCCTCCCTCATATGGTTTCCTCTTGAAAGCCAAATCTGACATGGATGTGAGGCTAACAAGCAAGAGATCAGATATAATGAAGTGTCTTTGTTACAGCAAAGAGGTGGCCTGACTACATACATGAAGGAGGAAAAGGTAACATGCTTCAGATATATATGAAAATGTTGCCCAATTAATATTAGCTGTCCAGTGCAAATGACAGTAGGATTCTATTGTTCTATTGTGTTTTGATGAGCTTGTGGCTATTGGGTTAAGGTTGATTGTTTGTGTGAGCTGAGTGGTGGCTCAATTGCATGCTTGTTGGTACTGTATTGTTCTTTTATGTGTAGGTCCAGAGAAAATGAGACAGAGACATATTGGGGGGAAGAACCAGCAGCCACTAGCTCTCTATGTAATTGCAGCACCATTCCCTGGAGCTTGATGAACAGGAGCTTGGTGAACAGGAGCAAGGCCAACAGGCATTTCATGTGGATGTTTAGCAGAGGAGTTTTGAGGAGGAGGCCCAGAGTTCTGTTTCACTGCCTACTTAAGACTACTGAATATGTATAGTGAGGGAACTGCTGCAGTTGCCTGCAGCAGCTCTGGTATGTGTGTGTTCTTCCAGAGGATGTGGGTAGTTACACCTGCAGCAAGTGCAAGTTGGTTGCCCTATTAGATGAGAAGGTTCAGCAACTTGGGGTCCACTTATTAGGGAGAATGAGGCTTTCTTGGACATAGAAAGCAGGCTGTCTTGGATGAGGAACACATAGAGGATATCTCTGAGGAGGAGGTCAGTTCCCAAACACAGGAGGTAGAGATTTAGGGGAATCTGACAAACAGAAGTTGAAAGACCAGGGATCATTCTGTGAGTTTGGAGCTACAGAATCGATTCAAATTTCTCTCTTTTATCAGGGATCATGAGGAAAAGGAACAAAAGCAACAATGTCAGTCCTTAGAACATGTGCAGGTGGCCTTGGAAGATTCAGTACATGGAATGGCTCCCGCCAATCCCCAGAGGGGGGATGTGTGGTGGTGATTGGTGAGTTCGTGATGGATTGGAGTTTCTTAAAAGTGAGATACTGAAGGCACAATTCCAAACAGTTCCAATGAGGGGGAGAAATGGGAAGTGTCAAAGAAACCAGGATGGATGTCTAAAGAATGTTCAACTGAGCTAAGATTTAAAAGAGACATGGCCAAGAAATGGAAAAGCAGGGAATCACCAAAAAGAAATTCAAACCAATAGCCAACACATGTAGCGTGAAAGTTAGAAAAGCTAAAGCTTTCAGTCACAAGCTTTTCTGGTTATGTCTGTAGCAAAAGGAAGAACAAGGAAATGGAAGGGACGCTATATGGAGAAGATGGTGAAATGCTAACAGGTGAACAGGGAAAAGGCAGAACTACTGAAAACATTCTTTGCCTTTCCAAAAAGGAAAACAGTGCTCAGCCTGGGGAAAATGGAGCAGATAATGCAGTAGGGGAAATGCAGCACAGAACAAGTAAAAGGGTAGTACAGCAATACTTCACTACTCTAAATTAATTCAAATTTCCATGGCCACATCAACTACATCCAAGGGTATCAAAAGAATGAGCAGAAGAACTGCTTAAAAGAACTCATTATGCTCCATTCCTTATCACTCTGAAGCTGATTCATGCTTGTCCCCTTCCCAACAGTGACAGTACCAGCTGCTCTGATTGTGATACCACTAAAGAAGGGAGAGGAGAGTCAGTCCCCATACTAACCAGCCTCAGAAATGAAAAGGAGGAGGACAGTGAGCATGAGGGGCTTATATGATCCTGCATATGTTTCAGAACTTCATCTGAATGGCCTTGCCATTTATGAATACAATTTGAAATGTTGGTTTAACAGCAGAAATGCTCTTTCTTCCTGTGATATGAAATAGTCCAGACTGACCAAATGCCAAAGTTGCCATTGAAGTACATCAACCATTAAAAGCAACAGATTTACTTCCTTTCACAGACACCAGAATATTCTCAGAGCAGATGGTATCTCTGTTTGCCAACTCAGTGAAACATTGGCAGTTAAGTTGCTATTTCTTTAATAGCAACATCAACATCAGTTTTAGAGGTGAGTTCTTTTGCATCCTTGTTTGTTGGTTTCCATGACGTCTAGAAAGCTATGACAACCAGAAAGATGCAGCAATAACTATCATCATTTCTCTGTTGCATGCTTTAAGCAGGTTATAGTTAGTAGAAATGGGATTATTAGACTGTATTTAGATTTAAGGCAAAGGTTGTATTATTATCTAGACTGGTTGGTACAATCAACTAGAATTATGGAATTACATGCAAGCAACTGTTCCAAAAATAGAACTTAGCTAATGTATCATATTATATACTGTATATTTAGAACATGGCTATACGAGCAAGAATTTTTAAAATTCTTGTTTGTGACTATGCATAAGAATGTATATGTAAGCCCAGTTACTAATATTTTATCACCCTCTGGAGCAGGAGTGAGCCATAAGTCATAGGCTGTCCATTTCTCTGCTCCACAGAGAAAGCGGGGGAGAGAGAGGAAATTTGGAGCCACTTCAAATTAAAAGACTTTTTCCTTCTTCTTCTCTCTTCCAAAAAGCAAGGAGATGCTCTGCCCTGCCCCAATTGCAGGGCTCTATGATGTGAGACACGTACCCTCCAATTTTCCAAATCTAGCCAGGACACTCCCAATTAATTCTCTGTTGTCCATTTTTTCAAGCGCTTCTAAAATTTCCTACCCTTCCTTTCCCCCTCCCATTTCCCCCACCTTTGTCCTCAGCTCACTTCAATTGCTACGAACTGAGTTTATAGTTCAAAAGTAGTTTGCTGTCAATTCACACAGCAGGGAGGGTGGGGAGGAGAACAGGAAATGAATCTTGCACTTCCCTGTGGATTCAGACAAAAGCAAACTTCAGAAGCCTCTCCTAGCTTATGTCTTCTTCCTCATTCATAATTTTTGTCATCTTGACTACAATCTGATGTTGCTTAGCTACACATGCCCCCTTTTCATCTATAAATATTGGAGGATATGGAAACACCCTACACCATAGAGAGCTACTCCATTTGGACCAAAAGGAAGGAAGGAAGGAAGGAAGGAAGGAAGGAAGGAAGGAAGGAAGGAAGGAAGGAAGGAAGGAAGGAAGGAAGGAAGGGAGGAGAAAGTACAGCAAAACTACTTATCTGAGAAAGTCAGATAAGGCCCTTCCATTCAGAAAAGGAAGGCTTATGACTCAGGCACCCAGTCACAAAGAGTGGTAAATCATCCCATTATCTCTCCTCCTATTGCCATCACTGGGAGGAACCCCCAGCCACTGAAGAGGAACTTGACTGGCCATGGCAAATATAGAATCTGGGGAAACCACTGGGCAGGCTCTCCAGACTTGGACTGGCAAGCTCTGAGGAGCTACCACCCTAATCTAGTAATACACAATTGCTATAGTGAACGTGCACAGTGTGGCTTTACTGCCTCAATCCACCTTGAATCTCAGTCTTGTGGAAAAGGTAGGGCATAAATAAAATAACTGACTGACTGATTGCTTGATTTGCCAGCTGAGGGAAGCACAATGAGGGGCATCCTAGCCTCCCTCAGGAGAGCATTCCAGACCCTACAGCAGCCATGGAAATCCGTCATGTTCTCACCTGATATGCCTATGAAAGTGGTGGGACGGAGAGAAGGGCCTCTCCCAATGGGTCCCAGAACCAAGGCAGGCACAAATAGGAGAATGTAGTGCTTCATGCAACTTGGACTTTAGCTGTTTTGGGCTTTATAGTCATAGCCAACTTGGAAAAGTGATTACTTTCTGGTATAAATACCTGGTTATAAGTTGTACTAAATCAACAAAACCCTGCTGAAGATCTATAATAGTAAATAACTATATCATAGCATATGCTATCCTTCACACATACTCTTAATCCTTTTATTCTTGGATATGCTTTTCCTTTAAATCATATCACAGCCTCTCCTAACTGTCCTCTCCAACTCTTTCTGCCTCTTTTATCCTCGTTTACCATTGCAAACCTCATCTGACCCATTTATTCACTCACTTAACCCCCTTCCATAAGGAAATCTGTGTGCACACACACACGCACACACATACACACCCACAAAACTATTCCACATTTGCTGTGGAACCATAGAATTGTTGAGTTGGAAGACAACCCAAGAGTTATTTGACTAAGCCCCAGACAATGTGGGAATCTACAGTTACAGAATCGCTGACAGATGGCCATCTAACCTCTGTTTAAAAACCTCCAACAAATCAGAGTCCACAACTTCTGAAATAGCCTCATCCAGTGTCAAACAATTCTAACCAACAGGAGGTTCTTTTTATTCAGTCAGGATGTCTTTTCTTGTAATTTGAACCCATTGGACTGGGTCTTACACTCTGGAACAGCACAAAATATGCTTGTTTCATTGTCCACATGGCCTTCAAGTATTAGGCTACCACATCCCTTTCTCAGTCTACTGTTCTCCAGGATAAACATACCATTCCTCATTCAGCTCCTCTATCATCTTGCTCAACATCCTCTGGATGCCTTATAGCTTTTCAATATCATTCTTGGATTGATGTCAAGAACTGGATACAATATTCCAGGTGAGGTCTCAGCAAAGTCTGGACACTATAGTTGAGGTCCTGAACTAGGAGGTATACATCTAGAATGAATGCATTGCCATAGTTATATCTCCTTGTGCTATCCCCTCCAATGCCCATCTTCTAAGCAATGCAGCCCTTCTAACACAGCCATTTCCATGTTGTTGGAGAGTGGCAAGGGGCGGGGGGAAGAATCACTGAAGGTGTATCTAGCTATTTTCCTGTAGCTGGATGTGCTGCAACAGTCTTCCATAGGGACTTCCCCGGGCTTCTTGGAAGGATCCAGCAGATGATGTTCTTGCAGCAAATCCAGCTACAGGAAAATAGCTGGACACACCTCCACTGATCCCCCTGTCACACTCTATTAATACAGAAAAGGCCAGGTTGATGAGTTTTGACACTTAAAAGGTGTGTTTGGGGAGAAATTTTTGTCAATATGTCTGGTCAGTACAGAATTCCAAGCTCTGCAATGAGCAAAAAAGTGGGTTAACCAACAGGATGCCAGGACTCATTTCCAAGATGTACCCCAGTATGGCATTTAATTTTTTTTTTGCCACCACATCACACTGTTGACACATTCACTGAGATCTCCTAGATCTTTTTCACATGTACCCAAGTGCCACTCATCCTGTTCTTCTGCATTTGTTTTTTCATGCCTAAATGCAGACCTTTATTCATCACTGCAATTCATTTTGTTAGTTTTGTCCCTGTCTTTCAATTTTTTTTGAGGCATACTGAATTCTGATTCTGCTTTTGAGATATTTGCACTCCCTCGCAATTTGGTGTCAAGTGCAAATTTTGTGAGGAAAGGTTGGACATGACCTGTAGTCCAAATAAAATATATATGATGCACATTGAGGTTTGTACCTTGGAATAACAGTGAATGATGTAATCCCATGTAACTCTTGTTGAGACATTGTAATATGTAACCTTTCGGGGGATGATAGGAGTGTCAACTCCACAGATACACAGCGAAAAACCAGAGCACAGCTAGCCAAACAGCAGCAGCCTTGTTCCCCAAAAAGATACTCACATGGAGGAGTTTTTCTTCCAAAACAGGAGGCACTTTATCCTGCAGCAAAGGTACATTGTGTACAAAACATTGAACGGATGGACAAGAGCTTACGCCAGGCACCGGGTTTGGACAACAGACGATACAGACAGGGGATTGCTTTCTCAAATATATATTTACAACCAATCAGGTAGGGGTTTGCACACCATCCTTTACCTTCTGCACACCACCCTCTACTTTCTGCACATGACCCCAGACCCTGCATTTACCCACAGCTGGGGCATGATGCAACATCTCTGCAGTGGGCTGATCATTTTTCCCAGGGTTCCCTGCCTGGAATCCCTGATATAACCAGGGAAGAGGGTTGCATCATACATGGGAAGATGCAAAGTTGGCTAGAGTTGCATCAGAAATCTATGTATATAAGGGGGGGTGTTCTAGCCAACTGTGCCCTCTCAATTGTCTGATAGAGCGGCCAGAGGCTTCACATGTTGTGGAATGCTGAAACTCCGTTGGAGCACTTATATACGTATGTATCGTAACTGAAGAGTAAAAGCCTCCTGTTGGAAGATAATATTGCGTGGAAATATTTTTGTGGCTTCAGAGCATTTGCTGCTAGTGTTTATACTCCACTGGGCACGCTTCTAAGCTGTGTGTACAGTCTCTGCTATATGGTAATTTTTGGAATACTTGACTCTGGTAAGCTGTTTTTGCCAGGGCTCAGTGCAAGGAGGGAAGTGCTATTGCAATTTTGCATAGCAACCATCATCCACCATCCCTCCACAAATTTGACTGGTATCCCTTTTATTCCTTCATCCAAATTATTTATAAAGACGTTAGGCAACACCGAGCCCAGGACAGGGCCTTCCAGCACCTCATTTGCCACTTCTTTTCAGGAGGGTGGGGTACTATTGGTAAGTATCCTTTGGGTTCAGTCCTTCTATCAGTTACAGATCTATCTAAGAGTAATGTGGATAGCCCACATTTTACCAGCTTGTCTGTAAGAACAATGAGGGGCATTGCTGAAAGCCTTACTAAAAGTAAGATATACTTCTTCCACAGGATTCCCCTGATCTGCCAAGTGTGCAATTCTATTAAGAAAGAGGGGGAGGGAGGGGGAGGGACTAAAGATTAGTCTGGTATGACTTATTCTTGAAAAACCTACGTGAAACACTCCATACACTCCACTGGAACTATTTACTATATGAATATACGTTAGCATTATTATGTTGCCCTCCGTAAGTTACCACAAAATGTTGTTCTCCAGAGTTGTCAGAGCAAAACACTGAAGGAAGAGTGGCTCTATAAATGAGTTTCTGCCATGTTAACACAAGCAGTTTCCATGGGCATTCTACTTACAGATGTATAGAAGTGAGACATTACAGACTAAGGAAGTGATAGAAAAAAAACCCCACGGTTTGCAGGGGTAACAACGCGGGGGTCAAACAACAGAACACTTCACACCACTCCTGGAGAACATACCAAACAGATTCACTTTTGTCTTACTTCCTGATCACCAGCCTGTCTAATGACCACATCATCTCCCACTAGCCCTTTGGGTTGTTACATTTTCTGGACTTTGACTACTGACATGAAGCATACCATTGTCCTGTGCTCCTGTTGTGCTCTGATAGTTTTATGTTATGCTGAACTGTAGCAGACAACACTTTAAACAGGGCACAAAAGCCCTAGAGTCCAGTGCTTCAAAATGAGTTGGAATATACCCACTTCTCTCCAACTGCAAGTAGGAATGCTCCAGCTTTTGGAAACATCTGTCTGTCTTCAAGGGCAGTTCACCTCAAACACATTACAGTAGTCAGTCTCAGAAGTCACCAAAGCATTTAGCAGTATAGCAAGTTCTTTCTTACTTAGCTTACTGTAGAAAAAAGTCTATAAAATAGATTAAATACAGTCCTCCCTCCACATTCACGGATTTGACCACAAACCTGATGATTTGCAAAGTGCCCATTTGCCTCCCCTCTATTCTCCCCCTTCTATTTCCCTGCCTTTTGTCTGGGCACAGGTGTTTTCCTTCCACAGACCTAGGAAAAACACAAGCAAATAGCAGGGGGCACTCCACGTGCATGCCTTCTCTGATTGTGTCTCTGCCCCCTCCCATTCACTTGCCTATTGCCCAGGCACCTGGAAGGCAGTGCATTCAGTCGAAACACAAGTAAATGTGTGGGGAGGCAAGTGAGTACAACTTCTCCAGGTGCAAGGTTTCCCCCTCCCATTCACTTCTCTGTTGTCTGGGAGCCTGGAAGAAAGGCCACATGCCCAAACAAAATGCAAATGAATGTGGGCAGAGCCCTGGAAGGGAATGGAAGGGGGAGCACTCACTTGCGGGAGGAGTTATTCATTTTTTTTTCTTTTGTGAGGGTTCTGTGTCTTGAATCCTCACCAAAGTTGAGGGGCCGCTGTAACTTCTTCTGAGGCAGAAAAGGAGACAGGTAGCACTACGGGCTTAAAGAAGACAGTGGATAGAAAAGAAAGAGCCAGTTAATTCTGACTGAGAAAGACTTTAACACCACGTCAGCTTCCAAGAGGAATACCATTGCCACCAAAAACAGTGAAAAGAATATTATAGGGAGAGGGTAAAGAAATCAGTAATGTCCAGCTGCTCCTAAGGGGAAAGAACAACATATTGGAAGGCTTGTTGTGGTAGTGGTGGTGGTGGAGACCTTAAGGAGAGGTTTGTTTGTTTGTTTGTTTGCAAGATTTTGTTCAGAAGGGGTTTGCCAGTCCCTTCTGAATTACCCAAGGTCACCCAGTAGGTTTCCATGGCTGAGTGGGGATTCAAACCCTGGTTTCCAGAGTTGCAGGCTAATGCTCAGGCCACTACACCATGCTGGCTTTCTAAGAGTAGAAAGACAGGATAGAAAGAGCCAGTCAGTTCTGACTGAGAAAGATTGGAATTTGACAGAACTTCAGCTCCCAAGAAGAATACCATTGCCACCGAAAACAGTGAAGAGAATATTAAAGGGAGAAGGCAACCAAGTCACTAATATGCAGCTGCTCCTGAGAGGAAGGCAGAACAACATGTTGGAAGGCTGCTTGTTAGTGATTTCATCTAAATTTTATTCTGGCAACTCAAAATCTACTCCAATTAAAAGCCAGTTAACTTTCTAAGGCTGAATAAGCAGCAGACAGCAGCATTCATCTTCCTCTGCCATAGTGGATTTTGATCTGACCGTGTCAACACACTGTTTTGTTTTGTTTTATCCTCAAAGGCACTCTTTTGTTTCTGTAAAAAATAGAATTATTATGTGCAATCACATTTACTCTGCTGTTCAGTTCTGAACAAGAAAAAAAGAACCAAAGAACTGCTACTCACCATGTCTCATATCTCACAGTTGATTGCCTCTATATTTGTGGAGCTGGAGGAAGGCATGTCTTAGTGTCCTACCACCTATAATTTTTGAAATGTGGAAAATACCATTAAAATTACATTTCACATCTTGCAAACAACAAAATAAAAAAAAATGACCAAAATGGCCAGTAACTAAATATTCATGTTTTGAACAGAGGCAAGCAAACTTCAAAAACCTGCAGGAAAATAATAAACTTATGTCTTTTTTGGGGAGAGGGAGAATCATGGAATTGGAAGCCAGCCTTCAGGCCACCTAATCTAGCCAGAGGTGGCCCAGACCACTTAAAATTTGGTAGTACGCTCAGCTTTGGGGCACAAGGGATGGGAGATTTGATTGAATCTGGTGGAAGTCAGAGGGTAAAGCACCTACATTTCATTAAGGGCTTTCTCATATCTTAACTCCAATAGTGTGAACAGAAGTGGAGTACTATACCAAAGATTTGTTTTTATGGAATTTGCTACCTGTATATAATTGTTGCATTCTCCAGTGCAGCAATAAACAAGGCAGTTCCAGCTTCTTCCAATGTTTTTTGCCTGATTGTAAAGACTGTCCCATTTGTTCTGTGTACTTCTTGGCACAGCTGGTCTCCTGTATGCTGCAGCAGAGGAGGAAAAGGGCAGACAAGAGGACAGATAACGGAACGGGCTCTGAATCACAGGTTCCTTACACTGTGGAATACCCCAATGTACAGTTACATTTTCTGCACAAGGATGTCTTCAGTATGCTGAAAAAAGCTTTACACAGGCTCTGAGGAATATCTCTAGTTCATTGTACAGGGCACTTCCACATACAAAAGACTTAGACTGGACTGGGTTTAAAATGCTTAATGCATAACTCATAACTCATTGGAAACGCTTAATGCATAACTTCCATAACTCATTGCAAAGAGATTTCAATGGGTGTAATCTTTCTCTTGTCTGTGGCCTTTCTGTGTGGATGCTCTGTTTAAAGTAAACATCTCATTTTGGCCTGAGGGCACAGATTCCTTGGGCATCAACCAAAAGTAATGTCCAGTTTTGCAAGATAAAAAGCACCTAGATTGAGGGCAGAGCTGGGTAACTGTTTGATTTTATATCCTCGTAAACAAACAGCTCATCCATTTCTCAGTCCCAGAGTCCCTTGACAGAACTGAAAGCTATATATCACTGAGGAAGGCCTAATCAAAGTAAACTCTGCTTTCTCTTCCAGTGTCTTGGAAGACTCCAAGCAAGACATGAGAACAATAGTAGACCCCACGTCCCAAGACATCATCCTTTCCCAGCAACTGGTTTTAAAGGAATACTGCCTTAGTTCCTGGGGAAAAAATATATCTATCACAATTAGTAACTACTAATAGCCATGGGTATGATCCCATTTTGAAACTGGCCAAGTTAATGGGTATCATTACATAGAATAAGGAAAGGAAACATGAAGAGTATTTTGAACTCCAGCTCCCATCAGCCCCAGTAGCCACAGTTAAGGGTGACAGAAGATGTGATCTCTAGTTCAGCAACATCTAGAGGGCCTCACATTCCTCACCCTTGCAACAGGGGACTGAATGAAGTAGCTTTCTGTTCAGTGCATTCCTTATTATCAACCATGTTGGACATTTTGTTTCAAAGCAAGGAGAGTGCTTTTGCTTTTGGAATTAATACCATGACTGTTCTAACACCTGCAGCAGGAATCACAAACCTCGCTAGCTCTGACAATCAACTGGCAGCCTCTGCTGTTTTCATTTCTACTGAAATGTGAGGTACTCTGTTGACATTTTGTTCCATGAATAATGTTTTCTTGCCTTGTATCCAAGGTACCATCTGTCTCTATTCTTCACCAACTTTCACAATAACTGAAGGGTGGGTGGAACTGGGTCACTGGGACTAACAGTGGGTCAGCTGATGACGGCTTGGGAAAATGTTAGAGCCCTACATCTTTCAGCTCGGGCTTTAGCCAAACCCAGTAGACATCTGTAGGAAACAGCTGAAGCTTGTCTGCATTGCTGACTGAAGCATCTCTTGATTGGATGGCCATCACTCACATCAGTGTTTGGAGAAAGATTAATATGCTGAAAATGAATGTTACACCACTGATATTGTACATTCTTCAAGGTATCTCATTGTATATCCTTCTGATTTATTTTTTGGTAAATTAATACTGCATTTAGGAAAATCATGAAAAATACTGGAAAAGAGTGGGAGTGACAGCCAGGATATCTCCAGCTGCAGTAAACTCCCCCAGCATTTCCTCTAAGCTGTCTGACTTCTGTGAGAAACAAGGAAGAAAACGAGGCAGTGGCATTCCTTCCTTCTCTGTCTTCTCACTAGGCTAGCCGTGACAGCTTTTGTTATATGAATGGCAGTCTAGAACCCTTGCTGATTTTCTTCTAACCACTCATATGATGATGATGATGATGATTACTCTATACCCTGCCTTCCAGCAAAGAGACCCAAAGTGGCTATCAACTTGTTTAAAACAATAAAGATTAAAAACTATATCAAAAATTCAATAAGGCTATAAATATAAGTTGTTATAAAAACAATTAAATAATTTATAAAGTTAAAAATAATAACATACATTTTAAAAATTGTATACAAACCATAAAAGCAGCAAAAACAGCCATACAAAGCATACAAAGATAAGAACTACCAAGGGATCTCAATCTACCTTCCACCTGCCCCTCTCCAGACAGTAGGTAGCACTGGACTGGGCAATCAAATGGACCAACCTACTCTCACTGCAAGGAAATAAATTTTTTTACAACGCTTGCCATTTCCTCCTGTTCCTTTTTGGCTGAGTTTTCCTAACTGTACATGACCAACAGCCATAACAATTCTTGTCTATCACATTTAATGGAAAAAAATGATTACAAATAAAACACATAGGAAGAAAAGAATGAGAAGGGTTTCCTGTAATAAGCTGTCCCTTGAGACCACAGCTCCATCTTGCCTCTAGGTACTAAAAGCCCTGTGTAGAAAGGATGTTGCAGGTTGGAATACTATGATATTGGCTAGTAACATTGATAATGAAGATGAGAAGTCACCTATCTTTTTGTGCTAGCAGGCTTTAATTTGTCACAAAAATATACAATATTGTTTTTGTGTGCACAGCAGTTTTAGAAGCTGGTTTTCATGGGGTGCAAAGGGGAGGGAATTTGAGCTAAGTGAGTGCCAATCACATGTTGGATTTAGGCCTGTGACTCCTGTTAACTTCTGAACACAAAGACACCAAAATATCTTGGCTTGGCTTTAGCAACCAACGAATATTCAGCAGGGGCGCCTACATTTGACAAGTCTGAAGTCCAGGGACTGGCTGTATTTAAACTGTTAAAAGAGCTAAGGCACAGATAACTTTGTTTAATTTTGAAAAAAGGCTGAGCCGTATGACTTTTTACCAATAATATGCTATGGTTATATGGTCGCTGCAACCCTACATTCCTTTACTTGGAATTAAACCCACAGTTTGTTTGAGGGCACAATTCAAAGTCCTGGTTCAGGTCCAGGCTATCTGAACGACTATAACTTCCCATATAAGCCTGCCTATGCTCTAAGATCTTCAGAAGACACACCTTGGTCTAATGTTACCACGCTGTACACATCCAATCTGTGATGAGGTATGATTAGCTATAAATACTGTTTAATTAGCATGAAATAAATATGAATCTTGCACTTATGGCTGAAAGCTGTGTGGAAAGTTAAGGAAGCTTCTTGAAACTAGGACAAAAGGACCTCAGCACGGCCAGATCGTAAGTTCGGAAGGATCAGTTGGAGAGCTCTACCTGATGAGTTATAGATGGTCCTCAAAAGTACCCAAGCCTAGGAAACAATAGCAAATGCAGCTGCTAGCAGGAGCATCCAAAAGGCTGACAACTTGTTACCTCTTCCCATGGAAGTTGTCCTTTTGTTCCCATATCTTTCCAGTCATTAAGAGGCTATTGTGACTTCCCTCAATGCTTTGTCACCTGCTGCAAAGACAATCAGAACCTTTCAGACCCCTGTGTTGGCTCTTCCAGAAAACAATTAGCACACTACCCCCAGGACAGAAAAAGGTATTTTAACCCTGGATCAGCCCATGGCTTGTTGCTAGTACTTTGGACACAAGTCAGTGTGTTATGCTGCATGAGGGTCCCCAGATTCCAGTTCACTGTACTGCCCTCAGACTCCCCATCTCACTTTGATTCTTTGTTGCTTTAGGAACAGTAACTTTCACCCACTTCACCCCAAACTCTCATTTTCTAACCTTTTTCTCCTTTCCATCTGCTAGCCTCGTATGGTTCTTGGAGATCACTGTTGCACTGTTTGTATGTTGCTTGCATGTTTGTGAATTCTCCCAATAAATACATTATTTTTGATTTCTAACTGGTATCTTGCAGTTAGTACTGGTATACAAAGGTGAAAAGATCCCGTAAGGTTACTCCACCTCTCACAAGCCTCCCTCTTTGAGCTAATAATTCCCTGTCTTTTCACAGAGGCATGGGTACTGCTAGAGAACCGCAAGGTCCCCCACCTTTTGGGGTAACACTATCCCACCACCTTCATAGGCAGGTTTGTTGGGAACATAGAAGAAAGCCTTCTCTGTGGCTCCTCCCACACTTTGGAACTCTCTTGGGAAGTTAGGATGGCTCCTTTTTTGCTCTCTTTTTGGTGTCAGGTTAAGATATTTCTATTCTGAAAGCCTTTGGTAATTAACAAGAGAAAGAATTGTTATGGTACTGTTCTGTTTTCAATCTTTGTTTTAAGGTAAGATATTTACATGGTTTTAATTCTGCTTTTACTTGAATATTATTTTAATCTCAACTTTTGTGTATGTTTTAGCTACTGGCGTTTGGATTGTAATTTTCTGTGTTTTGTGAGCTGCCTCAAATCCCAGTCTGGGAGAAAGGCAGAACATAAAACTGATGGATATGAGGAAGAGAGGGAGGGATGTAATGTGCCTTCCCTGTTTGGTATGCTTAACTGTTGACTACAAACTTGCAAGGCACCAGAAGCAAAGCATTCAGGGTGATGCTGCAGTTATAGACATGTTCATGTGTTGCATTGTCAATGCTTCAGTCAGCAAGGTTGTGACCAAGACCCATTATTTTTAGTGATATCACACTGAAGGCTGAAAATTCCCTGAGGAGATGCATTTGTTATAAATTAGCCCTCTGCTTATTCAGCAGCGGGGTATTCTTGAGGTCAAAGAGGCTACTTCCTGTTGTCTTCCTGGTTCCTGACTTTTTTATTTCTTCTGTGATCTTCATGGATCATTAGCTCCTCTTTTTAAGTCACAGGAAGCAATGTGCATGAAGTAGTTGTAAAACTGTCCAAGCAATCACAAACTGAATGGAAAATAGACTCACCATATAAGATAGCATGTGACCAAGAGCAAGGTTGGTATAATAGTTATAGTGCTGGACTGGGACTTGGGAGATCCACTGAGCCCTCACTGAGCCATGAAACTCACTACTTGATTTGGACTAGTCACTGTCTCTTAATTTGGCCAGCCTCACAAGATTGTAGTGAGGATAAGGTGAGGAACAGCAGAACCATGTAATCCCCCTTGATCTCATAGAAGGAAAAGCGAGGTATTAGCATAACTAATTAATCATATCATACGTCAGATCTGAGCAAAATTCAGCAGGTTTATGTTTAAGGGGACTCAACCTCATCATTTTCCAGCGACTGTGATGCTCATGTATACAGTTCACTTGAGATTCTGATCTCTACCTATTTGTCTGGCAAATTTAACTATGTTAACCAAAATATTCAAAACATAATTACTGGTTAGTGGAAATAGCCAAGCCATTTCAGTACACTTATTTATTGAATTCCCTTGCAGTCAGCAGTAGCTCAGCACCTAATTGTTTAAGTACAGATGCTAGAAAAGCAAATAACGTCTGCTATTCTCATTCCTATGGTGGTCATTCTTCTCACCTTTCCCTTCCTGCCTTTTAAATTCATTCTCTCTTTTGATTTTCCACTCTGTTACCTCTGGCTTGTTCCTCTCCCCCTCAGCAGCTATCAAATACAGGAAACATTGCTATTGCTTTACAGACAAGCTTTGGCTTTTACTGGCATCTTCTTTTAGGCAGGCTGACAAAAGTAGGACAGTTCACCCTAGAGGGCAACATATGGTATATATTAACAGAAACATTGTGGGTCTGTCCATCTTTTTCTCCCATCTTCACTGTCTCGGTATCAAATCATACATAGTCTTATGTTGCTTGGCTGTCTCAGTTTTCATCTATGAAATATTGGAGGGTATGCAATTCCTGGAGTGCCAGTGTGGTGTAGTGGCTTGAGCACTGCACTACGGCTATGGAGTCCAGGGTTTAAATCTCTATTCAGCTATGGAAACCCACTGGCTGACCTTGGGCACACCAAACACTTTCAGCCTCAGAGGAAGGCCAAAGCAAACTCCCTCTGAACAAATCTTGCCAAGAAAACCTTGTGATACATTCACCTGAGGGTTTCCATAAATTGGAATCAACTTGAAGGCACACAACAACAACAACAACAACAACAACAACAACAACATGCAATTCCTTGGAAGCAAGTTTCAAAGAATGCAGCAAATCTTACTTCTGAGTCCATTTCTGCATTACACTGTCATAGTGCTGTTATTCCACTTTCAACATCCAATGGAACCCTGGGGTTCGCAGTTTAGGAACGGCATTTAGAATTCTCAGCCAGAGAGCTCTTTGCATACAGTAAACTACAAAGCCCAGAATTCCACAGGATGTTCAAAGTGGAATAATAGTACTACAACTGTATAGTGGGGAAATGGCCTGAATAAACTTGCAATGAAACATGTAGTTACTTAAAGTAAACTGTATGTGAGACAATGAAAGGTACAAGCAGTTTTAAGACTTAGAAACCCTCTTGAACAGCGTGACCAAGAAATGGGTCACCTTGAGAAGCACAGCACAAAAACATCCTGACTGGGTCATTTTGAATACAGTATGACCCCCATATCTGGAGATTCGTAATCTGCAGATTCTGTTATCCATGGTTGAAAACAACAGGCAGCACGGAATCACACTGCCTGCTGTTTTCCCTCCCCCAGCCGGAGGTCCAGGGCCTGATCCCCATGGCGTTCGGTACTACCCGGATTCCCGTATCTGTGGGGGCTTGGAACCAATCCCCCATGGATATGGGGGATCATACTGTAATTTGTGATACATCATTTCCTGATATTTAAGACCACTTCTTGTTGCTTCCTTGAACTCTTTAACACATTTTCATTCTGACTTTTTTAAAAACCTCAGTAGTGTGGTTCATAACGATGACTCATTTTGATTCATTTTGGGATATCTTCTACTGATGGGGTGGGATGTTAGTGGCAAGTGTTTCTATTTGCCTCAGCCCTCCTGACTTTTCTTTCATCTTCCAGTTATACTTCCAGTTCAGAATCTTCCTGTTCTCCTTCTTCTCTCCTCCAAAGGCCGTTTTTTTTTAAAAAAAAAGAAATCTACATAGTGTTAGCACTGAGACAGCAAGCTGAAATTTTCTTGCTCTTCAGTGCAGCAATCATTTGAACACAGTAGTCCTCCAATAACTCCTCAAAGGTGAAATTAGGAGACAGAGAATCTAGATTCTCTCACTCCCTCTAGGATCATCAAACTGAAATGGCTGCTTGGCTGCAGGAGAGAGTGTCAAACTATCTGCTTCTCACCTTTGAGGTGGTTCTGTTTGAACTGCGATTCCCTTGTGAGAATGGCGCTGCTCATTTCCATTATAGGCTTGGGATGATTTCATATGTGTGTTTTCTGTTTCTGGTGGGTAAGATGTGTCATAGGGCTTACAATCTTAAGGCTTCATAAAACCAGGGACATTTTTGTACATAAGTCTTAAATCACTGATGAACTTCTTGTGTCACTGTGTCATTAAATAAACTGCTGAGCTCAATCTACTTCAGATGCCATTCATGAATCTTACAATGTTCAAAAATCCCCTTCAAAGGGTTAATCTATTCACGTTAGATTATCAAGATTAATTGGTGAAATGGAAAGGTGGAGCACAGGAGGAGCGGAGTTCTACTCCAAGTGTCATGTAAAATTTTTAGATCTCCTCTTCGCCACCCGCCCAAAAGGACTAAGTCTGAAAAGCGCATTTTGCTGAAACTTGTGCATACAGATGGTGTATACATACCTTTGTATATAAGTACCAATACTGGACTAGAAGGCCATTCAGAGGGGGAGAGGAGGCCTGAAAAACTCTATTAAAGATTTGTTGGGCTACAAATCAAGTGTCTGTCCCCACCCATCCCAAATCTTTGCCAAAAGTACCAAGGTTTAAAAAGAAAAAATCAGTCTTCAGACTAAAAAACCAAACCTGCTTGTGAAGATCTAACATGACAAGGAAGGACCCCCTATCCTTACTTTAGTGAAATTTTGGATTTGTCTATGTAACAAACTTTTATTCTCTCCACCAGAGCTCAGAAGTTACGCAGAAGGTCAGAGTGAGTGAATGGTACAAAATCACTAGGTGATTCTGAGCCTTATTAGATGAGCAGAGATTTGAACCTGGCTCTATCCAGAGGCAACAAGACCGTCTCTCTTTTCAGTTTGCCTGATTCTTTTCTTTTCTTGATAAAACAAAAATGGAAGTATTTGTTTTGATAACAGAAACCTAGGCACTGCTGATGGAAGCAAGGTTTTGCTTTGACTTGAAATATGTCCTGAAAATCATGGATGGAATATAAAGGCAAAACATCCCAGAGCCATTTTTATAATAGGGCTTCCATCAAGAAAAAGAAGCTATGTACACCAAAAAGGGCTCTTTTCACAATGCCACAACAAAGAAGAATTTCCTCTCTGCACACATTTTTCTGTGCTACTTCACTTTCCTCTCCATCATCTTTTCAAGTAGCTAATAATGCAGCCATTAGCTGCTCTCTCATACCAGTAGAATCACTCAAGTTAATTGTATGCTGCTGTTCAAGATTTACATGAAAATGCCACCCGCAGGCAGTGATACAGCTAAAAGTCAGTCATGTAGTTTGATTAAAAATAATCTTTGAAATTGGTGTTTCTTTCAAAAAGCATATTACTGTCTCCCTGGTATAGAAACATTACAGAATGTGACAGGCTATACCTGTGTCTGCGTTGGCCTATCTTCTGTTTATAGGCATACTTCAATGTTATTCCAGCTTACCAAAAACTCTTACATTGTGGAAAGCAATCATGTCAGGACAGGGGGTCCTTCCCTGTCATATTAAATCTCCAAATGCGGGATGAAGACAAGCCAGATACGTGATTTCAATAATCCTTGGACATTTGGCGAAGATATGGTGGATTTTGGGGTGGGTGGGGGCAGACACTTATATTTATTTAAAGCTCAATAAGCCTTTAAGGGCCCTTTGTTATTAGTCCCTTGGGCGTGTGTGTGTGTGTGTGTGTGTGTCTGTTTCTTCTAGAGGAGCTCCCTGGCTGAGAATTCTAAATGCCTCTCCTTAAACCGCTCCTTTCAGGATCCCACAGGATGTTGCAATGGCAGTTAGAGTGGAATTACAGCACTGTAATGATGTAGTATGACCTGATGTCTTCTTAAGAGTCTGGCATCTGCCAATATTCTATTAACATGCAACCTTATCAGTAAATACAAATGGGGATGAATCAAATCTGTAGTGTATAACTGACTAGACCTGAGCTATGGAGATGATATAATCATATACACATTTGTACGCATGACTGAGACTGCCTGCATGAGATTATTATATTTTTAATAAACCAAAAGATTCCTGGCATAATAAAGATCAGTGGCTTAGACTGTGTTCATTTTAAAATTCTGCAAAAACTTTATTTTTAAAAAAATAGTTTCAGAGTTTGTAATTTTTGAAAAGTTTTGGAGTTCACCAGTTGAATCTAATTCTGGATGTGGTTTTCTGTGTCTTTTCTATTTAGGAAGCCTCACTTTCAATAACAACAGTCTCTTGCCATGGAACAAAAAACAACCATTAGAAGAAGGTCTCTCCTCAATAAGGATGAGATTTTCTGGTTCTAAGGCAGTTTATTTTGGACTACAGAGACATTTACAATTTAATGGGCAATCAGTGCAAATCCAAATCTAAACATTCAAGATGCAGGCACAAGCAGATAAACAAGTTGCCATTATGAAACAATTTACTTGCAATCATTCAGTGGAGATCAACTGGACAAGTGAGTCAATTGATTTTAGGGCTGCCACAAAGGTTTCCTAAAGGACAATAAAGGATATTAGAAAATAAAAATTGCTTCAGAATCATAGGTTCCAAAATAACAGAAACTATCATGGCAAGATGAAGGTGTGTGGTATGCAGAAGAAGGCTGGATTTAACGAAGTTAAATGGCCCAAAGATTAGCAAGAAAAAGGAAGATATGAAGGGGGGGGGGAGTATATATGAGATACATCCTGTAGTAGCCTAATTCCAATTATTAATCACAACTAGAGTAGACCTACTGGATCAGTAGACATTTGGTAAGCCAATATTTGATAAACCAATACCTATCTAAATTTTGTTGAATAAGCGGGTCTATTTTAACTCTGTCTAACAACTGGATTTAGGCTAGTGTTTTCTGCTTTATTTTTAATGAGACACATGCATGCAAATTTATAAGGTAGGGATAGCACTAAAGATTAGGCATAGCAGTTTGTGGACTGAATGGGGTACCTTCTACCATTTTGGAATCAAGCCCCTTTGCTTGGTCACAAGCTATCCGTGGTAGGTGCCTATCTAAGGATATCCACTGAATTCACAAACATTGAAATCCGAAGGGGGTTCTAGTTGCTGAATAACACTCCTAAACTGCTCTGCTGTTTGATTCTTCTCATTTCTTTGAAAGCATTACCTGTATTAAATATTTCTCCACTGCAAAGGCTTGCCATTGTACTGTGGAAGTAACATGTCTTCAGAGTTGCAATGAGATATAAGGGTACAAATATTTACAATGGTGAATCTAGCAAGAATTTAAGCTATGTTTGCACCAGGACTGCTGTACAGATTGGGCTTGTCTTTCAAAAACCTATTATTATGGTGCCAATGGGGATTTCAGATTTCACTATCAGCTTCAGGAAATGGAAGGAAAGACTGAACACTCCCTCCAGACCTGCTATATCAGTACCTCATAGCCCTTTATCCCACTTCTTGAGAGACCTGACAAATAAGCTGCAAACACATAGCAGTGGTACTAAGATGTTGTTGTGGAATTAATTGGTGGCATTGCTATTTTCATAAAGTGTTCACATTTAGTCCCATGAGGGCCTGTAAGAGAAAACAGATGCCATTGTAACTATGTCTGCTGCCCTTCATTGCCTTAGGTTAATCTCAGAAGATGCCCGTGAAGCAACAAGAAAAGAGTATATACAACTTATAGCAAAAGCCTGTAACCCAAGCCAGCTCCAACTATATTCGTGGCTGCCTTTTCTCTGGATTCAGCCAGCGTATACAAGAAGAGAACTTGAATCAGTTAGCTGCCCACCAGATGTTTTGGATTACAGGTCTTTTAAGATTTGACTACTAGCCATGCTGGTTAGGATTTATGAAAGTGGTAGTCTAGAATGCCTAGGGGGCACCAAGTTGGGAAAAGGGAACTTAGATCTACAAAACAGGGGTGGGCACACACAGAGGGTTGCAGGGCCTTTGGGAGGGACTGGAAAAGAGATTCCAATCATTGGGTTTTTTTTAAAAAAAACCTCAGGTTTTGGGATTCTGTGGGGGCCTGGGGAGAGGTCAAGGGCTGAACAGGAAACCTCTGAAGACCACAAGCAGCTTAAGGGCCACACAATTATCAACTCTGCTGTAAAAGTTTGGATTCTCCCTATGACTGTCCAGCCATTTGAAGCAGATCAGCCTTTCTCAACCAGGACCCTTGAGGTGTGTTTGGCTACAGCTGTCAACACTGCCAGGCAACAAGCTGGATGAGGGCATGTTGGATGAGGATGGTAGAAGCTGTACGCCACCCTATCTGACGAGTACCAGTTTTAGGAAAGTTGCTCTAGACCACGGAGAAGGTACTTCAAATCTGCCCTCACCCATAGGAAGTCTACAAAGCTGCCATCCAGGGAAGATAAATGGTTCTCAGCAAATTACTCTTCTTTGGCTCTGCATAAGAGAAAGAGATCTCAAAATGCTCCAATGAGGGATCTTCCAGACTGGTATAAAGAGGCGTGAGTTCTTGGTATGTAGCTCCTTGAGTTGTTGGCTTCCATGTGTGGTCTTTCCATTATGTGGAGGACTATTCATTTGACGTGCTCTAGGGCTCTTTCAAGGGATTTTTAAAACCAGAGTATTGTTTGCTGAGGTGGTTTGAAGTGCAAATTTTGTCCTCTGTATCTTTTTTTCCTTAGAGTTAGAGGCTGATATCCTGCATAGGAGATGTAGCTACAATGAGGTAGCTATGATCTGTGTTCTGATCTAACCAGCTTCCACCAAACTTACCTTAAAAGCCTGGCACTGCACTAACTAAAGGAGTTCTGTGGCAGTTGTAAGGAGAGCAGGGCACGGAGGGGCAATATGTCCCATCAGTGAGCTATGGTGCAACTGCTCATCATACCACAGCTTGTTGGTGTGAAGGGTCTGCATCCATCATCCTTCAAGCCCTGCTTACCAGTGCCACAGAACTCCTTCAGTTTATGCAGCTGCCTAACTTTTAAGGTAGGTTTTGAGGGGCATTTGCAGCAAGGGCAATGGTGCCACAACTGTAAATATGAACAGCAAAATTTATGACACCTAAGTCTAGCTTATGATATTGTAAATACTGAACAAGGTGTGAGCCATAGCATTATAGCACAAAAGTGGCATTTCAGGGATGCACTGATACACTGCAGCACTTCATTTTTAAAAATTCAAAAGAAAAAGGGAAAGGAGGAGGAAAAATGAATATATTTTGTTCTGATATGTCTCAGAATAAAAATGGAGCTTACTGGCATTTGGGAATAAAATGTTGCAGCTGGTGCCAGGAATTACCAGAAAATAGTAAAGGACAACAGAAACATTATTTGGAGACTTTTAACAGAGACCTACAGCAACAAATATCACTGCCTCCAGCAATCTCCCAGCATATATGCTTTATCTAGAGGAGAGCCCTCAGATATGTTTTGAGTGTTTTTCCCAACCCTTATTCTCTTGGTAGAAATTGGCAGTTGACACTTCTAAAGTAAGATTTCAGACACACAGCTGCCACAGCATCAAATTTAGTAGTAATAACATGAAGGTAAAATGCTTCCTAGCAATTACTTATACAACAAACAAACAAACCCCAAACCTCTACCTGAGTCCTGTGCAATTTGATCTTTTAGTAAGTTGGAACTGGAACAGTATTTACTAGGAAAACCAACAGCAGTTATTCCAGAGATCGTGCAGAAGTCTCTTTAATTATCATTCTGATAGCTTGCGAACCTTGCTTTCTTTCCCATGTAGAGGATTAGTGGGATTAGAAGTTTTCCACTTTTGATCCTTGAGAGTGAAACAAGACACTGGAACTGAACACTTTTCAAGTGTTCACTTGCAACACTGACAGATAACATTTTCTTCCCTGCTTGCCAGAGGTCACAGCCCTGCAATGGTACAAGCCCACTGGGCTTAGCAAGTAGAATCATAGAGTTAGGAGGGATCTCATCGACCATCTAATCTAACCCCCCTCCTCAGTGGAGGATCTTCAGCTAAAGTATCCCAAACACGGAGATGTTCAGCCTCTTTTGAAGACATCCAGACAACGAGACTCCACCAACTCTCTAAGCAATGGAATCATAATAATCATGGAATCCAGCCTGATTATTCTCTCTGTTTCATTACTAAGGCAAACTAGAACCTTGTCTTTCACTATGTTTGTGATTTATAATCCAGCAGCAAACTATTATTGTTGTTGTCTTAAAAGTTAATCATATTTTAATCTCAAATAATTTCATCTGAAGAGGCTTTGTACGTGTCTGTCTAAGCATAACCACACATATCTCTCTGTATTTCCCTGGTTGATGTAAAACCATTACAAAATAATATTAATGTTGATTGGAAGAAAAGTAATTTTATAGCAAAGGACATCAAGGGAGGGGTGAATTGGGAAGAAAAGAGATGAACTGTTTTAAATTGGTAATTGACTTAGACGCAGAATTAGCAATTAACTCGAGTTTCTGCCATCTTACAATTTATAAAGAACCAATATCTACAGGGAATGAAGAAACTAATTTATTCAGATGCAAAATCTAGATCTTTCTTTTAGTGGGTAAAAATCATTAAAAAGTTAATAAATCGAATCAACTAGTTTGCAACTAAAACGTAATTTGAGGTATCCATGTTTGCATCAGTTTCCTATCTACAAAGTAGTATTTGGATAGGTTGCTTAATAAAAGAGAGAAAAGCAATTAAAATTTCACAGATTTTCAGCTAACCCAAAAATTCTTTATTCAGCTGGGGACAATGTTTAAAACCACAGAGCTAAATGACACTCAAATCCACTTAAAATACCTATGATTATGCAAAAAGCTGGCATTATTGCAATTCTAATTATACATAAAGATTATGTCTTGAAAATTTAGCATGCAGGAGGGATTTTATCATAAAAAAATCAGAGGAACGTAACTGTTGCATTACTATTGCCTGATACTGCTAGGTCAGGTGAAATTTCATTGTGTTGTTGGACTGATTCTCAGAACTGAGCTGGACTGGTACGGTAGTGAAATGTACACACTTTAAAAGTTTTACACATTCTAAAAGTTATTGTGGTTACGTTATGATTTTGTGAACAAACCTCATTCCTAACAAAAAAAACAGCTGTCAAGTAGTATGTGGAGGCAGAACCATGAAAGCTGGTAAAAGGGGAGACACTAGTATCTCTGTAGCTGGAGGCCAGTTCCCTCCTGACCATGGGATTCCTTTCCCTATCACTAATGGGAACTGTGAAGAGGTAAGGCTCAAAGAACAAGTGGCAAACATATTGCCAAAGTCTAGTCAAGGAGATGGCATGGGTGCAGAGATGGTGGTGATGGTGAACTATACCTTTGAGGCCCCTAGCTAAACTGCAAATGCCAGGATTCCATAGGATGTTGAAAGTGGAATAATAGCACTATAATAGTCTAGTGCAGAAGTGGCCTGGGGCTCCATTACCTTTGTTCTTTTTGGTTGTAATTTGCTAACATGGTCTCAAATTGCTTCCTCTTTATCATTTCTTTTTTGCCTATGGTTCGATCATTGTCCTGTAATATCATCAGTATATTATCCCTGGAAGCCCTTCTAGTGTCTGGTTCAGTTTCCACTGGAAAACGTCAAGAGTAGGACTGATGCCTGTTGGCATCCACCTCATTGTTACTACTGGTTTTATATATCAGTACACACAGCCAAACCTGCCCCAAGTGGAGAAGACAAGAGAAACCAACACATCTCAGAGCAGCACTGTAAACACCCCCTCACCTTCCCTAAGCTCATCCTTCTCCCTCATGCACTGAGAGGTAGGAAGCTGTCTAGGTGTACAGTTGCCAGGTTGGATAAAAGATAGGGTTCTTGTAGCTTTAAGCTGCACAGAATGAAAAGCAGAATGAGGTGCCATAAAACTCTGTAAAGCTAGGCAAATGCATCTCTCTTCTCTAACCCTTCAGCCTCCTGCTTTCAGTTTCAACAATTCTCTCCCAACACAGCTCTCGCCTCCCCATTGGATGGTGGGGTGGAGGGGCACAGAAGTGTTGGCAACAAGAACAGAGTATGGTGCTTCTCTACTATCTTCCCTTCACTCCCCACCCACAAGGCATGGCCTGTGGTTGAAAGTTCAAGGATGAAAAGTAAGAAAAGACAGGTATGCCCACCTAGCTTCACAGAGTTTTATGCCGCCTTTTACACCCAAGGAGCTGCTCTGGCTTTTTTTTCATTCACAGACCTCAGACATTGGGCTTGGAAAAAATATTTACAAACATTAATTTATATGTGTAGATGCAAATGTAGAAATAATATATAAGAATACTGGCATATATACCCAGTGTTGCCTGGGATTTTATTTGCTCATAGGTAATACTTGTTAGAAAGATTTGAGATCCTGTGTTTCTAGTTCCTCAAACTGTCTTGTCCAGTACCTGTAACTTTTCTCATATTCCCCAATCCAATCTGTATTCAGAGTTATTAACATACAGAAGTTGGGTTCCTGAGTGAATATGCTGCCCTCTTCCTCGCTGCTAGACCTCATCTCCACAGCAACTGGCCAGGCCCAAGTGCTCTCTGACTGAGAATTCTAAAGGCCCCTCCCTAAACTGCAAACCCCAGGATTCCATAGAATCTTCTCAGGCAGCCAATCCTATGAGGTCTTTGCCTGACACAGCCAATCATATGAGGTCTTCTCGCCTGATACAGACAAACAAACTTTGACTTTCATATATTAATAGATAACTCTCTCATCATAACAGGAAAGACTATGATGAGGTACCATGTGTATTCTCAGCCTACTGTTCCATACTATGTATGTGAGGGTTTCATGCTTTGAAAAGACACACACTTTTTTTTTAATCCACAAACAACATGCTATAGAGCAGTGGTTCTCAACCTGTGGGTCCCCAGATGTTCGTGGACTTCAGCTCCCAGAAGCCCTGAGCATTGACTATAGTGGCTGGGGCTTCTGGGAGCTGAAGTCCACGAACATCTGGGGACCCACAGGTTGAGAACCACTGCTATAGAGTGTGGGGTGACTAACAGTTCCATCTTGTAATCCTCAGGCCTGTTTAGAAAGGTTTATCCATTCGCTGAGTTTAGGAGCGGGGGAAGGAACTGTGGCTCAGGTAGATTACTGCTGTTTCCAGCTTCTTTATAGAGATTGAGAGCCCAGGAGAATGCTTTGGAATTATGAAGGTTTTGATTTGTTTTGGCTTGACTCTCCATCCTTCTCTAAGTAGCTCTGATATTTTGTAATCAGTTTTTCCCCTTCCTTCCCTTCTCCTGTAAATCTTTTTTTTTTCCCCCAGTGCTCTTTTCTGCAACGTGTTTGCAGCTGGAAGGGAAACTGGCATGGTAAGCTACTCACTTTCAGCCAGTATTTGCCAACACTGGTTGGGCCTCACCATTGGGAGACTCATTCCATGTCTGCAAGTGCTGGCTGAGAGCCTTTCACTTTTCTTCCCTCTTTCCTGTTTGGTGAAGAGGAACCAGGAGCAAAGCTGACTGCTCTTAGCTGGCATTTGCAGGGGACAGTTGCTGCTTTTCTGAAAGCATGAAGTGCTAATTGTGCCTCCCATGGAATCATCTATTTCTTTCAAATCTCATGAATTTCCCTTATTTCTATGTAAAACAGTCCTTTCTGCCTGAGGAAGACAGATCTTGGTCATGTCTAGATTAAACTATTCCAGCATACTCCAAATAGCTTTGCTTTTGAAGTGTGTTTAGATACTGGCAGCTGTGCTAACTGGGACCTGCTATTGACACATATTGCCTTGGCCAATTCTTTGTTTCAGCAATTCAGGGAAAATATGCTGTTTGGTGTGTCTCTTTCTCCCCGGTGGGCATACCTGCAGCAGCAGCACTGCAGACATCACTAAGCAGCTGGTTCGAGCTGCCCTGTTTAATGCTGGCAAATGCCCAGGTAAGTGCACCTACAGTCCACAGGGACAGCAGAGAAACCAGACCAGTCCCAGGTCATACACAAGGTCTCAGTGGAAGCAGAAGGGTGACCTAGGCAGTCTGAGGTCCAAATCTGAAAAGCAGTTCTGAGTGAGGTCCAAGTGATAACTGAGGGAATTATCAGAAAATCCACAGAATCAGACACATTGGACAAGGTCACAAATGGAGTGTTGTAGCTGATTGTTTGCAGCAAAAGAATGGCCTTCGCTGAGCCAATTTATAGCCAGCTGAAAATCAGTCCAAGTGGCCTAATTAGTTCAGTGTTTTTCTTTCAAAATGGACCAGGGCATTGCCCATCCCTTTGCAGTGAGCATTTTAATCTACCATGCTCCACAGGATGAATTGCCTCTGTATCTTCCTCATGATTTTCAGGAGCTGTCTGGGTGGTCTTTTGGTACCATGATAAGCCTGTCAGCCTCCTCTGGATCTGACTGCAATTTGTCATCTTGGCTCTCATCTTCCTCTTGTTTATCTAAGGATGGTTCCTCCAGGAAGGACCTGACAAGAGCCACCATTTGAACTGCTCTCCGTAACTCTGAGATAGTGTTATGGGATATTACAATAAGAATAAGAATGTAAAAACTCAACTCAACTGTCAAGCACAGCTCACAGCATTTAGTCAGATTGGCTGAGGATGATGAAAATTTAGTCAACCCTCTCTAGAGGCTGTTTGTCAAAGACTATAGTAGATCCTATAGCCTATTCCTGCCTCAGGAGTTTATGTCTTTAGGTGTGAACATTAAGCAAGTGCTTAGTTTCTCCTGCTTCCTTGTTATTCTCCTGTCAACAAACTTCATGGTTTCTATAAGTGCAGATTTTATGAAGTGGCTTCTTTTCTATTTCTCTTCCATTCATGGATGCAGTAAATTCCCATCTTTCAGTTGATGAGGTACAATCTACTAATGTAATTAAGCCTGTGAATTCCATGTACTACCAAACATTAATTTGCTGTCATAAATTATGCAGAGCTTGGAAGTAATGAGAACTTTTGCTGTGTACCCAAAGATCATCAGTATTGTATACCTTTGTCCTGAGAATGTATTGATTCCACAGAGTCCCTAGGACTAGGAGAGTTGAACAATTTTCCAGAGCTCCTGGCACAATGGTGTAGTTGAGTCATTTTAGGGCCTTCTTAAGATGATTGTGTACCTTACTTCATCTCCTTTTAATGGCCGTAGGCAGAAGTGGCCAAAATGAAGCCTATGGGACAGATGCAACCCCAAACCTCTTTTTGGGGACCTTCAGGAGGGCTCCTAAGCCCCAGAACACCCTAAATATGTTTTCAGGTGGAAAATCAACCCCCAATTGCTCAGATTGCCAACATCAATGGACCAAAGTATAATTGTCATCAAGTCAGTTTGACTTTTTGAAACTCTGTGAATGAAAAGACCTCTGAGACACTCTATTATTAACAGCCCTGCTAACGTGCTATAAACTCAGAGCTGTGGCTTCCTTCATTGAGTCTAATCACCTGTAGTGCATATCCCTTTTTCCCTGTTGCCCAACACTTTAGCGTTATTGTCCTTTCTAACGAGTCAGGGCTGTGGCTTCCTTCGTTGTGCCTATCCACCTGTGGTCCAGACTCTCTCTTTTCCTAGTTCCTTCCACTCTACCAAGCATTATTATCTTTACTAATGGGCCATGTCATTTCATGATATGTCAACTGTACAATAGCCTCAGTTTAATCATTTTGGCTTTGACGAATATTTCAGGCTTGATTTGTTCTCAGATACATTTATTTGTGTTTCTGATAGTTGATGGTAACCACAGAATTCTCCTTCAGGATCCCCATTTCAAAGGTGTTACTTCTTTTCCTATTAGCTGCCTTCACTGCCAAGCTTCCACAACCATACACAAAAATTGGAAATACAGTGGCATGGGACAGTCCTGATGTTGGCATTCAATGATATATCTTTACATTTGAGGTTCTTATCTAGTTGCATCATAGCTCCCTTTCGAAAGTTTCTTCTCATTTCTTAACGGTTGTTGTTATTTGCCGTCAAATCAATTTTGGCTTTCAGTGACTTTATCACTAAGAGACTGCCAAGAGTCCTGGTCATTGACTGCCCTGCTCAGGTCTTGCAAACTGATGGCTGTGGATTCCTTGATTGAATCAATCCACCTATAAAGTGCTCTTCCTTATTTCCTACTTCTTGGCTACAGTTTCCATTTTGACTCATTACTGAGCCAAAGTATAGAAAATCTTTAACTTTTTTGTCTTCACCATCCACTTTAAACTGATGCAAATAGTCTGTGGCCATGACAGTTCTCCCACTACATTTGCAGTTTTGACCTTCATGAAGTTGATTATTCCTGCCACCCCCCCGTCATCCTTCTTCCATTACCTTGCTTTTTGCCTGAGTGCACATGCCCAGGCAAAAGGCAAGGGAATGGGAGGGGGAGCACAGTGCATGGAGAAGGAAGCTTTTTGCATTCTGTTACCCTCCTTGTTGGGGCTCCCTTAAGAGGATTCCCAAAAGCTGTCAAAGTTGTGGGGAAAATTAGCTCAGAGCACTGTTTAGCTATGAGAGGGAGGGCAACATCAGGACCTTTTAAGCTCTATGTATACGGACTCAGATCAGTGAACAAAAACAATTCAGAATAAACCAAATAATGCTTTATTGGAAAATAAAACAAGTAAGACAACAATCACACACTAGCTAAATAAGAAATAGGAAATAGAAATGAAGTCAGGAATAAGCAATACGATCTGTTCAGAAGTCCTGAGTAGATGGAGAGAAAGTGGAATTCTCTGGAGCTCGCTGTGTAAACTGGTAGCAGGACAGGATGACATTCAAAAGCGGCCCACTCTATTGTTACAATCAGGGGTTTTTATGTCTGTGACTCATGTCATAAACTTTGAGATCAAAGTTAACTTTTGAAATGCACCAAAAGACTTAGAAGTAGAATAAAACATATCAATCGCGCAGCCCAAATGTCAATCAATGGCACTTCTATGGTCTGTTATTTATGGGCGCGAATCAGGATCTTGTGAGATGAAAGGAATAGCCTCCAGATCCCCGATCACAATCCAAGTCACAGCTTTTTGAAATGCCCGCTTTAGAGAGGAAGTTGTAAACAGCTGCTTCCTTGTGACTGTTTTTCTAGGATCCTGGCAAACACTATAAGCCAAGGTGCATTGAGAGGTCAAATTATTTGATATCACAAAGGGATATCTAGTGCTCAAAGTTAGGTACCTAAATCACAGTTACAATCCCCCCTGAAAATGTACAGTATTGGGACAATATTGGACATTTTCCAATTAAATATTCAAAATCAATTTCAGAGCCGAATAGAGGTCTACTGATACAAAGGTAGTATTGCTGTTTGGGGAGAGGATTTGGCAATATGCAGCAGAGCAGAAGCAGGGAAGGATTTGGCAACATTTCTAGCTAATAAAAGCATTCCCTAACTAGTAAATATCCTATACCTAACTATAACATTAGCAAAACATTTATTTACAGTAGTAAATGAAAAGTGAAACAATTTCACAAATAACAACAATAAGCAAATGCACTGGCAATGAATGATGGTAAATGGATGAATCTTCCCAATGAAGAAAAGCAAGGCAACAATTGCAAACAGAGGAGCAATGAAATACTGTAGGTCAAATGCAGGCTTTTGAAAATGACCAAAAGGCAAAACAGTTTCAGGAGAATGCGGGCTCTGAGTTCAGGTTCTGGGGAGAGGTGAGTTGCACGTTGAAAAGTACACCCCCCCTAGATACAGGAGATTTCAAAGTCTGATAATGGCGGGCATATGTGACACCCAATAAGATTCAGAAAATATTCCGTTTGTGGATGAAGCAAATGGTGCAGCAATAGCAGTAAAATGTTCAGTTCATGGATGGACTAACTATGGTGTGTTAGCTCTTAGCAGGATTAAAGTGACAAATGGAATTAATACAGCAGAATGTAAGTGAAATCAACAATTAATTACAAAATCTTCTTGGCCACAACAGTATGTAAGTAAAATGACAGTATTTTCCAACAATTGGAGCATACAAAATCTTCTTTGATCTATCTAACATAAACTTCTATTCTATGGTATGATGTTTCTTTAATGATGATAGCTGTAGACAGATGAAAATCTCAAAGCTCATGTAAACAATCCAGAATTTAAATGAGAGCAATAGTTCAATTGAATGGCAGTGTTACAGAATGAGATTTCCCATATATAGTGTAAACAATTCACAGGCAAAGGTTCCAGAAACAAAAAACAAAAAAAAAACAAAAACATTAAAACATTAAACAAAAATTGAGGTAGAAATACATGAAAAATAGTGTTGTTGTAGTTGTTTTCAGATTTGTATAAGTGGAGTGAGGAATTCACCTTCCTCAAGTGTCTAAAAAGTCTGTGTGGTTGATTAAAAAATCTTCAAACAAAACACACAAAAAAAATCCAATTGATGAAATGTACTGCATAGACCATCAGGCTATTAATGCACAGAGTTCAGTGTTTTTGAATAGAAAGTATCTTCTGAAGCTTTAAAAAGAAAATCTGTTCAAGAAGGTGGCTCAAAAGTTTTCCACCCCCCCTTGTATCAAAAAGTAATCAAAGTACTTTAGGATACAAAAAGTGGTGCCCTTTGTTCAGTGGCTAAGGTCTGAATCAGTTGGCTGTTAATCTTGACATACAGAATTAACTGCCATCACCACCAGAGTTTTGAATAGATCAGGAAACCTGCATCAAAGAGAAAACTCAAGAAAAAGGTTAATAGGAAATCACACCCAGGAAAACTGGGGGCCTTCTTGCCATGCATCAGAACTTGGTATGTCTTAGAAGGGACAAAAGAAAAACAAAACAAAAACAAAACGTAACCAGTAATGGTGGGGGAGGTAAATGCTGAAGAGAGCATCAAGTAATCGTACTTGACAGGTTGACAGAGTGCCTCTGCACCATTCCTTTACCATCCCTGCAGTGTAGACCACAAAATTAAAATCACCTAACAGAAAAAGAGTTGACCACCAGAGGGGCCATTGCCATATCTTGTAGTGGTTTGCAAAAAGGTTGAAACAAAAGGTTTTAATTAGCTGGCAATTTTTATGTTAAAAGCAGTCTCTATATTTTGGATGAAGTTTTAAAAAAAAAAGTTTGTCTCCAGAGAGGCTTGTCTTCAAGCCTTTTAAAACCCAAAAGGGTTTTTAAAAAAAAAAAAAAAATGAGCTTGTTGAAGAGTCATTTGCATTAGTTATGCAAATGCTCAAGAGAAAGAGACAGGAGAAACAATTAAATGTTACTGAGCTCAGTAAACATTTCTCTAGGAATTAAAAACAAGAAAATGCAAAAATAAAAAATAAAAATATCATGCTATGTTGCTTAAACAGAGCAAAAACTATTTCAGGGAGGGTTCCAATAAAACCTTAATTCCTCCTCAGAAATGAGAGCTGGCTCTTTCTCTTTCTCAAATTGCTGCCAATTCACACCTTTGTTTTCCTTTGAAAGAGGCACCAGAGACCTAATGAAATCCTGTGGGATCTTTGGCTGTCTATCTGAACCGTCTGTAAAGGACCCTCTTTGAGGACTAGCAACTTGAATGTCCTCTAAACTTTGTGTTAGTTCTGCAGTTTTCTTATTGCAATCCTCATGGCTAACATGTTGTTCTGACTGGTTAAAATGTGATGCTTTTGGCATGTTCTTCCTCTTGAGTGGCCAGTTTACTTTGAAGCATCTGGATTTGCACTGAGGCTTTCTCAAAGTTAGTCTGGGTTTCCTGTATAACCCATGAGAGGGCCAATTTTTCTGCTTGCAGAGCACTGTTTTGTGCTCTCAATTGCTCCAATTCTTGTGCCTGTCTCTCAGTTTTTTGAGTAAGCTCCTGAATGTTCAAGGTTTCTTTTGAATTAACTGAAATAGTGGCAGAGATTGTGTCCTCAGGCAGCTTTTCTATGGGGGTGGCAATTGGAAGGGAAGGAGAAGACTCCGGGCAAACAGCAGAACTGACTGACTGCTGTGTTTGGAGCTCACTCTCAAGCAACTCTATCCTCTTGTGACATGCTGCATGAATTGGTTGCAGTGCATTTTGTGTTGCGTCAGAATTTAAAAATCCATTGGCAGAGACTTTGTCCCAATCAGTCACAGGGCCTGCCTTCACCCAGGACCTCCCACATCTGTCAGACCTCGATTTGGCCGTGACATTACTAGGGAGTTCCTTGGACTGAGGGCACCCCTATTCTGAAAAATCCAAACTGGGATAGTGCCCAGCCGGGGGGGACCATTGGTTACTGCTTGTACTGGCTGATTTCCTCCCTTCTGGAGGTGTTTGTCCAAAGCCTCTATCAGTTCCACAGTGGGCCTTCTATCAAATTGGCTCATGTCCAGTCCTAGCTTTCTCAAGACACCCCAAAGTCTAATTCTTTCTTCAGAGTAAGTCTGTATATTGGGACCATCTGGGTTGGACCAGGACCAGGGAGCCTGAGGCGGAGAAGCAGAGTTCCCTGCCTTACTGGAATGGTTGTCGGAATCCCTGCCTTGCCAGCAGTCCTGCCTGACTCTGTGATCCTGCTTAGGAGGGGGCGTGAATTCCAGTTCCCTCTTGGGATTGAATTTGGGACTGTCTTCCTATGTTGTGAATGAGGTCCGTAATTTGCATAAGTGACTTCTTGGATTGGTACCCCATTCCCAGCCTCCTTCGGTTATTCTTTTGGGGGGGGTTTCAAAGCTCCAGTCTCACGGAGTAAGTCAGAAACTCTCCTGAGATTGGCATTAAAGTCATCCCATGTTTGTGGTCTCAGGATTATGAGACTCAAAGCCATTTTAGTCTCATGGTTCAATCCTCCATAAAGGAGAGTTTTAAACTCCAAAGTGTCAAAGTTGTGCCCACGGGCAGTTCTGGGACTTTATCTATCCAAGAATAGCCAGTAGCTGTTTCCGTGCCACATAAGCCTCAGGATTTTCTCGAGGAGACTGCTGTTCCCCTGCCATAGAGCACGCTGGCGCTCTGTCCAGGCCAAAGAATCCTCACCATTTCTCTCATCCAGTCATGTGCCTCAAGCCTAACTAGACTACGAGCAGCCACAGCTGACTCAAGAGTAGGGAGTTCCGCGGGAGACATACAAAGGCGAGCTAACTGGGTTAAGTCCTGACCGTTAGCGGTGGGATGTGAATGAATGATTACATTCAGCCACATGATCCCAGTGGACTTATTTAGGGGACCCAATTGATCTGCAATGGCTTTGGCTTCAGTGGCACGCCAGGGGACCCTAGTTTCAATGATCTGTGTCTCCTGTTCCTCTACATTACCAGAACTACCTGCTCCAGCTGTGATAGTTCTGCGTGTCATAGATCGTGTCTCTACGGGATGGACGGGGACTTTAGAGTCACTCCAGTCCGGGTTAACAGGAGGAGGGGCCAAAGCTTCCTCTGGCAAGGGCTCATCCCTATTTTCCTGTGCAAATGAGGGGAGCAACTCCGGGCACACAGCTGAAATTAAAGCCTTACGAGTTTGGAGCTGACTCTCCAATGTGGCAATTTGCTTCAGACAAGAAAGTGGCTGACTGCATCCTGATGTTCCTTAACTTGTCCAACCATGTATTTAGCAGTGGCTCGGGCATGTTCCAGCTCAGTCTCTAATGCTTGCGCTTTCTCTTCCCATATCTGGGCGACTAAAGTCAAATCACTCAGTTTCTGGGCTGAGGCTTGTGCTACAGACGCAAAAGTCACTTTGTCTGCCCTCAATGCGTCAATCTCGGCTTGAAGCCGGGAAATTTCCTTTCCCGTTCTGCTAACTTTCCTTGAGTCTCTACTAGAGTGTTACTAGCATCTCTGGCCACAAGCCATAATCCCCAGACTGCCAACGCATCCTTTGATGGCCCAAATGGGTTTTTAGACTTAGCCGCTAGGACAAATGCTTCACAGAGTGAATCAAAGGGATTTGCTGTCTGAAAAACCGAATTTTCCATGGGCACTTGCCTCCCTTACACAAGACCCAGCGTTCTAACTTCCCTTGGACCTCCTCCTCACACATGAGATCCTTCACACTAACGACAGACTTAACAACAGAACTATCCTTAGCCATCTCTACACTTTTACATTCACAAATCCACAAACCACAAATAAAATTCACAAGTCAAACAACAAGGGACCAGGATTTCTGGAGGGACTGGAAGACCACCTAGGTCCTTGGGGAATTTTAGGAAAACGATCCACAGGAACTTCAATAGGAAAGAGGGAAGGGAATCAATTCTCCAGCCTGCCCAAATAGAGTTTCTCTCATACAAGAGAATGAGGAAACGGTTGTCGCATGGGATGGGAAGGTCACTAAGACCCAGGAGACACCCTTCAGGATACGCGCCTGCCTAAAGGGGGGAGGATGAACCCAAAGAACTTACTAAGCTGTCTGCCCAAACAGCTGGGAAAAAGGATGAAGGAGCCAATTTCTAACCAACCGTCCCTGAACTGGTTTTTCTGGGTGAGGGGGGTACCTTCCTCTCCCCTGGGATAAACCTCTGAACCCAAGACTAGGTGGGATTCTCCAACCCTATCCTAGTCAGCTAGCCAAATTCTTAAGAAGCCAAGATGCACTCGCGCCTCATTAACACACACACACACACACACACAAAACCAAGCCAAATCTTATAGAAGGGGGGGCCCAAAGGGGGGAAAACATGGAAAGAGCAGGAGGGGAAATCTGCGTTTTTCCCTCTAAAGTGCTTTGCGTGTGCCTGCTTCTCACTAGAATGTTGAATGTGTGTAGACTGTTCCTTAACGCTATCCACTAACGCTAATAGATCCAGCCCACAATAGACGCAAGATGGGAGGTAATTCCCAAGACAAAAGAAAAGAGGGAGAGAGACAGATTCCCACCCGAAAGAATGCTAAACACTCAGAGAACACACACACAACGTTCCTGCCTAACTGTGCTCTAATGTCCACTGATCGTTCTCTAATTCAGCACCACCTGGTTTGAGAGAGTTCAGTATTCCTCCTCAAAACAGAGATGCCGGAGCTGCCCGCGTTTCCACCAATTCTGTTACCCTCCTTGTTGGGGCTCCCTTAAGAGGATTCCCAAAAGCTGTCAAAGTTGTGGGGAAAATTAGCTCAGAGCACTGTTTAGCTATGAGAGGGAGGGCAACATCAGGACCTTTTAAGCTCTATGTATACGGACTCAGATCAGTGAACAAAAAAAATTCAGAATAAACCAAATAATGCTTTATTGGAAAATAAAACAAGTAAGACAACAATCACACACTAGCTAAATTAGAAATAGGAAATAGAAATGAAGTCAGGTATAAGCAATACGACCTGTTCAGAAGTCCTGAGTAGATGGAGAGAAAGTGGAATTCTCTGGAGCTCGCTGTGTAAACTGGTAGCAGGACAGGATGACATTCAAAAGCGGCCCACTCTATTGTTACAATCAGGGGTTTTTATGTCTGTGACTCATGTCATAAACTTTGAGATCAAAGTTAACTTTTGAAATGCACCAAAAGACTTAGAAGTAGAATAAAACATATCAATCGGCAGCCCAAATGTCAATCAATGGCACTTCTATGGTCTGTTATTTATGGGCGCGAATCAGGATCTTGTGAGATGAAAGGAATAGCCTCCAGATACCCCGATCACAATCCAAGTCACAGCTTTTTGAAATGCCCGCTTTAGAGAGGAAGTTGTAAACAGCTGCTTCCTTGTGACTGTTTTCTCAGGATCCTGGCAAACACTATAAGCCAAGGTGCATTGAGAGGTCAAATTATTTGATATCACAAAGGGATATCTAGTGCTCAAAGTTAGGTACCTAAATCACAGTTACAATACCTCACCCCCATCCCTAACCTTTTGCCTAGGCGCAAAGAAGGAAGGCAGGTGCACCTGGGCAAAAGACAAGGGAATGGGGGAAGGCATGCATACTTCCCCTCATTCCCTTCCCTTTTGCCTGGGCATGGAGAAGGAAGACACACACACTGGGACAAAAGACAAGGGAATGAGAGAGGGGAGCCCTGGAAGCAAACAGGAGGGCAAGTGTGAAGGGAGTTATTCATACTTTTTCCATTTTTGCAGGGGTTCTGCACCCCTCACCTTATGAAAGTGGAGGGACCACTGTAGTTTTGTTTCCTTAATATTCAACTGCAACACTGCTTTTACACTTTCTACTTTGACTTTCCTAACAGTGGCCCCAAGTCTTTGTTATTTTCTGTTAGTAATATAATGTCATCTTAAATTGCTGATGCTGCTTCCTTCAATTTTCACACCACCTTCCTCAGAGCCTACTACAGCTTTCCATGTGATATGTTCTGCAGCTAAATTAAACAGATGGAAGGACTGTGTAAGTTATATGCATTTGGTTTTATTTTTCACTTATGATTATCCCAATGGTCAGAAATCAGTAAAAACGAAAGCTAAATCAAAACTAAGGCAGCCCAGGTGGCTGAAGGGAAAAGAATGGTGACAAAAATTGGGCCTTTGCCTCTGGTTCAGTTGCCCAAACTGAAAGAGCCTCTTTCTTTAGACTGTGACATATATTGGCTGCAATCCTGCTGGCTAATTCCAACCAAATATTGTCAGGATGTGTGGCTCCTGTCATAAGGATGTGCTGAATGCATATCATTGTAGGTAGTAGAATAGATCATATAGCTTAAATACTGATAGGTTGCTATAGATACTGCCAAGTATCAGTTGTAATTGCAACTGTTTATTCAGTTGAAACTGCTAAGGTATTCTAAGACACCAAATGGTTAATTGCTTTATTGTTCATTGCTACAATGTATCCTGTCAAGGAGAAGAAGATGGGGGAAAACACAAAAGTTTCAGGAAGGTGTTATGGGAACTAGCAGTCCTCAAGATAAGGGGAGAGGAACTTGTTCTTCCTTCAAGGATAAAAGATATGCAAATAACGGAGGGTCTGGAAAAGTATCTGAACTGGTGGGGTGATGTGAGATTTATGACTTTCACCAAACACTTTTATGCATGCCTAAATCTGTATGACAAGGTATAAGATCTGTAACCACTTAATATGTGATATGTCACACCCAAAATATAGCAGAGATTGCTCCCACAGCTTTGGAAGCGTGCCCAGCAGCAGAGAATAACTTAGCAGCAATGCACTGTAGCCAGAAAAAACTCACCCATGCCAATTCTTTTCTTCCATCAAGGAGGCAATTTATTCTTGAGTTACAATGTGTATATATTTACAAGAATCTCCAGAAGGCGTTCCAGCATTCCCCTGTTTGCTCTTTCTGAGAGAGCCTCCAGCAGACACATCAAGCACCATGTACAACTTGTTGGCTAGCACTCAGCTATATTTATACTCACACTAGCTGATGCAATCCTGCCAGCCTTTGCATTCTCCCCACACCCGATGCAACCTTCTCCCCGATTGCTCGTCAGCATGACTCAGCTAAAGTCACATGGCTCTCCACAGGTGCACTTAACAACCCACATCACAAAGTATTTTCTACAGGTTTGGTCCAACCTTTTCTTGACATGATAGCCTCAGCAACTTCTCAGGAAGGTTGCTGTATCACTTGCCCTACTACAAATAAACGCTTCTGTTCTAACTCTGAGCAAAATTTGTGAGCACAAGTTATCTAGGACATGACAAGTATACCCTTTCAATCATTAAATGGCAGTGGCGTAGCAAGAGCTTTTGGTGCCCAACGTGGTCTGTGAGTTTGCTGTGCCTTTCAATACACACCAAAAATATTATAAAAAGTCAAAACGACATATAGGGAAATAAATTTCCTCTTTTTAAAGTGACCTTATTGAGGGTTTTGCAATGACAGTGGGTGATGGTGTTGTGTTTTTAAAGACCACTTTCTCACTGACGCCAGAGGACTGTTATGGCTAAAGTATGGCTACAGGAAAATGACACATTCTCCAACATTTCGTGGATTAGGACCAGAGCATATATGGCCAAACAAAGGTGAGTGTCAAGATGGCGAATTTGATTAATGAGGAAGAATATACATGATAGGAGAGGCTGCAGCACTTTACTTTTGCCTGAGCCTACTGCAAAGGGCAAAGATTTTGCTCCTTCTTTTCTAACACCCCCCCAATAATAGATTGCAAACTACTTCTGCACTTTGAACTCAGTTCGTAGCAACTGAAGTAAGCCAGGACAAAAGGGGGAGATGGGAGGAGAAACTGGGAGAAAAAGTAGAGCAACAGAGTATTAATCAGGATTGTCCCTGCCAAATCTGGACAGTGAGAGGTTAGGAAAGAAGATTTGTTTTTGCTCCCTCACCTCAATTTTTTTAGTAGTCAGGTAAAGCAGCCATACATGCTCTTATATTATGTTAAGTATTTCAACACCTTCAAACTGTAGGGCTCAGAAGCAGTTTGGACAAATACTCCTTCCCTGAACCTGGGCCAGCTTGGCTATTTACATATTGCTTAAACAGAGGATATGAATTGACCTCACCCCACCGCTGAAAGAGGACATAAAAGAGCATAGATTTGTGTTAAATGTGCATATGCTCCCTTATGAGTACAGACAGAAATTTGGAAATAATTCTCATTTAAATAGTAAAAGAAGAAAGTGATCTGATGAACTGTGTATCTAATCAGCCTACTGCACCAGGGATAAGTGCTGGCCAGACTTGAAGGCCTTTTCTCTCCCTACCATTGTCTTAACTTCTGAATCAGACTTGGACCAGACAGCTTTGCAAACAGAGCTTGAAGGGACAAGGTGCACTGGAGTGAGGTGGGCGTCCAAGCCTCTGGTCCACCAGATGATGGTGTAGGGGGAAGGAGAAGCATCTGGCAACTGCCAGGCCCACCCCACAGTCCCTGCCCAGCCAGATGCCTCCAGCAGCATGAGGACAAGCCCCCAAAAGGCCAAAATTGAAAAGAATTATGTAGGTGGCAAACATTACAGGTACCGCTAACGATTTCTCCAATCCTACCCTATTTCTTCCCACAGCAAGTCGCACAAGAGTAGGATCTCTCCTCTTTCTTCAACCCCTACCCCAAAATTTTCAAACAAGAAATGGAAGATGCACATACGTCTTTCTCTCTCTTGAGCCATACGTGCGTGCTTGAGGAGAAGAAAGGAAGCGGCTCCAGGCAAGCAAGTCTTACAACCAAACAACTGACTGAAAAGAGAGGAGAAGGGAGAAGGAACACATGCCAAGCGAGGAAACGCTCACTTCTCTGGCACCTGAAACTGCTGCCTTCGGCTCTGTTGCTGCTTCTTTCCTTGCCACCCCTACCGCTGTTGCCCTTTCCTTTTGACTCTCACTTCCCCCAACTCTGCCTTTGGGTTGGCTTAGCTGAAGAATGTGGGGGCTGCTGACACTCTTTCCCTTAAGCCCTTTCTTGGGACAGTAAGTTACATACATGCTGAAGCCAGTCCTCCTTAAAATCAGAAAGATGGTTTCTCTGCAGCCTTTGCCACCCCTAGAAAATGTCGTCCAGGGTGGACCACCCTCACCACCGCAGCTTGCTCTCTCACTGTTAAATGGTGACCCAATCAATCGATGTTGAATGTTCAATCATTAACATTACTTAAAAATGGGACATCAATCAGCAGAATAAATAGGAGGGTCTCATTTGGGCCTGTGTTCAAAATTCTGCCCCAAAGGTACCACTCATAATGAAAACCATTGGGATTTTATCATGCCATAAGCTCAGGAGAGATTTGAAGTTCTGTCATACAGCTCTGACTAGAACCAACTTGTGTGAATAGCTGTGCAATTTGCAGAACAAGGCAATCCATTTTAAGATAAGGATGGTAACCAAATTACTACCTCTAACACAAGTATTTGAAATTATCTGAACAGACATCTAAATAAATAATCTAAGGCAAGAGTTCTGCTCTCACCTCTTGATCCTTGCCTTTCATACTTCTTCACAACCCCCTTTTCACTCTAATCTGTAACCATAAAATTATTCAAGACCCGAGTGGAAAGGGGGTTGTGGGGAAGTATGAAAGGCAAAGATCAAGAGGTGAGAGCAGAACTCTTGGCTTAAATTATTTATGTAGATGTCTGCTCGGATAATTTCATGCATTTGTTGTATATCAAACCAATCCCCTTTTTAAACGGGCAATGCTAATAACTTTAAAGTTTTCATTTCAGATGCAGGCAAACCATCATTATTAATTACAGAAACAGAGGAAACATTTAAGCTGTCAATTACAAACCATACAAGAGACTGTTGGAAGTTGATAATGTACATTCAGAATATAGTTTGGGGATCAAAACAGGGGAACACTTAAAGGTTTTATAAGATAACAATATTATTCAGCACAGATAAATGTGGTACAATGGTAAAAGTAATTTTCATGCCGGTTATAAATTGTGTGGGTTATAAAATGAAGGCTTAGATTCCCATCTGTATTATATCACTCTGTGAAATAATAATTCTAATTTAACTGTATTTTAAGAAATTGTGAAAGATATAGCTATTACTTGTTATTTAAATAAATAAATAAACAAACCAATCCCCTTTTGCTGTTGTTTTTGAGGATATGGCTTGGCTATTCCTTTCCTATGTGGTTTTGATCTCTGTGCTGGCCCATAAATAGCAGGCAAATGCCTTGTCTTAACCAAAATACAGGCTTCTAATTGCCATCTATGTGCAAAGTAGCTGTAATTGCACAGATCTATGCACTGGAAGTTTTTGTACAAGGTGCATATTTTTGTTCATATTAGCACTCTTGTAGGCACTGCCAATGCAATGTGTTAAAAATTGTTTAGTTTTTCCGTGGGAAGAGACTGATCAAGAGTGCATGTACACACGCTCCCAAGCTTGCAAACCAGGAAGGGAACAGAGATTTTTAGGTATTAAGCAAGAGGTGCTCCATTTGTGAGAAGCCCTTTGTCCTGCCCCCTCCCACAGATGTTTCATTGCTTGGGGAGTGCATACAACACAATTAGCAATGAATCAAGCCCGTGTCTCTATAGAACAGCAAGACATTTCATTTTGTGTTGTCACCTGGGAGTAGTGTGTGTGTGTGTGAGCTGACATTTTTCACCCCATTTATGCAAATAAGCCGCTTGGGAGATAGAATTTTTTCTTTTTTTAAATGCCATTGCAGGAACATGAGGTCAAGAAGAGTCATAAGGTAATTATAAAGATAATTGCTCTCTATGCATTTTTCACCTGCCGAGTTTGAGTTAAATGCTTCCTGTCAGTAGAGGGAAAGGGGAAAAAAAACCAAAAACAGCAATTTGTGTTGATGACTTCTGGATTGAAGTACACTGCTACATGGGCAGTTGAAACGCATATACAGCTCTTAATACCTGGAAAAGCTCAACATACACTGCCTTGAATAAAAAGACTCATGTCTTTATTGAGGTGCACATACTTCTCCCCGTGTGTCATTGGAAAAAGAAAAACTTGAAAATGTGAAGTAAGACAGGTAGACCAGCTCAGTCTCATGAGAAAGGCTAATGGAATCCTATCTCATTTAAGAGAAGTTTCCTATTCTGATTATGCAATAAAGATGCAAGTAAGATTGTGGATTTGATACACTCTATGGAATAGACCCAGAAGCGGGATTCTAGCCAGCAGAATAGGCTCAGGTGTTTATAGAATATGAAGCAAGTCCCATTGAATCTGGTGGCTGTTCTTAGAAATGGGCTATATGTGAAATTACATTCTTCTGCACCTGAGTCAGTGCTACTTTTTTATATATATTTTTAATCAAACATCAATTACAATAATAAAAAAATAAGAAAAAGAAGCAGTATCTCAAAATGTATCTTCAAATGAATATACATATAAAAAATTATACAACTGTATAACACAGTTTGAAATAGTATCCCTTCAAAATTACTTCCTTTCAGTGCTACTTTGTTAGGAGCCAGAGCAGAGCCAATCTACAAAACAGATACTTCAAATATAAGTGTCTGCAACTGTGTACCTCACTGATACCCCTTTTCAAGAGGAAGAAGGGGAGGAGGGAGGGAGAGAGAGTGAGAAAGTATGTACTTCCAAAGTCACCTGTTGACTTAGAGCCATCCCATGAATTTCACAGGGTTTTCTTAAGACAAGGAATACTCAGAGGTGTTTTGTTAGTTCCTTCCTCTGAAGTACAGTCTACGGCACCTGGTATTCTTGGTAGTCTCCTCAATGAGAGTAAAGAAGCAGAAGCTAAGATTGTGCATCTCCCATATGACCAACACAATATGCATCCATGTGAGTGAACAAGAGGCACTGAACAAGGTGTCTCCTTGTGCACCTATTAGGTAGTGAGACACAGTGTGTATCAGGACATATTGTTCATCAGGACCATTGTACAACAGCCGTACCAGTGGATCTACTTGATTTAGTTACATCTATGCTCCTCTCCTGAGAATCTGAAAGTTATGCAGTGATGCAATTGAACTATATGTGTTCTTATGTCAGTTTACTGTGATGCAACTTCCTAACAGGATGTCACCTAAACTGTATTCATGGAGTCTTTTTTAAAAAAATCCTTCCATTTATACTAAATGCCTTTAACTTATCCCCCCCACCCCTTTATATGTAGTCTTTCAGCTCATTGCTACTTGTTTCTACCACTGGTGTTGTTATTTCAGTGGACTGGCTGCTATAAATTAAACGGAGATATAAAGTGTTTTCAAAACACACTCTTGGTAATTATTTAAGTAGATAACTGAGTGGCAGCCATTGAAAACACAATCACCTTTCTAATGTGAGGGTGGATAATTTGGGGAGGTGCCAGGGTCAATATTCTGCTTCTGGGACAAGCAAGAAAAAATTGGGAGTGCCTAAAGGGGCCACTTCTCTTACCCCAAAAGGTGTGTTACTCAGAGATCTACCTGTGGTGCAAGTGCCTCCATGGAATGGTGGGGAATTATTAGCTCAAAGAGAGACCTGTGTGAGAGAGGTTAACTTACAAGATCTTTCCACCCATGTATACTGGTACTGATGCAGAGACACCAGTTGGAGATTTAAATAATGCTTTATTGAAGAAAATCACAGACAGAGGATTCAAGCAGTCTCACAACCACACAACTGAAGAAAAGGAAAGAAAAATTGAATAGTGAGAAGTTGGGGAGAAGTGGGTGTTATTTACCTATCCTGCAGAGATGAGATGAAGCGATGTGGCTCAGACTAAGAGTCCAAGGGTAGCACAAGAATGGGAATCACAGTATTATGATGTCAGCCTATGTCCAGTGTACTACGAGTTGTCTGGCTCAGAGCTCGAACAGAAATATCCTGTTTCTGCCCTGAGGGGAAGGTGTTAATGGTTCTCTTGCAGAGCAGACAATGGGGTCTGGAATAGGCTAATGACCTTAGCATTAAATAATAAAGCATTGATGGGAATCATAATACTTCTTGATGTCTGGGCAGGTGAGGAAACAAGAAAGAGTTTTGGTGGGAAGAAGAAACAGGTTGATGACCATCAGCTCCATGCAGTATGCACTATGCACATTTCACTATGTGTTGGAAAGTTGAGTTGTTGAGGGGATTATTGCAAGCTTATTAGCACCAGAGCTTCCTGATTGATACAACCTGCCCATGCCCTGAGGTCTCATCTGACCTACTTTTGCATGTGTTTAACCAGTCCTCTTCGCCAGCATGACTTTTCAGCCATAACAGTGCATGATTTATATTTGGCAAATAAATAATGTTCATTGCTAATTATATCAGGGAATGGGGGTGTATGGCAAGGTAACACTTCTAGTATTTTGTAATGTTAAACTATACAGGGAGTTCCTGCAACCTACTAGAAAGTTGAACTGCAGCTCCTAGAGGTTTCCAGGAAAGTCAATCCACTCTTCTTTTCTGCCAGTGTGAGTAAGTCTCTGGGGTTCACAAGGGTCACTCCTTACCAATCCCTATTCTAAAAATGAGTATGTTAAATCCTAAGTCAATAGCCAAAATTGGAGCAAAAATTCTCAAACTTACATGCAAACATTTTCTCCATTCCCCCTAAAATACACCCTTAAGCCAACAAAACAACCAGTTTGCAACTGTTCCAACTCAGAGATCGACTCCACTAAATTTAATAATTCAGGCTGCTTCTTGCTCACCTACTTAACCAACTACATTCTGGGCACAGAGATTCTGTTAGTCTGTTGATAACCCATGTCATTGCAATAAGCTATCGCTGATTGTACCGCTGTGCATCTGCTGAAGATTATTAGAAATATATTGAGATAAAAGATAGCTCCTCCTTGTCACAAAAATACCTCTTGTTCTTGATAGTTATGAGTTAAGCAGGTCTCAATTTATGATGATTTATGACAGCAGGAATTGAAGAACTCAAGCGGTAAATGCAGACTGTGAGCCACAGATGTGTCACTGGTTGTTTTAAATTCAAAAAAAGGGAAGCTAAACAATTTTACACAGCAGCAGCTATTAACCTGACCTGCTGCACAGACTCTAGGCTTTGAACAATATCTGCAAATGCACATTTCTCATCTTGACCTTTGAGCATTATAATAAGGGGTACATTAAAACCTCACTCACCTGCACAATGGATCCTTTTAGATAATGACTGTTAGCAGGAGGAAAATAATAGGTTCCGTTCGGTCTCCTTCTCTCTCTCAAGGTAGAGGATCAACTACCTTGACCTTTGTTGTCAGATGTGCTTTCTCTAAGATTAACAACACATATGCCCAGTTCAAACATAACAAGAAACCATGCGTATTCACTTTGTGAAGAAACATTTGCTGTTTCTTCCCATGCCCAAAGAAGAAGCCAAAAGCATTCACTTCCAATTTTAAACTAGCCACAGTTCTCAGGAGGTCCAAATTCAAGTACTGTGGTTTGTTTAAACATATGAGAACCACATGTGAACCGCTCCTATAGTCTGAACAGAGCAACAGTATCTACCGGAGAATATGTAATTTTCCATTCCTGTGGTGATTCCTGAAGAGAGATACTCTGTATTTTACTTCCAAACACACTGTTTCAAGTTCAACTGCCTGCAACTGCTGAGTCCTTTTTTGTAATGTAAATAGACCTTTTAAAGGGTAGAAACATCCTTTAAGTACATTTCTGACAGGTCATTTATATCACTGAAAGCAAACACATATTCCCACCATGGGACAGAAAAATCCACGCTCTATCTGAGGAAAGAGGCTGGCTTTTACTAGTCTCAGTTTCCCATAAATAGATGAAATATCATCTCTGTCTCTTGGAATGATCCACCCAAACAATCAAGAGACACCTTTTTTGAAAAGAACAATGCATACACTATGAATTTGAGGATGCTGCTCAGGTGAGTAACTCACTGAATGACTTTAAGAATGTAGCATTTGGCTACATTCTTTTTTAAAAATATGTTTCTCCGGAATGTGTCACTAACATGATCTTTCCGATGTATGAATACCGGATGAATATTAAATTACCGCTTGTGTTCCAAGAACGGTTCACTAGTTTCTAGAATTCATGACCTTTTCTTTTGCTTGTCTAGAGCTGAGCTAAAGGGAGGGGCTCCTTGCAATAAGAATCAGAGTAGGGAATCATGCAGATCTCTAGATGCTGTTCGGTATTGCTCACCAATTTTTTGTGTGTGGGGGATTTACAATACAATCATAACTGAGGGCCACACAATTCCACTTCATGGTTAAGAAACTAGAATGTATCAGGAGATTTGGGCTGACTCATAGCAGCCAATCATTTTTCTTTTTGTGGGAACCCTTATACAAAAAAAAAACAGGGTCCGCCAGAAGACAAAGTCTTCACGCAAAACCCTATCTATCACAATTGAAATGCATAATCTTGGCTTGTTGTCACTTAACTACAGTTTAAATGAGCCACTGTTCCTTCCGTTTGCACATCATGGGGAACAGCGGTTTAGTATAAAACTGTAAGTGGATGCTTCCTGTATTTTTCTCTAGCATTTGAAAGGGCAGGCCTAATATTATTATTGGCAGGTGAGCACAGAGGCCTCAAGTTTACCATGGCTTGTCCAAGTGGCAAGAAATTGTGATTACTATAACATCTGAACTGGATTTCTCTGTCTGGCCTGTATAGTTTAGAGAAGTAAGAGGAAAATGCAAGCCACAGAAAGAGAAGTAGTGATGGTGGTTTGTTGTTAATCACCATCAAGTTGAGAGACTTCCAAGTCACCCTATCATTAAAAGCCCTGTTCAGGTCTTGCAGATTCAGGGATGTGGCTTCCTTGATTGAGTCTTTCCACTTGTAATGCAATCTTCCTTTTTCCTACTACCTTATCAGACATTACTGTATTTTCTAGTGAGTCATGTCTTCTCATGATGTGTCCAAGGTATGACATCCTTATTTTAGCCATTTGGCTAGGGAGAATTCTGGCTTGATTTGTTCCAACTCTTCTCCAGCACCACATTTCAAATGAGTTGATTTTTTTCCTATCAGCTTTCTTCACTGTTGTCTTTCACAACCATACATGGAAATTGGAAATACTATGGCATGAATAATCTTAACTTTAATATTTAATGATATATCTTGACACTTCAGGATCTTGTCCAGTTTCTTCATAGCTGCTCTTCCAAATCCTAGTCTTCTTATGATTCCGTGACTGCATTCTCCCTTTTCATTAATGATTGAACCGAGGTATGGAAAATCTTTCACTATTTCAATGTCTTCATCCTCGTCTTTAAGGTTATGTAAATCATGTGTTCATTATTTTCTCAATATCCAACTGTAAAGCTGATTTAGTACTTTCTTCTTTGACTTTCTTCAGTAATAGTTCAAAATATTTGCTATTTTCTGCTAGTAGTATGGTGTCCTATGCATATCTTAAATTGTTGATATTCTTTCCTCCTGTTTTCTTGCCTTCTAATCCTGCTTTACCTGCTTTACACTGATATGCTCAGTGTATATGTTCAAAAAGGTGATAAAATGAGAAAGGGTTAAAATATTATGCCTTTACTTTTTGTGTTTATTTGTTATGTAGATAGAGACTTCAGGTCCTACATACACCTAAGGCACCAGATCCCATGAACAGGTAACTTTAAGGTGCATACACGTTTACACACAGAGAGAAACTTCAGATCTGAATGTGTCCCTGAGAAGGTACTGTTCAGATGGCTAAGCTACTCAGTGGAAAGAAGAAAGATCACATTAATCAATGTAAACATTTGCTTTGGATATAATTTTGCCAAATGAAATCTCTTTCATGTTGTGGAAAATTGCAAGTTAAGCTACTCACCCCCTAAGAATCAAAAGGACATTGCAGGAGGTATAATTTTAATTACAGTTCTTGAGGGCCATTTCTATACTCTAGTTAACACTCATTGCCTGTTCTTTTTTTCTTTTCTGTGGATGGAGGTGGTTGAAAGTTGTTGGTCAGAGGACATCCTCAGCATTTTTAAGCACAATCAGCAAAGAAACTGAATATCCAAATGCTCCCTCAGAACTGAGGAGATACACAGTTTGTTCCTATCTACATCTGCACAGAGTTCAGACTGGCTTACTCCCAGGTCGATGGATGCTGCAGACATCTCTAACCTGGGGCACTCCAGATGCACTGGAGTTTACGTTCCATCATTTACCAGATGGGAGTTAGAGTCAAATATGTACCTTCCAGCTGTGTTTGTTTGCCAGGGATGGTCCCAGTTATTCCTCTGTTGTCCCAGTTTTTCCCAATGCTTCTAAAATGTTCCAGTTTCTTTCTCTCTCCTTCTTGCTTTCCCCTTTTGTCCTCAGCTTATTTAAATTGCTGCAAATTGAGTTCAATGTGCAAAAGTAGTTTGCACTCAATTAACTCAGCAGAAGGGAGAGGAGAGGATGGGGCAGACTCAGGCAAAAGCAAACTGCTGCAGCTTCTCCTAGGATGTGTATTCTTCATCAATAACAACTTTTACCCTCTTGACCATATTCCAATGTTGCTTAGCCATGTGCAATATTTTAATCTTTGCTCTGGCTTCTTCCTTTGTCAAATGGATCTTAATAAGCTGTTCAGCCATTGTTTAAAAGTATGTCTTCTAAAAGAATTGGCATTGCCTGGAACAGAAACCACATTCTAGATAGCACATTCATTTCTGTTTGATCTTTTGCCTTCATATTTTTAGTCAACATTACAGGCTTTTCTTTATTAATTTTAAAGCCTGCCAAATCTCCAAATGCTTTTAATATTATCATCAGCCTTTTCATGCTCTCACTTGGATCTGTCAAAGTAATCACTGGGTCATCTGCAAATGCCCTCAATTTTTAAGTTTCCTTTTTTAAAAAAATCTCAATGCCTATAATCATTTCATCTTGTTTAATGTCTCTATACAAAACCTCAAGTGCTAAAATAAACAGCAATGGTGATAATGGACATCCTTGTCTAGTTTCTGTCTGTATCTCACATAGCTTAGACAACTCTGTTTGTGTAGAATAAATCTAACTCATGTTGTCAAATTGTCTCCAAATGCCACCTCTTCCAATTCTTTAAAAAGAAAAGACCAGTTTAAGTTGTCAAAAGCCTTTTCTGCATCCAGAAAAGTCAAAGTGGCCTGCTTCTCATTATTCCATTCAAAATACTCCCATACACTTTAATCTTATCCATTAAATCTTGCTGGATAATTTTCAGTTTATCAGCCAAAATAATCAAAAACTATTTATACTCATTATTCAGCAACAAATATCGGCATTTTTTTAAATCAGAGACAAATCTTGATCTTCTTTATGTATCAAAGCTATATTAGGTTGTTTCTTCTTAGCTGTTAGAAATCTTCCCCATATGTAAAATTAAGTTTATTGTCTGTTGTAGTGGTATCAAAAGTTCCTTATTATATGTTATAGGTAACCCATCTGGTCCTGGCACCCTCTTTCCAACAGTCTTGTTAACTGTATCACAAATTTCTCTTACTGTTATTAGCACACTTACAGATCTTCTATGATCTTCTATAATCTGAGGTATTCTTTCTAATTGCCCCTTGCAATATCTAGTAATTTGAATAAAAAAGAACTGATAGAACACTTTCTAAATTTTCTCATTATTTACTGCAGGTAAGTTCACAGATGACTTCACACAAAGTTCACCCAAAGAACTACAGTTAATGGTGAGCAACCTGTTCTTAAATAACTTAAACATAAAATATGACCCATGCAATATGTGTCATGTCCCAGGCAGACAACTAACAACCAGCAGGGCAGAGCTTACTCACAGCAACAAGAACAGGAATAGTCCAAACAAAGTTCAAGTCAAGAAGTAAAAGTCCCAGAGCAAACAAATCCACAAAGGCAAATCCAAATCAGTGTCAGGCAAGCAGAGATCCAAAAGAGTCAGGATGCAGGAAAACAAGACACAGGGTTTCAACCACTAGAAAGATCAGTTGTCAACCCTGGGAGGAAATGGGCAAGCTTTCTGCCTTTTATAGCTAATGGTGTTGCCACAGGTATGCCTTCATTGAAGCCCATTTGCTACTTAAACAAGCCTGAGACCTTCTTTCTGGCATCGTGGGAAAAAGGTAAGAGTCTGTGCTGTTTCATTTTCTGATACTTGTTCCCCCTGCTCAGGCCTCTGCTATTGGTTGTTATTTTCCACTGAGCAAACTTTGCCCCCTTGGTAAACCCTGTCTCGGGGTCTACAATTTTGATATAAAATTAATCTAACCCACCAGAGAGGTCAGCCGAATGTTCACATAGGCAATAATGGTTGTACAATTGAACGAACCAGGTCAGGCCAGTAAAATCTCCAGTCACGTAGCCACAGGAGACATGTTGTGACAACCCATGGTGGACAAAAAGTCCTTAACCTTTAAGGAGTCCACTTGAAGGGAGTAAAAGTGTTGCCGGAAAGTTGGGCACTGGAAGCAATAAAACCTTATCAAATCCATCTCCAGAAACTCACACCGCAGCCTCAAAGCGGAGGAAGATCCTGTTACTGGGATGACACCTTGTTATCTTCCAATACCAGAGAAATGCCAGGTGTGGAGTTGTTTTTCTTTTCTGTCCCTGTTTGTTTTCCCTGGGAAAGAATTTGCCTTCAAAGTAAATTTTTCCTACAAATAGTCTCTGTTTTTGGGCTAGTTAGGCAGGAGAGAAAGGCGAGGCACAGAGTATGATGCCTCCCTGTCATACCAACTGACCGGTCCCCCCTCCCAACAGCTGCACAATCTCCTCAGTGTCTCTTTGCTGAGCTGCTGTTTGATCACTGCTTCCTGGACCAAGGACTTCAGGAAGAGGTGCAGTATCACCCAAGCTGCGAATCCCTCAACAATCCCTCTATCTTATTTCCACTCTTTATTTCTATTAGCCCTTGGATGCATGTGTGCATGTTTTGCGAAATATTACTATTCAATAAAGTCATTCATTGGACCTTTTTGTGTGATTTCTGACTGATCCTGACCCCGTAAACACTGGGTAAAAGATCTTTAATTACCCTGCCCTCTTTGCATTGCTAAAGCAGTGTTCATAGCTAATTTTCCCCACAACTGATAATTTTGACAGGTGTTGGGAACCCCCCAAGGGACTCCCAGCAAGCAGGGTGACACAAGCTTTTTGCCTTTTATAGCTAATGGTGTTGCCACAGGTATGCCCTCATTAAAGCCCATTTGCTACTTAAATGAGCTGAATGCCTGAGGCCTTCTTTCTGGCATTGTCTCTTTCCCACAAGATAAGAGTCTGTGCTGTTTCATTTTCTGATACTTGTTCCCTCTGCTCAGGCCCCTGCTGTTCTTGTTATTTTCCACTGAGCAAACTTCTGGGAAAACTTCTGTTTCAGATTCAGAATTTTTCTCCTCACTGTCAGGGTCTCCAGGGCAGAGCATGATAATAAGATATGCTGTCTTTAAGTTATTAGAATGAGATCTATATATTTTAACACTCATATATACATTATACGTTTATGTGCAGCTCAAGAGAAGTATTCTTCATTATGGAATGTAGTTTGATCTTATATAATTGTAAAATTGCTTTAAATATGTTCATGTGTTTGTTTCAGTGGCACTTAGTAGGTTTCATTGTATGTATAGACCTGCCAAAGATCCAAATATGAGGTGTTGCAGTCTGAAGCAGTAAATAAAAGGTGAAGACAGCTTAAAATATTTAAATGAGTTTGATACTTTCTTGATCCAAAAAACTTGGACTTTGAATACCATAGTTCTTGATAGCTGTAGAACACTGCTTCTTAAACTATGTGATATGGCGGACTGGCAGGGCCCTTTTCCCAATATGTCAGGGACTGGTATCATATTCATGCTTTTTTTCCCTTGGAAATTCACCCTGAACAGTCTGCCAATAGCTCATTGGTCCTTGGGCCACCAGTTTTAGTAGCACTGCTGCAGAGTCTCAGTGGCAGGGCTTGGAGTGTGGGGTGGGGAGGGGAGGGGAGGGGGCGGGGCTACAGAATGAGAGGCATGGCTACTGTGCATGGGGGCATGGCCAGGGCACGTGGGGGCATGGCTATGGACTGGGATGCCCCCAAAACATTGCCACCCAGGGCACCCCTTGTCCCTATGCGACTGTTCAGTCTCCAAGCATGAAAAATAGGAGGTTAATGGGCAGTTTACGGGTCATAAAGGTTATAGTTTATAGGTCATAAGTTTAGTTTAGGAAATAGAATGCGGCAAGCAATAGCCCAGGAACCAGAAGGTTTAAAAGTTCAGCAAAGGTCAAAAGGATGACAAATTGAATGTTAGTCCCCACTAGGACCGACTGATTGAGATGAGTAGTTAGTCACTACTTATGCAAGTCCCATTGATTTCAATGGCCCTGTCCTAGTTGGGACTAAGACTGAATTTAGTCCAGAGTAGCAGGATGTTATAAAAATCAATATGCTGTTTAAAACATGAAATGTCCTTAAGGAAACAGGGGGGAAAATGGCAAAAATAAACAAGAACTCCCAACTGGTTGGAGATAGAGAAAAGTAGTCTAGAAGCCAAGAACAGAAAGACACAGAAGGATAGAGAAGGAAAGAAGTGATCCAGAGTCTTGGAGGAAAGAAAGAGTATGAGTTGCTGGAATAAGAGAAGCAGTTGAGAAAGACAGTTGGAGGGTAGTGATTGCAGTGACATGCAATGGATCTAATATCAGTGGGGTGACAAATACATCCAGGTCTCAGCATGAACTTTAAAGGAGCTATTCAAAATGCTGAACCTATTTTAATGATAGCCTTTTTAAAGATCAGGCTAATTATCTGGACTAGATTCACCACCCTACTGACATAGAAGCCACTGGCCTCTGCAGACACTAAGCTACTAATTAGACCAGTGGTTCTCAACCTGTGGGTCCCCAGATGTTCGTGGACTTCAGCTCCCAGAAGCCCTGAGCATTGATCATAGTGGCTGGGGCTTCTGGGAGCTGAAGTCCATGAACATCTGGGGACCCACAGGTTGAGAACCACTGACTTAGATGGTGACCTGGACAAAATAAGGACAGTCTAGATAGGTTAGCTGGAGGCATTCATTTTATTATTCTATTCTTTTCTCTGTGTGTATGTCCACACATATGCTCACTCTTAGTCTTTTTTTCCCCTGCTCTTCTTATGCAAAATATCACTTTTGCAGCAATATCAGTATCTCATTTTCAGTAGAAGAGGAACAGGTAAATGACTATATGATAAAGGGGCTGAAAAATTTTGGACATAATATACAGTTGGAACAATGGGAGAAAATGCGGTCCAAGGGAATGAAATTTACATTATGTTATGATCTTAAGGTGAATTTTTACAAGATAGTGTATTGTTGATATTTGAAAAATTGACCAAAATACAAAAAGATGTCTCTAATGTAGTTTGGAAACTTGAGCAACAGGTGAGATCTTTTTATCATATGTGCTGGGCTTGTGCAACGGCCAAAAAATTCTTTAATCTACAACATTGTATGATGCAAAAAATTTTGGAAGTTAATGTTCAATTAAAACTTGAACTGTACCTGTTGGGACTAGTGGATGATCAACTGGAGAAGAAGCATGGAAAATTACTATGACACATTACCATTGCAGCATGACTACTGTATGTGTAGAAATGAAAAATTATGGCAATACCAATGACTGAGGACTGGCTGCTGAAATTGACAGACTTAGCTGAAATGGATAAATTAACAGTATTGATCAGACGAAAATCACTGATGACATTTTTGAAAGACTACAAACCTTAAATCGGTTTTTTTGTAAGGAAAAGAGAATAATGCATTAACTATAGTTTTTGATGATTAGTAGGTTTGGTAAAGCAATAGAACAGTGGTCTCAACCTGTGGGTCCCCAGATGTTTGTGAACTTCAGCTCCCAGAAGCCCCAGCCACTATGGTCAATGCTCAGGGCTTCTGGGAGCTGAAGTCCAAAAACATCTGGGGACCCACAGGTTGAGAACCACTGCAATAGAAGTGTATTAATTGTAATCATAATCAGAGAAGTTATCTCATATGTTGTTGTTGTGTGCCTTCAAGTTATTTCCATGTTATGGTGACCCTAAGGTGAACCTTGTGCATAATCATCATTAGGAAAATTGGAAGTCAATGTAAATTTCTTTTTCGCTATTCTTTATTATTTATTTTTTCTTTATTACAGTCAGCTCTCCACATGTGCAGGTGTCACTTTTGCGGATTTGATTATTCACAGATTATTTGCTGTCACCTCTGCTGCCTCCCTATGTCATTTTTAATAGGGACTGCAAGCCTTGTGAGACTGAGAAACTGGAAATGAGGGTTGTAAGTCCCTATTAAAAATGGTGTGGGGCAGCAGTGGAGGTGGCAGTAAGCCCCACCAGCTACCCATTTCTGTCTTGTGAAGGGACCCTGATGCCTCAAAGGAATCCATGATGGGTTGAATATGGTGATCATACTTTTTTGTATGTTAAATATGGTTTGGGAGGGCCTAGAGTTATTCACAGTTTTTCCACTTTCATGGGGATCCTGTGTCCCTAATTCAAGTGAATGTTGAGAGATGTCTATACTCTTCTTTTACTGAGTTTTTTCTTTGTTTATCTGTTGACCTTCTATTGTATTTGAAAATGGTTAATAAAAGTACAAAAAACCCAAACAAACTCATTTTCAAAGACTCTGGCCAAGATGGCTGACCTCTACTTCTACAGGATTTATTATTATCTTTAATTATATAAAGATATGGAAGGATTCCACAAGGGCAGAAACTCAGTCTCTTGGGTAACTCCCCAGCTGAGGAGTGGGCTGAGGAGCCATCTGATAGAGAAATATACCTTGGAAATTACAAATTCCTCACTGCAAAGTTGAAGAATCACAAAAGTTCATTAAGGTTATCTAGACAGAAGCTTATCCAAATAAAGATTTACAATATTATCAAAGGACCTTGGATGGCCCATGATGAACCAAGAAGGAGAATTTCCTCCACTCTGTTGGTGATTTGAGAGCGTACAAACAATTTGCATCATCATAAATTTTTGAAGTACAGTCTCCTTTGATAGTAGTACTGGGAAGTGAAATGAAGTGCTGAGAGAGACAGATAGCAGAGTGATCAAAAATTGAAGATTAAACTAAGTGGCAGTTTGGGCTGGAAATAAGAAATAGATTTGGCAATTTCCAGATTTAAATGATTAAAAGGTCTGTGTAGAAGCCATATTTCAGAAAGGAGGAAATAAATATGGTCTCTGATACTAGGATTTAAACAGACAGATGGCCACCAGAAAAATGTTCAGAGCTGGGCTAGATGAAACTGACCCTGTGCTTATTAAAATTCAATCCTTAATATCAGAGATGTTTAATCAGATTTTAGTTTTGAATAAACATGTGACAGAAAGTACAGGAAATTTAGAATACAACCTGGACTTGTTAAAATTAGAGTAAACAGGACAAGTAAATCATTTTAAAGAGTTTGCTAAAAAAACAGTTTGAAAGATCACCATATCACTTCAGAATCTCGCAACAAGTGCAAACAAACATGAATAGGAGATCTCTGATAACTTGAAGGGAATGGCCCTTTTATGGCAGAATTTGGAAAACACACAGGGTAGAATTGTGATGATGCAGTTAAAAATCAAAGGAAACACAGATTAGACTAAGAGCTGTGCCAGATGGCCTGACTGACTTAAAACAGAAAGTTTTAAAAGCTATGACAAATCTTGTAAGTAGCTTTAGTGAAGATTTTGACAAGAAGATTGCAGCAATATATAGACAAAACTCTATTTATTCACAGAGGGAAAAGCTTCCAAGAGATATGATAACTTGTTTCACAAATAAAACATCTAAGATAAAATATTGAGAATACGCTTTAAGAAAATAAAGAAAATAAATGAGAATGAAATAATTATGATTAAAGAAAGTCCTGAAAGAATACTGAAGAAATGTAAAAAGTATAAATTCTTGACGCATGTGCTCAGGAAAAAAAAAGCTATAATGTTTTGCTGGATAGTCCCGGTGGTCTGATAACCACTTATGCCAGTGACAAATAAATGATGAACTCTTTGGTAAGACTGAAAGATCTGTTCAAAAAGCTGAAAGAAGAGGCCCCAGAGGGAGACATTTAAATCCCAAATGTGGCATTATTTATCTTCAAGAAGCTCATATAAGAAAAAGAAACTGTAGACTTTTGCAGAATTGATTTTTGAAGATGGACAAGGTAGATGTGTAATTGTAGAAATCAAATGGAATGGCAATATATGGTATTAATGGGTGTTTATGGCCCTAATAAGGAGAAATCATCAGTTTATGAAAATTTGTTAAGACATCTGAGCTAGACCTTCACAATCTGATTTACATGGGTGATTGGATCCTGATAAAGACAAATGTTCCAATAAAGGCATTAAGGGAGACTACTTGGAACTTGAATTTAATATTTGGGTGGAATGGTTTTCTATGGCATGATAAAGTTAAGGCATATGCTGATAGACTTTTTTCTTTAAAAAAAATTAACTACCACAATGCAGGAAGCCTTTTTTTTTTTTTTAAGGAAAGAATGAGTTAAAAATTGGAGGCTATTGTTATATTAAGATCTTTTGTATTTTAAACAAAACAGCTGGAAGTTTAAATCAAAAAAGATGATTCTTAAAGAAGGTAAAGGTCTTAATTTGTTTGCTTATATACTACTTAAGGAAAGATGTAATCAAGAACAGAAAAATGCAACCATAGAGATTAAAGAAAATGAATGTTATTTAGAGATGTGTAAAGATTATGACCATGCAATTGGAAAAGTAAATACATGGCTTTTAAACTATAGACAGAAGATGAGTCTGTAAAAGAGTACCTAATAAGATGAGCCCAACATTTTGGGAATAATATTCATATGGATGTATGGGAAAAAATGTGATCCAAAGATATAAAATTTATTTTGTGTAGTAATTTAAAAGAAAACCTTTATAAGATGGAGTATATGTAGCATTTAATCACAAATAAGCTGTCAAAAACGTCCCAGAATGTTTCAAACCAATGTTGGAGATGTTAAGAGATGGAGGGCTCCTTTTTTTTCTTAGGTGGTAGACTTGTAAGAAAGCAAAAAGTTACTCGTCTAAGATTTATATGTTAGTCCAAAAAAATGTTTTGTACTGTTACCAGAAATATTTTTATTGGGCATGGATTACTTCTTCTGTGACAAAAGCAGCAAAAATATTGTTTGTTCAGACTCGAAAATGGACTGAAGCACTGATGATAAGTTCTTAAAGTTGCTGAGTTGGCTCAGATTGTCAAATTAATGTGTGTTTTGAAGGATAAGCCAAGTGAAGGTGTTTTTTGTTTGTTCGCTTGGAAAGGCTGGAAGCTGTTTATGGATTTTTTAAGCAATAAGAAACCCAATGATGTAATAATCTGTGTTATGATTATTAGCAATTTTAGTAGTAGTAATTTTTTTTCACTATAGCCAGGACGTGGGGGGCGGGGGCGGAAAGTGGCTTCAGAACTCTGCTGGGCTTTAGTTATACGTCTTTTCCCCCTTCTTTTTTCCTTCCTTCTGTTTTTCTTTCTTTCTTGAATGTATGTTATTTGAATTGTTAGTATTAAAAAACAATCCAAACAAGAAAAAAAATCTCCTGTTAAACTATTCAGCCCTTGGTCTGCATCCCATTGGTAAACCCAAATGGAGCAGACCCATTGAATGAATAGGATTTATTTACATGTTCAACAATTAACTCAGTGGGTCTGGTGGGGATTACTAATATGATTTAGGTTGTGTGGGACCTAGTTTAATATTGTTTATTACATTTCCTTAGTATATTTTTATGTTATCTGTTAAAGCTGGAAGATCTGCACCCTGAAAGGCAGGTTAGAAAGGGGAATAGGGATAGGGAGGGGAAAGTGGTAAAGGAAGAAGATGGTGATCTAATCAAAAGCTACGTGAACTCAGCTCTGTGTAGTTAAGCAAGATGGAAATTAATGCTTTTCGGTCTGTGTCATTCTTTTTTACAAGGAAATAAGTGATGGCCTTATAGTGCGAGTTCAGTGACATTTTATCTTTAGAACACAACCCTCTGCAGGGATGCTGGTGCTCAGGGTATTTCACAGTTTGGGTAATGCTGGCAATTTGGAGGAATGGCTTTATGGTCTTTTCTTCTCGCTAGGCTTACTTAATAAATCGGACACATGGGAGGCAGTCAGTCATTGTCAGATAATGAGCATGAGCAGCAATAATTTAGGATCTAAATTAATCGTACTGTAAATGTTAATGCTAAAAGGAGACGGGAGTAACGAGCTTACACTGTGCCTTATCATACAGCCCTTCCAGCTGACACTGCACTGAATAAATGATTTTCTCAATCTCCAGAGATTGTTCCAGACCACCATTATTACAGTCTTTCCCTGCCAAGCCTGAACTGAGTCTCTAATTCATCAGTTACATTGATAGCCTACCATTGCTCCAGGTCAAAGGGACCTACATGGCTCTCTTCTTCCCCCATTTTAACTTCCCAAAAACAGTGAAGTAGATCAGGCTAAGAGTGGGGACAGGTAGAGAGACAGAATGACCAGCTGATGGCCCCCCATTGAGTATCTTGGCCAAGTATGCACCTGAACCTGTATTTTCTAAGTCAAATACTCTAGCTGCTACTACATTGAATGTGTGAATAAGTTTGATGCAGTTAGGGTGATGACCAGAGGACAACTATTTTCAGAGTCTAGAGGTGACTGTGAAAATTAATATATCTAAAATGGTACCCTCCATAGACAAGCAAAATGTTCAGTAGGGTTGGGAAAACTCAAGGATATATCTTTAGGGGAGGGATAAAATTAGGGCACTTCCCTCTAAAATTAATAATCTCCCCCCCCCTGATTTTTTCCTGCTTTGCAAGAAATGAGACATTGGTGATTGTTCACATCTAGAATACTCACATTTATTCACTGTGTTTCCATTCCCTCAGTATCTTTGCCTTCCCCTTTTTTTGGGTTGCCTAGGCTGTATTTTTATATTTTCAACTGAAGTTTTAAGTTACTGCAGTGCAGTGCATGGGGAACATGATTGCAACCTTTCCTCAACAGACTTCAAACAACAAACCAACAGCTGTGAATACACACAGCTCAAAGAAAGTAATATTAAGTTTTCAGCTGAAACAAATACCGTGTTTTTTAATCCCTGGAAAGCAAATGGATTGCTTTTGAGCAATTAACACACAGCTTTGTGCAATGAATGGGGAATAAACAGCCAGTCATACACACACACACACACACACACATCCACGGTTGTGCAGGTATCCCAACACAATAGTGTTGCCATCACCCCTGTGTAATATCCTGGTATGTTTTCTATGTCAGTCCAGTCCTGAGCTATGACTGCTGAATGCCCATCATAGATGCCTAAAGGAGCCTTCAGGGCTGAGCCAATGATATCTCATTTCTGAGAAAGAAGTGTATGAATATTGATTATAGTTTCCCTCTTTGCATTCCCATGTCTTTTTTACTCTATTTCACTTCCCAGGTCTCGCAAGTGTTCGGCCAAAAACATTCAGATTTCAGGCTTTTCTTTTTCTGGCAGTTAAAGAAGTCTACTATGTCAATATCTTTCTGTCAGTGTCTGGTCTCTTCCCTTCTTCCTTCAGCTCACCTTGAAAAGTTATGGCCAAGATGTCTTTATTTTTAAATAAGCACTCTATATATTGACAAGGACTCAATCTGTGACAAGATGTAGGAGAAGTAAACATAGACCTTGGGAAAGTAACTATGTTCTTCTGGGCTACTCAACAAAGGAATAGATGTACTACAATTTTCTACAGCTGTAGTGATAGACTACAGAACTAAACCAGCAGTTAGGACGACTTGGGGATTCTGGGAATTGTAGTCCAAAGTGGCAGCTTTCCCAAGCTCTGAGTGTACATTCTTGCTTTCCTTATTCAAAACACACTGGTGAGTTTCTTGAAAAACCAGACAATTGGCCATTTTAAACTACACAATTATAGGATTATGATTCCATTGGTAACTGTCATGGCTCCATCCAGTGGAAAGCTGAGGTTTGTAATCTGGTGAGGCACCAGAGGAGCTCTCTGGCTGAGAATTCTAAATACCCATCTCTAAATTCTGAATCCCAGGATCTTATAGGATGTTGCCATCACAGTTACAGTGGGACCATAGTGCAGTAATTACTAACTGTGAAAGGGCCAAGTGGAAAGCTGAAGTTAAGTAACTCCTGATATAAGATAGCAGAGTCCATTGCCTTAAGGAAATACAGTTCATGAACTTCTGCTTCCCCTCTCCCTGTGGCATTATAAAGTTAAAGCAGATAAAACTACAGTAACTTTGGCATAAAGTCAGTAAAGAAAAAAAAAGGAGGCTGAAAGTACACCCTGGAGAAATACTTTTCAGTGAATTGAAATCACCTCTAGTGGGAAATCTAGGAATACAATGTTCTAGAAATGCACTGAATTAGTTTCTGCTTTCAGCTGAATTCTAATGCTCCCGTTCTGCATACATACGAAGAAGTGAAACTCAAAGAGAATACCAAGTTTATGGCTGACCAGGGATTTCAACTACATGAAGAGTGCCACGAAAACTGACCAAATTTAGGGCTTCATCACACCAACCTGTTGTCTCACAGCAATTGTGTTGTTTAAGCAAACAGAAACAAACCAGTATGGAAAAAATAACTTTCACACCTTCTCTGCAATAACACTATAGTGCCACTTTGGTGCTGCATGTTCTTGCAATTAGTCTTCTGCACTCCCTGGCTGACCCCACCTTCCTAGCTGGGGACGCACTACGTAGTGGATGTACACTGCTCATTTTTTTATTTCTTTTGTCTCTTTTTTTCCTGCAACTGTAGAGTTTCAGTTCCACAGGACTGTTTTTGTTTTGTTTTTGCCATAATTGTGTGATTATGGCATACTGATGACTGCCACAACAATGCACTTGTGCAATTATGGCAAAACAAATTTTTAAAAATTTACCAAGGAACAGAACAAAAGCAACATTGTTCCATTTGTTTTTTGTTTGTTTGTTTGTTTGTTTTGGCCACTATTGTACAATTTCAACTCCCGGCATGTATTTCTTTTTTTATTATTATTTGTTTTGCTGTAATTGTGTAATTGTAGCATGCTGGTGATTGCCACAGTAGCAACCCAATTACAGAATTACGGCATAACAACCAGAAGAGGAAGAGAAGAAATATGTATCGGGAAACAGATAGAAAGTAATATTGTTCCTGTAGACCATGATGTCTTCTTTGTCCGGACAATGGAATTGGAGTAACTTCACCCTCCTTGGAGATGGAGAAGGGGAGAAAAGGAAACCCACACTCTCTAATACCATATGACTGCAGGAATATCAGAACTGCCATGAATGGAAACACTCACACCAAGAAGCAATAGTTGAACGGCAGCAATATTGGAGCCTTTAACAGGTTTTGTTGTCAATGAAAAGATGTAATCCAATAACAATGGAAATGCAAAGCAACAACAGGAAAGTCACAACATCATGTGACAAAGGAGGATCAAACATGGAACTACGCCAGTGCAATTGTGCAACAAACCTATTGTGTGATAAAGACTCATCCAGCTGAGTCTTGAGCCACAAAGAAATCCCATCGTTTTGTTTTAAAATACTGTATCTGCTTTAGGATCATTTGTCTTTTATTTCAACTTGAAAACAATAAACTGTGCAATCTAAGAAGCCTAAAAGTTCAGTCTCCTATGTGACTACTCAGAAGTGGGTGTAGAATTGCAGACTGAGAGACGATTTGTACTGAATGACGCTACCTGGGCAGATGAGCCTTTGGTGTCATGCTATCCAGTTGCATTCAGGGGCTGGCATCTTGTCCATGATGTAGGCAGGCATAAGTTGAGTTAAGCATGTGGACTGATTTGGGAGGGGGAGGATGTCCAACAGGTGTATCCAGTTAATGGTGGTGCAAGTGAAGGTGTGCATGTGGGACTATTGCACACATAGTAACATATTAAAGTACTCCAAGCAATTTCTGAATGCACATTGTCTTTCTGTACTGCACACTTCAATTTCCAATGAGTTGTCAGGCATGCACATTGGTCATTATCCACATGTTGTGCTACATTGCTATTCAGTATAGAGTTTGTGCAATATGGTAGATATGGTAGACTACGCTATGTTTAAACAATGTAAGATTGAGGCCAGTATCTCCTATTCATTTTTTTACAAATTCAAGAAGATAGGACAATGATGACTGTTAAGCAAATTGAAATGAAAGGGGGGGGGCTTCACAGTGGCAAGGCAGCTGTCACCACCAAGCTGACACCATTATGAAATGTCATTGTTTAAGTGACAGGCACATTGAACCACAATATTTGAAGACACTGAGAAAGTGGCTTTATCTTTAACAATTGCCTCACCTCCTTCACCACCACGTCCCTTCATTTTTCACCGGCCTCTTCCTCACCACTGAGCTTTCAAGCAATTTGGTTTCTTCACTGTTTCCTCTGTTAGAGCCTGCTTTTCCATGTAATCTTTGAGCATATGTGTGGGTTATGAAAATGCAGCAAACATTCAACAGCATGACACTGAAGAATAAGCCATAAGTTCAAATCACCTGAAGTTTCTATTTCAAGCACAGATAACACCACTCCTCTCCTTCTCCTACTTCTTTTTACAAGGCTTATTCTAGTCATTTGTGTTAAAACTATGAAAGACTTACCTCTGAAAAGGAAGTCATTAACTGTGGTGTTATGCAACACCAGTACAACCTCCATTGCTTCAGTCCTATTAAAAGAAATCAGAGAAATGGAATCACACTTGCTCAAATTTTCCTCCTTCAAAGATTGGGGGCTTTAATTATAGCATGAGCACAAATTTAAAATGCAGGTGATTGACTCTGCAGGGATTGTGTGTGTGTGTGTGTGTGTGTGTGTGTGTGTGTGTGTGTGTGTGTCCTCCTTCAAGATAGCTATCAACTTAGGGCAACCCCATGAATTTGATAGAGGTTTTTTTTTTTTGCATTTTTTAAATTTTATTGTAAAAGTGCATTTCAGTAACACAACATTTTGTGATTGATACAATAAATAAGTGGTACAACAGCTAGGGATACATACCTAATCTACCTACATACTCTAGATCTTCATTTCTATCTTTCCCATCTGGACTTTGCTTCCAACTAGATTGTCTTTACAAAAAATATACTAACATGATAAATGAAGATCTGTTTTCACAGTTTTAAACCCATCAGGACTCTACTAATATAAGCTTATATGTAATCTGACATATTACTTTATCACATTTCTCACTTTCAGATCTAATGTTAACATTTATATAAGTACATTTATTTATTATATATATTATATACATTAGGATAGTCAGAGTGAATTTTAACTATATCTCCTTCATTGGTCAAGAAAGCTTGCTATCGACAAATCTCCTCGTTTGTTTCTAAAATGTTGTATAACTGGATCCCGTTTCTTAACAAAGGTACCAAGGGGGATTCCTCTCAGTAGCATCGTTAATTTATCCATTAATGACATATCAGACAGTTTTATTTCCCAATCATCCACATTTGGTATTTTTGTTTTTTTCCAAATCTTAACATAATTAATCCTTGCAGAGGCTGTCATATAAAATAAGATCTCTTTGTATTTCTTATCTAATTCATCTTCTGCCATATCCAATAAATACATTTGTGGTGACATGTGGAAATGAAAACCCAAATTTTTTTCAATCTGCAAATGTATTTCCTTCCAATATTTCTTACCTTTTCAACATGTCCACCACATGTGGTAGAAAGTGCCCTGTTCGCTCTCACACTTCCAACACTTATCGCTACAGTTTGTATATATTTTTGCCAATCTTTAAATTTTATATGGGTTTCTCAGGCAAAGAATACTGCTTTTACCAGTTCGTTCCTCTGAAATACAGCCTACAGCACCTAGTATTTGTTGGCAGTTTTCCATCCAAGTGCTAACCAAGGCTGACCCTACTTAGCTTCCAAAATCAGAAAGGTTGTAGTTCCTTTAGAATATTTAGGCCTGGACTTTAAGGTATCCCATTGGATTGCTGGGTACAGCAGCATTTAGCAACAATGCTAACTATCTGCTGCCATTATGTACTGATGTGGAAGTCTTGTGGGTAATACTGCTAGGCCCTTCTTATCTGGAAGAAAAAAAACCCTCCATCCTCTTAATAACTCTTCAGCTGACATTAAGCCACCAGCAAGTAACAGAAATTCAAAAGTCCTTTTGGTATTTGTGTGTTTAAAACCTTTTACCTTGCTGCAGAGACATCTGGTGTGGGACTCGCCATTGGTCCGGCCAGGAGGGGAACACAACAAGGTTTCTCTTCCTACCTGCTGTCTTTACCTTCCTGCTTAGTTCTACATATATTGATAAACTGTGATGGCTCTGTTATGATCCCCCCACCCAAGATTGATATGGTTTAATTGGCAAATAAAAGTGGCACTACATTAATTGGTATTGAAATAAAATGGAACCTGAAGTGACTGGAAGGTCAAGCTGGACAGGGGAAAATCACTGGAAAATTGCTGACTGTTGATGTAAGATTGCAAGGCAGGTCAGCCCACACCCCCTGCAGGCACAACCAAAATCATTGTCAGGCAGATTGCAAGGTAACAAGTTGAAGCTGGACATCTCCCTGCAGAAAAGGGAACAGCAACTGTTTTAACCCTGTTCTCTCACATCTGGATATTTCCCTGCTTTGTCTCTCCAACCTCTCCACAATACAGAGCTATTGTGACAGCCATTTCCCTTTGTCCCAGAAACACTAAGACCATTCACACCATCTGGACCTCATTGTTTATGTTGCAACTCCCACTGTCCACTCAGCTGGGAGAGTCATTCATACCCATACCCACAGGGTAGCTTTCAGGCATAAAAACTCCCAGTTTTGAGTGGTTCAGTGCAGTCTCTCACCTTGCTGAATGCCACATTGTTGCCTGGTTCCCGAACAAGAATTGTCCTTAGGTGTCTACCTAAGCCACATTACCATTTTTCCTCACTTCTCTCCGGACCAGTAATTATCACCCAAACCCTAAAATTCCTCTAGCCACAACTTTCCTCCTTTTACCTTTGGTTAGTCCTTGTGTGACTGCATGAGTGCTTTGATCTTTTGCATGCATATGTGAATTTCTCAGTAAAACCCATTTTTAGTTTACAATTTTAGATTCTCTGGCTGGTTCTTTTCTGCAAGACCTCGTAAACATTGGTGGAAAGATCTTGTTAAGTTACCCCCCTCTTGAAGGCCTCCTAATTTCGAGATAATTAATTCCCCTCTGTCTTGTGGAAGTATTGGCATCGCAGGTGGACCCCTGAGTCACCTACAATTTTGGGTAACAGTTCCATCCTATGGAACCCTAGGATTTGCAGTTTGGGGATGGGCCTTTAAAATTCTCAGCCAGAAAGCTCCAGTGCCTCACCAAACTACAGACTCCAGAATTCTAAAGCAGTGGTTCTCAACCTGTGGGTCCCCAGATGTTTCCAGACTTCAGCTCCCAGAAGCCCTGAGCATTGACCATAGTGGCTGGGGCTTCTGGGAGCTGAAGTCCACAAACATCTGGGGCCCCACAGGTTGAGAACCACTGTTCTAAAGGATGCAACCATGGCAATTAGAGTGGAATAATAGCGTTATGATTGTGTGATGTGAATGGCCCTTGCTATTTTTTTATTTGAATGCCATGCTCTGAGCAACTGTGGTTTGACGTTCAAGTATCGTAGGGTTACAAGAGTTCATTCCTTGTACCATCATTGGGGGGGTGCACTCTCTGACATCACCAGGGCCTTCCTTCTCTTGATCTCAGGATTTGGCCCTGAAATTTCTCAGCCTGGTACTAACCTGGCAACCCTAGTTATAGTGGATTATGGGACCTATAGTCTAGAATAACTTTTCCAAGTCTTGTAAGTAACTAGTGTTGAGTAACCCCCCGATGTTCGGTTTGCTTCATGTTTCAAACGTCTCAGTGTCTTTCATTGTTCATGAAGACAAAATCATGCAAGATGATTATTAAATCTTCACCTCCTTTTCATCACTCAGCAGTAATGTGGCTTTTTATTCACTCATCTTAATCTCTTCCTTCTGACAGTTCTGTGTCTCACCTCAACTGTTCTTCTACCACATTAATTAAAAGTTAAACCATCAACATTCTGCACAACTTCATGACAACCCCCTAAAGGGCTGGAAGCAATTAATATAAAATAAAACCATGGTCATGAGTAGGCACTGAAAAGGGCAGGCAGAAGAGAGTGTGAAACAGTGACAAGTTCCATTCATTTATTTAAAATGACAGACTAGGCAGACATTTCCACCCGTGTTCCTATTTAGGTTGAACTACAGTCCCCATAATCCACTCACTGGTGGCTGTAGGAGATAGGCCATGCAGTCCAACTCAAGTGGAGGCCACTGGGTTGGTAAGGCTGTTAGCCTATTCAGATAAGTGGAGAAGACATATGTCAAGAAAGAAAAATGGGTCTTGTCCTCAGAAGATTTAGCTAACCGGGAGAGATAATTTCTATTGATCAGATAGGTGAACTGTCACCTTCCCATCCTTCTGAGAGGGCACACCATTATAATTCCATGGTGTCACCCCCTCCCCTGTACAGATGGAAAGTTCTGCTGTAAAACAAGGATCCTGAATGTGAACTTCATTTTGAAGCTGATTAGTCTTTCTGGGAAGTTTCATATTGTTACCCTCCTTGTCGGGGCTCCTTTAAGGGGATTCCCAAAAGCTGTCAAATTGTGGGGAAAATTAGCTTAGAGCACTGTTTAGCTACGAGAGGGAGGGCAACATCAGGACCTTTTAAGCTCTATGTCTACGGAGTCAGATCAGTGAACAAAAACAATTCAGAATAAACCAAATAACGTTTTATTGGAAAATAAAACAAATAAGACAACAATCACACACTAGCTAAATAAGAAATAGGAAATAGAAATGAAGTCAGGAATAAGCAATACGACCTGTTCAGAAGTCCTGAGTAGATGGAGAGAAAGTGGAATTCTCTTGGGGCTCGCTGTGCAAACTGGCAGCGAGACAGGATGAAAATGGAGAAAGGCACACACACTTGTCACAAATCAGGAGTATTTATGCCTGTGATTCATGTCATAAACTTTGAGATCAAAGTTAACTTTTGAAATGCACCAAAAGGCTTAGAAGTGGAATAAAACATATTAATCATGCAGCCCAAATGTCAATCAATGGCACTTCTATGGTCTGTTATTTATGGGCGCGAATCAGGTATAATAGCATCCAGATCCCAGATAACATTCAAGTCACGGCTTTTTGAAATGCCCGCTTTAGAGAGGAAGTTGTAAACAGCTGCTTCCTTGTGACTGTTTTTCTCAGGATCCTGGCAAACACTATAAGCCAAGGTGCCACCGAAAGGTCAAACTATTTGATATCACAAAGGGATATCTAGTGCTCAAAGTTAGGTACCTAAATCACAGTTACAATATGGTTCCAAGGCTGGATTATGAATGGTTCAATTAATGGACTTGTGCAAGGCCTCTCATTGGCCAGGGGCCCAGAGCTGAAGGAAAAAGGAGTTGCTCACTTCTTCTTCCCTAGTCACTTCCCAAATCTTCCAAGGTTTCCCATTTAGACTGCAATCCAACATCCTCTCAGCATAGCGTAAATAACTGCATGCAAAGATATGCTATGTCAGCCCTATATACAACCACCATTCAGAAAAGCAACCTTTTACAACTGATGTGCAATGCTCAATGTGCAGTCACAATATGCAATGAGCTATTAAAACACACAACACTACTGTACGTGCAACTTCTCTTCCACTGCTGTCAGTGGAGTATGTTCATTGCACTATGGCAAATCATTTGCCCTGCACACACAGTATAACTTATACATGTGTCTGTCACTAACAGGATGTCAGCATTTCTGCGTTACCTGAGTTATTGGCTAAAAATACCTTGGGATCAAGCTGTCAGTGTCACTGACATTGCAAGGCTGAAAATGAGCCTAGACTGTGGATTTTTTTTTTTTTCAATTTGTGTATTGCTTATTTCATCCCTATGCCTGGCTTGAATAGCTCACCCAGATAGCAGATGGAGGGGCCCTGCTTTTGGGACTGCTACAGAGTTCCAAAGCATCTTAATCCACCCTCAGATAGTTACAACTATCTTGAAAGAAAGCTTACTTTAAAGACCAAGTCTTTGTTTTCATCAGATTTGAAAAGGTATGGCAAGAATTTTAAAACAAAAGTGGTGTGGGTTTCCCTGTTATTGCTACAGTGGCCAATTCAGCAGCAACATCTTTAGAGATGCTTGAGGGGCTGGCAAAACAGCCTGCCTGTTGCCCACCTCTGAACCTCACTAAAGTAATTGTAATTATAGTTTGCAAAAGTTTACAACGTAATTGTAAAAGTAATTAAATAGATTGGTGCAGGATTCGGTGGCTTTCAAAAATCACCAAATAGTCTTCCCAAATTTAAAACATTAATTTATGAGAACAAGGGCAATGAGTACAGTCCTCTCTCCACATTCATGAGGTTGACCTTCATGAATCTGATTATTTGTGAGACACACATGTGCCTCCCTCCGTATTTTATTCCTCCTCCCATATCCTTGCCTTTTGCCAGGTACAGAAAAAGAAGACAAGCACCCAGACAAAAGGTAAGAAAATGTGGGAGGGGGAGAACATGTGCACCTTCCTTCTCCCCTCTGGAGCTCCCCCTTCCATACCCTTGCCTCTGGCCCTGGCACTGAGAACTCGCACCAAGGCAAAACACAAAGGAAAATGGGGAGAAGGCACACACCTAAGCCTTCCTTCTCCCTTTCGGAGCTCCCCCATCCCTTGAGTCTGGACCCAGCGTGTAAAAGGCAAGGAAATGGGAGAAGCAGCCCCAGAAGGGAAAGGGAGGAGGACTGCAGTGGGGCGGAGAGTTACTCATGTTTTTTCCACTTTCACAAGGGTTCTGCACCTTGAACCCTTGCAAAAGTGGAGGGGCCACTGGATATAAAATTATTCTACTTTTAAAACTAGAATATTCCAGAGATCAATTCTTTTAAAAGATTTTAGAGAATTCTAGACCAGAGGCCCTTTCAAACTGCACAATTTATAGCACAGCTATAGGGCCTTCATGGTGGCTTCTCCTCAGCATTAGAACTCCTTTCTGAAAGAGGATCAACCTCTATGGTATCTGTCCACAAGCAGGTTAAAACCTGTTTTCATTCTAACTGGCATTTCAAGACTGACTGCTCAAGGGGAATTGGCCCTGCAGAATTGTACCGTAATGTCTATCTGTGTTTTATTTTGTTGTTTTTAATAGCTATGTTTTTTCTCCCATATTCATTTTTTTATTAATATTTATTAAACATACATACATACAAACATCAATCATTAAAACGTCTCTCACGACATCCCTTCTTAAATATTTTCTTAAAAATACAATCCATTGGTACTATTTCTTCCTATATTGCCGTTTATACCAGAAATATTCCTGCTAAATATATTGCAGAAAGTAGATAAAGACACAAAGAAGAGATATTGGAGAATAATTTTATACATGATTACGGCAGCAAGAACAATTTATGCGAAGATGTGGAAAAACAAATGGATCACAAAAGTGGCAGAACTCAGAGAAATGGACAGATTAACAGGGATGATACAAGGCAGAATGCAAAGACGAGATGATGAGGAATGGAAATTAGTAGAAGAGTACATGTTAAAAGAGGGAGCAAATAACGAAGTATAGCAGATAAAGGAATGAGAAAAGGCCGACAAGAAGTAAATAGAAACAAGACAATGTAAGAAAGGAAAATAGGGGGAAAAAATGGCTTACCCTCTAGGGGGATATAAAGAAGAGAAATTTAATTGGTACAGGAAAATTGGTATTAGGTGAAGTTAGGAAGTAAGATTAGAAGAAAGTAAAGAATGGAACAGAAATTAAGGATAGACTGGAAAGAAGATATGAAGAAATAAATATAGTAGTAAACAAGAATGATGATCTATGAGTTTGTGCTTTTAATTTATGGATAGTTTAATGATCTTTTAAATGTTTGTATTTGTATATTTGTAATTTTTTAAGCTATGTTTTTTTTATCTGTTGTAAATGAACTCGAATCACAGATTGGGAAAGAAGTGGGATATTATTAATAATCATTATATGATCTCACTTTAATTGTCATGACTGTATCCAATGGAATTCTGGGGTTTGTAGTCTGTCGGGGCGTACTAAAGATCTCTGGTTGAGAGTTCGTGGAACTACAAAGCCCAAGATTCCATAGGAGGAAGCCATGGCAACTCAAATGTTGTTGTTGTGGTTGTTCTTGTGTACCTTCAAGTTGTTTCTGACTTACAGTGACCCCCAACGCAAATCTATCACAGGATTTTCTTAGAAAGATAAACATGTAACAGTGTTTGAAAATAATATAAAAGTCCATTTTATTGACTTTTATTGAAAATAATATAAAATTGAAATTGCAATGATTTCTTCAGTAGTTCTAGCTCTTGTGAAGTTTTCTGAGTGGGTACCTTCTATTGGCATACCTCAGTTAACAAAGCCTCTGACAAAAACCTCTTTTTACAAAGTCTTTTTTTTTTGTTGCCTTACCAGCCCCACCCTTTTCTTCTTATAATCTGTCTAGCTGCTAGAAGGTTTTTAGCAGCACTGACATTCGGAAGAAGGTGAAAGAAGCCTGGGAAAACACAGACTTTCAGTATGAGTTTCCAACAGCATGTCTGCAGTTAAAAAAAAAAGCAGTAAAGTTTGAGCTAGGAAGGAATGGGATACTGTCTTACTACCTACAGTATCTCGGTGTGGCTGCCTAGAACAGACCAGGTAATTAGTAACTGCCTCCAAATTCTCTTAATGAGCATGCATGAGCAGAAAAACAAAAAGAAAAGGGAAGGGGGAAGATAAGCCTGCCTCACCAGCCTCCAGGATGGTAAAGAGCATATATCTGTTAAGTTTAGTCACAAAAACGGAAATCATAAGAAAAGTGGGGGCTGGTGAAAGAAAAAGAAACTCTGAATGTTTTTGGAAGAAGCCTCCAGATGATTTCTAAAAGGTTCAAAATATTTCTGTTTATTTATGATCTGGTTGTTCCATTTCATATGAGCATATTGTTAGATTTAGATAAAAGATTTGATGAAACATATCGATATGTTCTTTTTTTTTGAGGTGTGTAAACCTATCCCTATTCCTTCCATGTTATTTCCACCTCTAGTACCGAATGTTCTGATAAAGAAGTATATGACCAGGAACACATCTACTTCATTGCCAGAAGTAAGCCTATATTTTCAAGCGTCTGACAGATCCTTTTTAGTTCAAGTGTAACATTGTGGTTAATTTTATAGTTACAGGGCTGTATCCTTTCTCTACTAAGTGCTGAAGTGGTAGCTTGTGCTTTGCTTCATGCTGTTAAATGAATAAACCTCTTTTTTTTTTATATAAAAGTAACCTAATAATTATTTGAGGCACTTTTGAGATATAGAAATATTACAAGGTCTTTTTTTAAAATTGTTGTTGTAATTGCTGGGACATACAGCAATATCTGTAATTCATTAATTTTTTAAAACTTTCAGAGTTCTAATCCTCCTGATCTTGATTTAGGTCTGCCAGAGGTTTTAACACAAAGCTTTCTAAATGGTGTGCTGCAACACGTTAGTGTGTTTCCTGAAGTGTGTAGGTGTGTCGCCTCCAATCTTGGAAATGTATGGTATTATATATAAATCATGTATTTTAAAAAATATATGAACAGTTTTCATGAGATATGTTGTGTCTCCATACATTTTGTTATTACAATTTATGTATGTGTCTGCATCTTTTGTAAGGGGTTAGTTTAACCTCCAGTTTGCTAGTAAAACTGATTTACCATGCTGTGAAATGATGCATGTCTAAAAAGGTGCGTCACCAACATGAAAAGTTTGGAAAGCTCTGTCTTAATGTGTGGTGTGAGAATTGCCTGGCATGCAGGTGCAAGAGAGGTCAAGACACAATACTCCCAGAGCCTGTAGACATGAATGCTTACCACATTTCTAAAAATATTTGATGAAGTAGGCTATCTGTGTGCATAATATCTTGATTCCCATTTCTTATTCCAGGAGACAGTGCCTTTCATTGAGAGAGCCATGTTTGAAGGGATCTCTCATTTGGTGACATCCTTTGGCTTGAAAATGCTTTAAATATGGTCCTCTCTGAAGGAATATATTCTTCCATATAGGCCTGTCCATATTTTGAGGAGGCCCTTCTCTCTGTTCTACCATCCGCACAGGTACATCTGATGGAAACATGAAAGCGGGTGTTCTTGATGTCTGCTCCCAGGCTCTGGAACTCCCTTCCTAGAGAAGTTAGACTTTGTGCTCTCCTTGCAATTTTTCCACAGGCAGGTAAAGACTTTTGTTTTGTTTCGGCAGCCCTTTGAAGACTAACTATTCAAAGGGAACACGTTTTCCATAATGTACTCCATGGTTTATTCATTTTTTAAGTGCTGTGTTTTTTTTAACTAGTTTTAATTTTACTGACAGTTTAATGACATTTCTCGCTTTTATATGAGCTAAATTTTCAGCTATGTTGCTTTAACTGTTCAAAGCCTTGAGTCCAATAATGATAAAAAGGCAGGGTGGCATCACTGCCAACAACAACATTCACTGATAATTAAGAGAAAGAAATTGTGGAGATGCAGGAAGGCCTCAGAGGGCCATAGCTTGACTTCAGAGAAGGTGAATGACTGATTTTGGCAGAGGCAGTGAATTTAATGTGCTAAGCCTATTTTATAAATGAATTCAGCCTCTTTCATAGCTCCATTGATGTTCACACCAAAACCCAGGGTGGATTCATTGTTCTACCATCATCAAAGTCAACAGCCTCCTCTGCTTGGCTTAATAAGCACAAGGCAGATGAGCCTTTGGGCTTCACATGTAGTCTTTTTTCATGGCCAAGATTAGGTACAATTTTTTGTTTCTTCCCAGAGCTTGAGAAGTAAATTTCTAAAAGTAATTTGTTCCCATTACTTGTTACAGCCATTGGAAAGTCACCTGCTGCCATTGCTTGTCACATGGTCGAAAAGCCAACTCATTGCCTTGCTTGTCACGTTGCTTGAATTGATAAGAGGATGGCATAAACCTTGAAAAATTCCTCACAGAGTGGCTCTGAAAATGCCCTCAGGATGTAATTTTGACAGTAACTAGAAAAAGTTATCTCTTATACTAGTAATGCAGTGTTACTGTTAATTGTTATGTTATAAGATGTAATGTTAACTGTTAAGTTTTAAATCATTATGGCTAAGATGTAATCTTAATTGTTTGAGGTGTAGTTACGTTACTCACTCAATTCCTCAAAAGTAAATATGCAGTAACTGCATCACGTGTAAGCAATTACCTCCAAGTTCTATTTTACCAATCTGGGGAACAGTGGTTACCACTTTTGGAACAAATAAGGTTATTAAGCTAACTTCAAATCATGGCATAATATTATTGCTTATTCCAAAACTGTGACCCATAGTTTCTTGTTCAAGATGAAAAGGGGAAACTTAAAGAAAGACTATTTATTTGCTCAAAGAGAAGGATAAAGAGGTTGCTGATAAAGGCAAAAGGTTTGTTCATGTTTTGATTTATTAAGTCAAGAAATGATAAGCCAGATATAATCTGTTCCTCTTCTGAATCATCTAATTAATATGAAGACTATGAAAATTAGCCAAAAAAAAGAAAAAGAAAAAGCCCAGGTCTACAAGATTCTTACAGGACTATCACTGATGTGTTTACTCAGAGGCAAGTTCCACTGATTTCAATGGGATTACCTCCGGGTAAGTGGGCATAGAATCACAGATAAGTCAGTTGCAGAATATAAATTGACATTGGGTCTCCTCAACCTGATCAATGACCATGCTGACAGGGAGTGATAGGATGCATAAGTGCACTTATCTGGAATGTATCCAGTTGGGGGAAAGAAGATATATGCCATGGTTTGCAAACAGCTTAGAGACGTTGCTGTTTTGGACTATAACTCCCAGAGTCCTGTTACTAGGTTGTACACCCCACTCCATGATATTGTGTAATTGGCAAATATCATTTAATTGGCATGAAATATAAATTATACACTGATGTGGCTGTAAAGCTATGCTGGTGGAAAAGTGCGGTTGAACACATGAATTGAAAAAGTAGGTCAGATGGGCCCTCAGGGCGTTGCCTGATCATTGTCAGAGAAGCTGTGGTGATAATGGACTTGCAAATGTCCCTCAACAACTCAACCTTTAGAAACAATAGTGCCTGGGGAAACTGTCTCCAATTGTCTTCAACCCACTCCCTCTTCCCAGAGAATTTTCCCTTTTGTTTCCGCACCTGCCCAGCCATTAAGGAGCTATCATGATTCCCATCAGTCCTTTGTTGCCTAATGCTAAAGCCATTAGCTTGTTCTAGACCCCACTGTCTACTCTACCAGAGAGCCATTAGCACCTTCCCCTCAGAGTAGAAACAGAGTACTTAGACCCTAGCCCTGAGACACATAATTCATAGTATGTAGTACAGTAGTACTCAGGTTGTCACTCTGCTGCTCTGATCCCTGTTCTTGTACTACCTTTGGACCCTTAGCCTGAGCCACGTTACTTTGTCTCTTCTCTGCAGGATAGGTAAAATATTACCCACTTTGCCCTAACTTCTTGTTATCCAATTTTTCTTTTCTTTTCCTTCTGTTAGACTTGCATGATTGCAAGACTGTGTGGATGTGGGCATTACTGTTAATTTCCCCCAATAAAACAGAACTTACTTTGAAATCTCTAGCTGGTGTCCCTGCAGCAGTACCGATATATATGGTGCAAAAGATCCTGCTAGTAAAATAATCATCTCACAGTGTCCCCTTTTGAGTTAATATTCCTCACTGTTTCATGGAGTCACTGGCATCATGGGTGATCTTTGAATCATCCACATTTTGGGGTAACAGCCCTCTAGTCAGCATGGCCACTGACCATGCCAGATGGGGAATTTGGAAGTTGTAGTCCACAAGATAATGCTTCCAGGCTTGGGTTACATACATACATACATACTACATACTGAAAGAGTTGGAACAAAACAGAGAATGAACAACAACTTTAGCTCTCTTTGCAGAAAAATATAGAAGCTGAAGGGGAGAAGCCCTTCCTCCATTATGCCCAGAAGACCTAGGACCCTGTTGCACCACACAATTATAGTGCTATGATTCTAGTTTAACTGCCAAAGTTCTACCCCATGGAATTCTAGGATTTGTAGATTCATGGGGTATGGAGAATTCTCAGCCAGAAAGCTCTAGTGCTGCATCGAACTGTAAATCCTAGCATTCTATAGGATGTCGCCATGGCAGTTAAAGCAGAATCATAGTGCTATAATTGTGCAATATGAAAGGATCCTGGTGAACAAGTTTTTTCCTCAGGGTTTGATATGATGGGAACAGTAGAGGCAGGATCTACTTATGTTATTGCTCACTCCAAGAGTGGGGAAGGGATGGAGTACACAGCAATCAATTTGCAATTGGGTCTATAATAGATACTGCCTCATCTTTTCCATTTCAGCAATAAATAATACAGATTCCCATGGTCCTATGGGCTGAATTATGCTGTGGCTTTCGAATCCATTTTCCCAAAGGTCATTTAACATGCTGCTGCTGAAATAAATATCTGTAGCAAACTTCAAAGTGGATGAATTTCATGCATTAGCAATTGTGCAAATATGAATTAGAGCATTCATCAGAGGGAATAGCTATTGAGAAATGATTTGTGCATTTGAAAAGGAGAGTTTATTTCTGGTCTGACTTAATGAAACTTATGGCCCAGTGATACAGAAAATCAGCAGCTTCCATGCCTGCAAATAACAAAATGCATTGAACCAGTCTTGATCAGCATGAAGCCACTTTCAATCTCATTGCTTTCTATGGGAGAGTTAAACATGAGCTTGGCTCTTCCCCATAAAATTTTGTATGTTGAATTTTTATTATATTACTGAGATGTTTCATCAGTCAGACTGTTTGTATAACACCTAGAGAGAATGTGTCCTATGCCGTGGATAATAAATTAAGTTCATAAATTAATGAATTAAATATACGAAACCAGATATGCTTAAAGTTCACTTGAACATTCTCAAATCTTTCTTTGCTTACATTTTTCCTTGTGTAAGTTATTAGGTTAATAGATTTTTCTCCTGTCCTTATGAGTGCTTTAAAAGATTTCTTATGGCCAGGTTTTCATTTGCCTAACTCCATTGGTCTGGTCATGGGTTGGTTGGTTTTGTCATTTATTTTGACTGCGGTGAGCTTCCTTTTTTTATTTTAACTCTACGTGAGCACACCTTTCCTGCAGGGCATATTTATTTGGGTCTGACCTTTTTTGAAAGGATCAAAAATCAGAAAGAATGAAAATACCATCAGCTTCTTTGTGTCGTGAAATGCAAACACCATCATAGAAATGACATCTGTGGTCTATAGCATTCCAAGCTACTGCCCTGATGCATCATTAAAATTCAGACGCTTGCATTGTGTCATCTTGTAGAAGGGAAGGGGGGCCGAAAATATCCAGTATTTAAGGCTACATTTGTTGCAAAGTGTTCTGTACTGACTTAATGCTTTTCAAAAAAAAAAAACCTTTCTCTACTAAGTGAAACGAGGGTGGAGAACACTGTTGTTTGAGCCACAGCTGCTCTGATATTTTGAGAAAAATGAAAAGCACCATTATGATTAGAATGCTATGTCATCAGCTTTTCACCACCCACCCCACCCCTACCCCACTCCCACAGACCCGTTGTACGCTTTGTTTCTTGCAAGGCCTGTGCTGTTTTCTTGGCGAGCAATTGTATAGGATTGCTGGGGAACTGTGATCTTAATGGATTTTCCTTTTACCTTTTTCACTGTTGAACTCTTCATTTTATTTTAAAGTTACAGCAGGAAACACAAAAAACAATAAGCAAGAAAGCAAATGCCTGATTTTGTCTCCATTACACTAATATTTTTCCCCTCAAGGTAGCTGGTTTCAGACATTGTAATATGGAAAGTAAAAAGAAGGGTATAATGTTGAAAAAGAGTTAAGAGGTAGTTTGATTGAGTCTATGCAAAATGAATGAAATTTTGATGGTCTGTCATCATCTGGTTTTTTTTTTTAAAATAGCATCTGTGTCTTTCTGTTTTGTTTTGTCTTGCACAAAGCTACAATCCCGTGCAGTTCTGTATATTTTTTTTCCTTCTACAAAGCCCATGCATTTTATTTCAGACAGGGAAGGGGCCATTTTGTAGTCGTTGCCTTTTGTATGTTGAATAACTGAAGAAGCTGTTACTCCACTGGAGAAACCCTATCTCAGGGTCTACAATTTTGAAATTAAAATATGATTCTGTGTGCCAGAAAGGTCCCCCAAAGGGGTATGTAGGCAGGCAGCAATTGTCAAAGACCGAAAATCAGTAAACCAGGCCAGTAAAATCCCCAGTCACATAGCCCCAGGAGATCTCAAGATGTGTAAACCCACAATAAACAAAGGGTCCTCAGCCCCTGAGAAGCTGACTTGAGGGGATTAGCGAGTCTGCCCCAACTTGAGCAAATATTCCATCAGGCAAGGACCATTTACATGAAGTCACACCCCAAACTAACACAGCTGAAGATTCTGAGACTTTGGCAACACCTTGCAATCCCATCACACAAAGGAAATCACCAGTGTGGAGCACTGTGCCCACTGCAACACCCATTGTTCTCCCCGGGAAAGGATTAGTCCTCCAGCTACTTTTTCCCCTACAAATAATCCCAGTTTTTGAGCAGTTCTTTGAGTCACTCCCAGTCATCCTAGCAGATCGTTTCTCTGTCCGTTGAGTCATCCACTCAGCCCTCTCCATGCTGAGCCCCACTTCTTTGCTGCCTTCTTGGACCCAGGACTTCAGGACAAGGTGCAGTATTACCCCAACAACACCCCTTCAATACTCCCTCTGTCCAATTTCCTCTCTTTTATTTCTTAATAGCTGTTGGGTGAGTGTGTGTGTGAGTGCGTTAGTGCGTGAGATTTACATTCAATAAAATCATTTATTAGGCAATTTGATGTGGTTTTTGGCTTGGCCTGACCCTGTAAACACTGGGTAAAAAGACACCGCTAGGCTACCCTGCCTCTCGTATTGCTCTTGCTTGTGCTCTGGCTAGTTTCCACTCCCCATCACATGGAGCACATTGAGATGTCCCCCAAGGGACCCTAGAAATCGGGGTAACAAAGCCATGGTCAAGCATAAAATAATGGTAAAATACTAGTATAGTAATAGTAAAATAATAGTAATTGCCTGTGAGGAATTGTTTAGGGAGTCAGATATATTTAGCCTAGAGAAGGGAAGACCAAGAGGTGGTATGGTAGCTATTTTCAAATGCCCAAAGGCCTGTTGCATGGAATCATAGGCCATTTCCGCATGGGCTAATAGAAACAGTGCAGAGTGTCCTCCAGGGAGGACGTCTGCACCTGAGAGTGGACTGGGTCGGACCTACTTAATGTAGATCCACACCTCAGCCCACTCCAGAACAACTCCAAGTGGTTGTCAAGCGTGCTTTTGAAAGACCGCTTAAAACAGGACTTTCAAAAGCAGGAAGCACGCCATTCTGTGCCCGCTGTCCGGTGCAGATTTGCAGGCTCGCATCAGTGCAAGCCTGCGATCTGCCAGGGGCGGGCTTTAGGCTGGTGAGCTCCAGCGGTTGGTCAAGACCCTCGACCAACCGGAAGCTGCCATTTTCATCCAGAAAGCAGCACAGACCAGACTGGGGAGCCAAGAAGTCCAGTAAGTAGCAGCACAGGGTGATTTCCTCGCCCTGTGCGGAAATGGCCATAGAATCGTAGATTTTGGAAGAGACCGCAAGGGCCATTGAGTCCAACCCCCTGCCATGCACCATCAACATATTCCTGACAGAAGATGGAGCAAGCTGTTTTCTGATGCTCCAGAGGACGGGTCCCACACCAATGTATTCAAATTACAAGAAAGAAGTTTCTTACTAAACACTGGGAACAACATCTTCATGGTGAGAGCTGTTCAACAGTAGAACAGACTGTCTTGAATGTGGCAAGTTTTAATTCATTGGTGGTTTGGAAAAGAGGTTGGATGTCCATTTCTCAGGGATGCTTTCACACTTTGAGTTCTATACTGGCAGGGGGTTGGGTTGAATGACCCTTGGAAACACTTCCAACTTTATAATTCTGTAAATTTATGACATTTAATTTCTCTGTAAGTTATCAAGCCTGTACATGGTATATGATGAAAATGAGCACAGGCAGTGTGACAGCTGACCCAAGATGTGGCTATCCTAATTAATTGTTTGTTTTGTTTTATTGTGATAGAAAACAGTCTATAGCTTCATAGTTGTGCCTTAGCCCAGAAAAGGTACTGGGAGAAGAATCTGTTCATACTACAAGCAGGGATTTTCTGTACTCATTGCTGAAACTTCTGTGCCACAACAAGTTATTATGCCATATGCATAAGTAAGGTTTTCTTCTGCCAGGATGCTAAGCATGTGAGAGAGAGTTCAGTGGGGGAAGCCAGTCTACTTCAGCACAAAAGAGAAAAGCCAGGTTGTTTCCTTTTCATTCTGAAGGCATCATCATAATTATCAAGGTCAAAAGTAGAATCCCAAAGACAACTGCACAATAGCTGTTTCAGTCTGTCAGTACAGAAAGGAATTGCTTCAAATTAATTACCCTCAAAGCAAGCCATTTGTTCAAAAAATTCAATGTGTTTTAGGTTGGAGCAGTTTGAAACATGTCATGATTTTTTCTCTTTTGTGATATATAATTTTAAAATACCTGACAAAAGAAACATATGTGTGGGGTGACAGGAAGCAGTTTTACTTTTCTACGCTGCAGTGTCTTCACAAAGTGCCCATGTTAAAGTGGTACTTGTGAGAAAAGTGAATGTCTATCCTGAAAGTCAAGTGGGATCTGCAACAAAATGTTGAAGTGTGAAGTGCTTCTCAGGATTCCAGCCACTCCATGTATACCCCCATTCTCTCCCCCATGGAACAAATAGAAAACAAGCCTTAACTCCAGTCTGAACTGTCATTGCTAAATAGGCATTATGTGGCAATCAAACCAGAAAGGGTAATTTGCCTGCAGATCCTTGATCTTATAAATTCTCTGCTTTCTGATTTGCATGCTTAGAGTGAAGGGGTTAAATCCAATACCACTTGAATAGGAAAAATAAGCGAATTGAATTGTGCCTCTGAGTAAATTGCAGATGTCTGTCTTATCTCAAATTTTAGAGAATGGCCTTGCAAAAGGTCTGGGAATTTACAGGGAGGCACTATACTCCCTACCATTATTTTGTATCATCTTCTAAACTAACCCTTTGTTCTCTTCTGTACACGTGTATGCCAGTCAATGATGTAATGGAAAGTTAACCAAAGATCTTTTTCTCCAGTGATGGGCGGGCTAAGTAAATGATTGATTGCTGACATAGAAGGCAAAAGGTATATAGTGATGCTACCTCAATTAATCGACACAACAGTTCTGAAATAACTGTTGCCCTTGCGCAAGGTATTGTAATAAAATGGCTTTTTGATTTTTTTCCCTGAAACCTGGTTTTCACCTCTTTCTTGGCCACAACAAGAGCACTGTGTAGCTTGGGACATCCTTAATGACCTGTAACTCTATGGAATATAATGCTTGCTCCTCTGTTATAAACACTGGATAGCTGGAATCTGGAATCATTATGAAAACTGAATGCTTGTATCCTGTTGCAACTCATGATTTGTAGCTGGTGCTGGCTGATTCCTCAGGAGGAAGTTCTCATTTTGTTGGGACCTCCTTCCAGGAAATCAGGCATAGAACTATTGCAATCATCTTGTGAGTGATTCTGAAAAAATGACTTAGGGATTCCCTGTGTATGTACATGAGATGAAAAATCTTAAATAGAGTCCATATTCTTCATCAATTTTAGGAAAAATACACCTCCCAAAGTTGTGTTTGCAAGCCTTCACACTTTCCAAACTCGCTGGTCCATGCTGCTAATGGTCCAGGGGAAAAAAGAGGGTGAATTGCCTGGAAGTTTCCAGAAGCAGCAGTTCACCTTTGCAGACATAAAAAAAGATACATTTTTCAAAACTCAGGGGAGGTAGCTGGCCGCTTCCAGTTTTGTTTGATTTCTTTGTTTTTTAGCAAGCCATGTGGCCTCTTAGCCTGGTCTAGTTATCCACCTCTCTTCTACATAAACATGGCTACTTTATATACTGTCTTCACAAAATTCAAAGCTGTGGCCTGTTGTTAAATAGAAGGAAAAAGAGAGGATTCTTTGAATAGAGCAGTTTAATCATTAAGGTTCCACCAAAGTGTTCTGAGAATTATGGTTTGATATAAGTGATGAAAATCCACTGAAACCTGAAGCTTATGAAGTAATTTTCTCAGCCACTGTCGTAATCTGGTGGAATCTCCTCCTTTGGAGGTTTTTAAACAGAGGCTGGATGGCCGTCCACTGGGAGTGCTTTGATTGTGTGTTCCTGCATTGCAGAGGGTTGGACTGGATGGCCCTTGTGGTCTCTTCCAACCCCATAATTCTGTGATTCTGTGATTCTGTGATTCTATTGCTTTAGGGGTGACAGAAATGGTGGTAATGCTGAAATGTCAGTGGTAATGCTTCCATGTCAGCGGGGCAATGAATCTATTCTGGGTTTTTGTCCAAACTTTGAAGAAACCATCCAAGGTGCTGAATCTGTTTCACAGACTGCTGAAATAAACCTGAATGGGTTTATTGCCCCACTGATGTGGAAGCCAGCAGTAGCTGGACAGGAAGTTTAACTCCCGGTGACTGCCAATGTAGGACATGACAAAGTTCAATTCGGCTTGCACTGAAGATGTATATAATATTTGCAAAGCGGGATGAAAAGAAAGACTGAGAGGGACCTCCTCAGGTTTTCTAGAGTGTCCTTTGCATGTTCTGGGCTGTGCTGGCCTTCTTTCCAATCACAGATTCATACTGCTAGGGCTGCTGATGTCAATTTCTCCTCCTCCTTGAGAATAAAGCTGTCCTCTTTAGAGAGGAGACATATTTGCTCTTATCAGTGAAGCCAAGGGCAAGCTAGTTGCACAGAAATGGAGATTTTTATCTTCTTTCCTGTCACAAAATTATTTTCTAAAATAAATAATTGCTTTCTTATTTTGCTGAGACCTCTTCCAGTTTGATCTATAAAAGTGTGAGTTCTCAAAATACAACTCCTTGAGTTGTGCTTGGTTTTGTCAGTTTTTGTTTGCAGGGTTGTTTGTAACAATATATTGGCTCTGCACAGGGGCTGTTCACGTCCCTTTTTTTTTTAAACTGGGGCATGGTTTGGTGCTGTGATCTTTTGATGTGAAGGGCAAGTTTTTCCTCATTAAAGAAATGGTCTAGAATTACAGAGAAAAGAGACAGTTCACAGATGCACTGTAACATTATAACTAAAATTTAAAAAGAAAGGAAAGATATATCTCAGATTTAAAAAGAATATCACTTGAGGGGAGGAACAAAACGTTGCAGTTCGTACTAAGAATTCCCAGAAAATAGTCTGGGACAACAGAAATGTCAACTAGATATTTTAAAAAACTTTTAAGAACTACAGCAACAAATGTTGTTATGTCTTGAAACATTTTTCCCATCCAGATTAGTCCTACAATGATTTATCCTTCCAGAGTAAAGTGTGCATCCTGATATTCAAGAAAACAGAGTCCACTTAATTAGGCACTGTGCCAACTGGGCGGCTACCCTCCAGGACTTTTTTTTTTTACGTTTTGTTTAAAGCAAGTAGAAGGGCAAGAATTTTTAGAAGCTATACATAATCTCCAATATTTCACAGATGGGGATGGGGCACATATAACCAAGAAACATCAAATTATGGTCAAGATGGCAAAAGGTACTAACGAGGAGAACACATAATTAAGGAATCGCTGCAGCAGTTTGCTTTTGCCTGAGCTACTGGGAAGGGTAAGATTCTGTCTCCTCCTTTCCTCTCCCTCTTGCTGAGTTAACTGAGTGCAAACTGCTTTTCCACTTAATTGCAGCAATTGAGGCAAGGAAGTTTGGCAAATTGAAGCAAGGAAGCAAGCAAGGAAGAAGGAAGTTTGGAGGAGAGAAAGAAACTAGGCCTTTTTAAAAGGACAAGAAAAAGAACTGCGAAGTAATAGTCAGGTACGTCTCTACCAAACTGGGATAGTGTTACCCCAAAAGATGAGGGAAACTTGAAGTCCTCCAACAGTGTCAGCATCTCCTTAGAAAGTGGGGAATTAAAGCTCAAAGTAGGCCTGTGAGAGGGGGGCTAACCACAGCACCTTTTCATCTGTGTATACCAGTACTAACTGGGATACAGCAGTTGAGAGTCGAAAGATTGCCTTTATTGGGAGACTCACAGTTACGTGCAAGCAATCAAGCAACCTCACAAACCATACAAGGCTAGTGAAAGGAAAGAGAGAGAGGTTGGACGGTGAGAGATTTTGAGGTGATGTGGGTAATAATTGTGGTTCTAGAAGCAGAAGATTGAAACTAGAGTTCAAACAAGAGTTTGGGGGTAGTACAAGGCACAAGAACTGGGAAGCCCATGGACAGAGTGACATGCCTACATGTCCAAGGTACTGCAAATTGTTGGGCTTAGAGGCATGGTTTAAGTACCCTGTTTTCCACTCTGAAGGGGGATGTGTTAATTGCTCTCTGGAAGGGCAAACAAAAAGGGTTGCAAATGGACTCATGGTCTTAACTTCAAGTAACAAAGAATTGATGGGAGTTGTGATAGTCTCTTAATGTCTGGACAGATGAGAGAACAAATGAAGGTTTCCACAGGAAGACATTACAGGGTGATGACTATCAGCTGATTCACTTGGGCAGCCTCATCTGTTATTATATTTGAATATTGGGTCGTTGAGAAGATTATCACAAGCCCAACAGCACTGGAGCTTTCCTATCTAATCCTTTTGAGGTCACCTGTCTTAGCATGCAGCTTCCAACTAGAGTCCTTTTCCACATGCCTTCCAGTCATAAGTGTATGATTTTTATATTATAAATGATATCTCTCACCAATTAAACAATATTTCTCACCCATTATACTGTACCGTGGAGTGGGGTGTATGGCATGGTAACAACAGTTAGAAGGTATGATTGTATTCAGATCCTGGCCTACTACACAATATGAGGTCAGCCTTTTTATGAATATCTCTTTCTCGCATAATTTTCTAGCACACTCCAAAGCCCAACAGAATCTCAGCTCCCAGAAAATGGAACCCCAGGGAAACTAGCAATGGATTAAACCCGCTCAGCAGGAAAAAAAGTGATGAGAAAGGTATTATTTTGTGACCACCACAACATTATTCTAATCTTTTTTTAAAAAGTGTATTTCACAAGTGGAAGGTATATTAGTAGTTGTTCCCTGCAAGCTAGGAATTTCAATTAAAGCTTTTCCCTGCTGCTATAGCAAAGATTTTTTGTTGTTATGGCTTTGTCTGTGAAGAGGTGTGAGGGAAGTCTCCACGGAATATTAAGCCCTTTACCAAGGATGTCCAGCAGACTTGTAACAATCCTGTCAAAACATTTATGTACCATCACAGTGGGATAAGATTTACTTCTGCATAAACATTCATACACTTAATGTTGTAAGCAGTTAAGTTTGCAACCCTCTTCAGTTTTATTTGGAATTAAACTGTCTCAAACTCTGAAGCAGTATTGTACATGCTAGGTTGGACCAAGACATATTGCTGCCTGAAGAAGAGCAGCAGATGTGCACACAATCTAGCATGAATGTGCATAACATTCAAGGATGGTCAAGTTATTTCAACACTGGAAGCCAATTATCCCACAAGCAGATAGTCCCACAAATGCTTCTCATCTCCCCTTGCAAGAAGATGTGTTGTTATATATCTTCAAGTTTCCAACTTACAATGACTCCATCATAGGATTTTCTTGTCCAGATTTATTCAGAAGAGGCTTGCTACTGCCTTCCTCTAAGGCTGAGAGAATGTGAGTTGCCCAAAGTCAGGCAGTGGATTTTCATGGCCAAGCTAAGATTCTGGCATTGGTTTCCTGGAGTCCTAGTCTAGCATTCAAACCACTCTACCACACTGATCCATTGTAATAAAATTACAACAATAAGGATTCAAATAACTAAAGATATCCCTATGAATATACCCCACCAATGGCACTGCCTTTCCATCGTGGTGGAATTGCACGTTCCTGTGAGGCATGAGGTTATGCTGATGGTAGCACTGCTGTTTGTAGGTCTCCTATGTCAAATAGGCTTTTGCTGAGGAGCCAGGCTAATGTGCCAAAGAGCAACTGGACAGCAGCAGTAGTGGAGGTAAAAGGGTTGACACTGGCAGAGGATGTCATCAGAGATGACAGTGGCACCAAGAGCTAACAGCACTGCACAGAAGGAAGCATGGTAAACCCTTTTTGAATGTCCTTTATCAGAAAAACCCTGTGATGAGACAATCCAGAATGAAACAAGAGACAGTGCTAGAAGATGGAACACCCAGGTCAGAAGGCACTCAGTGAGCTACTGGGGTATAGCGGGGACAACTATGAGCAATGCTATGGCTAATGACACAATTGGACTCAAGCCAAAAGGATGTTTGGGTGTGGGCATGCTCAGAGGTGCAAAGAAAGTCCAAAACTGTGCAACACATATTATAGGAAAACAGAATGTGAGAAGCATGAATCAAGGGAGGCTAGATATAGTAAAACAAGAATGGAATATATAAACATTGTATTACTTGGGCTGAGCAAGCTAAAGTGAACAGGAATGAGACATTTCGAGTCAAATAATTGCACAGTGTTTTATTCAGGAAATGAAAATCTAAGAAAAAATGAGGTGGTATTAATAGTGAGGATAGATGCAGCAAAACCAGCAAAGAATATAATGCAAAGTCTGACCAAATCATATCAATAAGATTTAAGGGAAAGCCTGCAATATAACCATAATCCAAGGTTATGTTCCAACTACAGAGGCAGAAGAAAAAGAAATGGAAAGATTCTAGGCTGGAGTCCAGGAGGAAAGTAACCACACACCAAAGTAGGACTTATTGTTAATCATAGATGATTGGAATGAAATGATTCTATACATGGACATCACCTGATGGTCAACAGAGATATCAAATAGACTACATAATTGGAAGTAGAAGATAGAAAAGCTCCATTCTCTCTGCAAAAACAAGACCAGAAGCAGATTGTGGCACAGACCATGAACTGCTAATATCAAAAGTTGGAGTAAAGCTAAAGAAGAATACTAAATGAACTATCATGCCTAAATGCAATTTGAAGAACATCTCTGTTGAATTTAAAGATAATGTAAAAATAGACTTGCAGTATTAAGCCTGATTGGCAACCAGGAGAACTCTGGACTTAAGCCAGGGATATTGCCAGGAAGAAATGCAAAAGGACACTATCTGCAGCCCAAAAGAAAGAGAAGCATCAGTGGATGACAGATGAAAATCTTCAAGCAGTTAAGGAGAGATGAGAATCAAAAGTAACAGTAATAAGCTCAGAACCCTGAATGCAACTATTCAACAGCTTGTAAACAGAGACAAGAACTACTATAATAATCAATGCAGAGGAATAGAAAATGAGAACAAAAAAGGAAGAAAAAGAGAGCTCTTCCACAAGATCTTAGAAATCCAAGGAAAATTTAAACCCATAGTGGAGATGCTCCACGAACAGAAGGAGAAAACATTATATGAGAAAAGGGAAATAAAAAGATAATAAAAAGATAACTTAAGCATATAAGTTATATAAGCATATATATATTATATATTATATAAGCATATATAAAAGAGATGAAAAGTTCATTAAAGGAAGAACCAGTGAAGATGAACCTCCAATTTTAGAAAGTGAAGTAAAAGATGCACTCAGAGAACTTGGGAAAAATAAATCATCAGGAACAGAGCACATACCAACAGAGTTACTTCAATCTCTTGTAGTTCTAACTCAGTCTCTTGTAGTTCTAACTAAAATCTGTCAACAAATATAGAAAACAAATCAATGGCCCACAGACTGAGAAAGCTAAATATACATTCCAGTTTGTCAGAAAGAGGACACTAGGAATTGCAGCAATCACAGGACTTTTGCTTTACTCTCCCATGCAAGCAAAGGGATGCTCAGAACTATACAACAAATGCTTTTATCATATATGAAGCCATAAATGCCCAATGTCCAAGTTTGGTTCAGTAAAAGAAGAGGCACTAGGGATCATATTCCAAACATATATAGGATAATGGAGCTCACTAAAGAATTTCAGAAGAGAAGCATCCTGTGCTTTATAGATTACAGCAAAATCTTTGATTGTGTAGATAATGAAAAAAGTTGGGATTGCTCCTGATGCATAACCTGTACTCAGGACAAGAGTCTGCTGTCAGGACAGAATACGAAGAAACTGAATGCTTTCCAATTGGCAAAAGGGAAAGGAAAAGCTGCAGGTTATCACTCTGTCTGTTTAACCTATACCCTGAATATATCATACATAAAACAGAATTCAGTTCAGAGGCAGGAGGCATACAAATTGGGGGAAGAAATATCAACAATCTAAGATATGCAGATGACACCATACTACTATTAAAAGGGCATTAAAATAACTGGCAAAAGTAGTCTCAGAACCCCATGGCAATAATCTTTGAGAATTCCTGGAGAACAAGGCCCTAGGGCCTTTCTGCACTATATTGTTAAAATGCTATTATTCTACTTTCAACATCCTGTAGAATTCTGGGGTTTGTAGTTTACTGAGGCCAAAGAGCTCTCTAGCTGAGAATTCGAATTGCCCCTCCCTAAACTGCAAACCTAGCATTCCATAGGATGTTGAAAGTAGAATAATAGCATCGTAACAATGTAGTGTGGAAAGGTCCTATATTCCAGTTGTGGAAAAGAAGTAAGGCAGATGTTTCTGTACCAGATGTATGGATGTATGGAAGGGGAGATTGGATAAATTCTGTAGCCCCTGAAACACCATGTCAGGGACCATATAATTGGAATCTGAATGTACCATTGTTCTTCAATATTTTATGCAGTGCCACTGTATATCATGAACAACAAGCTGCTTCCTGTTTCTATTTAATACCATTGTCACAGTAAATCAATTTTGACAGGTTTCTTCAGCTTGGAGGAAATATATAGTTCTCATAGATATTTTTGGAAAGCACCAATTATAGATTGACAAAAGCAGGCAGCTTTCTCTCACCATAGACTGACCACAGAGGTGAAAGGTTCAGAAGCCAAAAGAATATTGAACACTTCAAATTGGTTTCAAAATCTAAGCCTGTGGAATGGCTTTGTGCTGACATGCTAAGGTCAAAAGGTGTTGTAATCCCTCAATAACTCTCTTCAAGTCTTCCATCTTAGCTCACAGAAACACAATAAATCACTCAGATAAAAAAAGAAAACAAATAGAAAGTATAACAAAGAGAGCACAAAATCGGTCAACATTTTTCCTGTGGAAAAGAAAATGCTTTTCTGTACATCTTTTTTTCCCCGTACATTTAAAATATTTTTTTTAAAGAAATTATAATCAGGTATTTTCCAAATTTTCTGGTACTTCATGAACCTTATTTCACTCTTTCTGACTACAGTAATAGGATATTCGTTAATATTACCACAACTCAACACATTGAAAGCCAAGGCTGTAAGATGTGGACTTTCCTAATGTCCCCAGCAGCAACATCATGATTCTACTAAGGCTGTGGTCTACACATAGGCCTGGTTTGGATATAATACTAAACTATAGTTTAGTACTTTGAGAGTGAGCTGTGGCACCCCACTCTTCTTTGACACAATTGTGGAGGAATTTTTTCTGCTTGTGTTTTTAACCTTATGTCTAAGTCCTAAACACTTAACTATGGTTTATTGAAACAAGACAACTTGATAAATAATGGTTTATAATTGGCTTGTTTTGCTGAAACATAGATAGCACTAACCATAGTATGGTCAGACTCAGCATAATATTAAAGCAAGGTTTGTTGAGAATTAACAAGAACATTTCAGGGGCCGATTCACACTACACAATTATATTGCTGTGTTTCACTTTAATAGCCATGGAAACATTCCAAGGAATCCTGGGATTACCGTTCTCATCCTGTTGCAATTCTTTTCCAGCATGAGGGGAATTGCAACAGGAGCCATTTCCACACTATACTGTTATAGTGCTATTATTTGACTTTCAACATCCTGTGGAATTCTGGGGTTTGTAGTTTACTGAGGCGAAAAGGCTCTCCCTCTGAGAATTCTAAAGGCCATTTTCTAAACTGTAAAACCCAGGATTCCATAGGATGTTGAAAGTGGAATAATATCATAACAGTGTAGTGCAGAAATGGCCAGGGATTCTGTCTCTGCTGGTTGCAATGTAAGTTGCTCACAGGAGCAAGTGGAAACATCAGCCAGCTGCTTTCCACATGACAAGGGAACAGACCTGCTGTCTGATAAGTGGGGATTGGGAGAGGTCATGCTACAATCCAGTATTCAGCACTGTAACTGCAACACTTACACATATGTAAAGACCATATAGAATTCTAACCTATGGTACATATTTTTGGGCAAAACTGTACATATAAATGTGTATTTTGGAAGGAAGTGGTCAAACTATTTGGAGAAGACTGGGGATTAGGAGGAAGAAGATCTTCATTTATACCTTGCTTTTTCTCCAGTGCAGAACTCAAGGCAGACTAATTAATTAATTAGACAAATGAATTCCATAAGACTAGCAAAGAAAACATAATGGAATAGGTTAAAATGCAAAGGTGATAAGAAGCAGAAATATATTTAGCCATCTCTTGTTTTAGCCTAAGTTTTGAGTGAACGTAAATACTATACTGAAGATAAGATTGGCAATCAGATTGGTTCTGAGCCAATGATAGCCATAAAGGATTGTGTAATGTCCAGTTCTAGCCTGGTATGTGCGCATGTGTGTGTTGAACACATATAGAATTGGACACAGCTTAGAAGCAGATCAACACCTGGAAGATAAGACACAATGGCAGCTGCCCAACAGAGCAGAGATCTTAGCGAAAGTCATATGCAATCAGCTCAGTCCATGCCAGTGGTTCTCAACCTGTGGGTCCCTAGATGTTTGTAGACTTCAGCTCCCAGAAGCCCCAGCCACTATGGTCAGTGCTCAGGGCTTCTGGGAGCTGAAGTCCACAAACATCTGGGGACCCACAGGTTGAGAACCACTGGTCCATGAGGTCATGTAGCAGCTGGACACCAGAGACAATCAGTATCAAGTCTAATTATTCTTTCTCACAACTAAAATAGTCCCAAAAGTCAGTAAGAACTTGGTAAATGAATAGTTATAAATCTCAGGGATTCAATGAGTTTACTCTACTAAGGACTAACAATTGGATTCAGGCCACAGTATTTATAATTCCTATTGTCTACACTACTATGAGTAAGGTTTCCTCAGAAAATCTGAGGGACATTAAGCAGGTTATGAGTGTGAATACACCAGGGAAGAGCCTCGTTCCAGCAAATGGCAAATAGCACCCAAATATCCTCCAACTGTCCCAATTTGTCACGGATAGTCCTGGTTAATCCACTATCATCTCATTTTTTTCAACTGCTTTTAAAATGTCCCAGTTTCTCCTTTTACTCCCCCCACCACTTTGTCCTCAGCTTACTTCAGCTGCTGCAACTTGAGTCCATGCTGCAAAAGTAGTTTGCACTGAGTCAACTCAGAGGGCAGAAGAGGAAAGAATCTTGCTGCTTCCTTTGCACTTGGGGGCCCTTTCTGCATGGATGTGGCATCCCAACATGGGGACAGGAGAGGAGTGGGACTGCAACAACACTTCTGCATGATATTGTTGTAGTACCATCCTTCTTGTATCCCCAGCTGGTGCAATCATGGGGTAAATCATTGATGGATTTTCTCTGTCAGTGACCTCTGATTGGTCAATGCTCCCACACTTACCTACCACACAGAAGGGCTGGAAACATGATGGAGATGCTTCCTATCTTAGCACAGCATGGGAAAGAGCCTAGCTGCACAGCGGAAGGAGGAGGTATGTCCCTCACAGGGAGCCAGTCTGCTGTGGAGGGGAGCATTCCCGTGGAGCTCCTTCCTACCAAAGGCGCTGCCGAGATTGCAACCACAGGACGACAGGATAAGGTAAGGTGCAGAAAAGGCCAGGGGAAAGCAAACTGCTGCTGCTTCTCCTAGTTTCTTCTCCATTAATAAAATTTGCCATCTTTACCATGCTGTGATGTTGCTTGGCCACATCAGTTTTCATCTGTGAAATGTTGGAGGGTTTGTGCCCACCCTTCCAGGAAAAGATGTCTCTGTCCTGGTTAGTTTTGCAGAGGAAGAAACCATTGTGCTACTTTTAATTGTCCCACACATAATTCTGCATGCCTAAAGAGGGATGATGCCATTGGACCCTTTAGGATATCCTATGAAACCCACTGAACTTCAGTCCTTGTGTTCCTGATGTTCTCACTCTTGTGAGCTGGTTATTCTGGCAGCTGCAATAGACAGAGGGGACACTTGGGGGGTAAACTAGAGAAAAGAACTGAAAAGTAACTCTATGTGAGTGTAAATTACAGGTCCAGTCTGCAGGCTGTACTACTGACAGAGTTCATAAATCTCCCATACGTGTACATTCTCAGAATGAGTGTAAATGCTTACATGTATCTGCAGACCCCTGCCACTATTTTTAAGGAGGGGGCCTCAAAATTGGCAAGCAGGTCGTTATTAATTTTACCTATTTGGAGGTAAGTTTTTACAAAGCAGTGAAAACACAGAATGTGTATGTGTATGTGCCTTGAAGTCTACAAACAGTGGCATTCCGTAGGATGTTGCCATGGCAACCGAAGTGGAATCATTACACTATGATTGTGTAGTGCAGTGGTTCTCAACCTGTGGGTCCCCAGATGTTTTTGGACTTCAGCTCCCAGAAGCCCTGAGCATTGACCATAGTGGCTGGGGCTTCTGGGAGCTGAAGTCCACGAACATCTGGGGACCCACAGGTTGAGAACCGCTGGTGTAGTGTGAAAGGGCCCCCATCAGGTCCCCTGCTTAATGTTAAGTAAGTGGCCTCCATCAATGTATATTTAGGCCCAAGATGGAAATCATGAGACTCTACAGCTATTGTTAGACTTATTTCCCATCTACCATAAGCAGCCCATCTAATGTTGAGGAAAACTGGTAACTGCAGCCCAAGAACATCTGTAAGGCTGCATCATTCCCATCCCAGGTTAGGCAGTCATTGTAAAGAAAGCACAAGCCAGCAGAGTGTGGTGGTTTGAGCATTGGATTACAACCTGGAGGCCAGAGTTCAGTTCCCCATTCAGCCATGGAAACCTACTTGGTGACCTTGGTTGTATCACACACTCTCAGCCCCAGAAAACACCATGATAGGTTCACCTTAGGGTTACCATAAATTGGAAATGAGTTGAAAGAACGCAGCAGCAGCAGCAGCAGCAGTTATCTTAAATTTGTGTGTATGTATGTTTTCTTGTTTTAGTACTCTTCTGATAATATCTGATAGGGCTGAGCTACACTGTAGTTTGGGTGGTGCAATTTTGCCTGATCTGCCTGAACTACTCCCCCCACCCTAACTCCAGGGTCCATGTATGCCAGGAGAGCACATCTGTTCATAACTTTGTACCACTTTAAATAAGAACACACATGGTATAAACTTAGGTGGACTTCTGAATACAGGTCTGTGGATGGGCCTGCCTATGTCCAATGAAATTATATCTTAGCCCACTGTTGATGGCTTATGTATCATTACTTTCACCAAGGTTTGTATACCCAACTTTATTTGGAACATACACTGCTTAAATTTAGTCTTGCACATAAATGATGTTTTGCTTATTCTCTGGGATTTCCTGTTGGTTCTTCTGTAGTATATTTTGAGCAGAGATCCTGTTAGGCATCTGGCTATTTCTCTATAGCCAGTTGTTTAACAGTGAAGGCATTCTCTAGGACTTCCCAGAGGTTTTCCAGAGGTCTTAAAGGATGATGTCATCATTGTAGATTGGCTATATAGGGACACAGCCAGATGCTTCTCAGATATTCCCAACTCTCAAGTGATCACTATGTGGCTGCGCTGGTGATGGCAAGCAGGAAAAAGGTGGACTTACAGGGAGGTTGATCAATATAAGTTGGACTTGTGTTGCATCTCCATAACTCATTGACAGGATACCAGCTTTAATGTGTTAACAATATTATGTTTTACATTGTAAAAGTTCTTTTTAAAAATCCTTTTATTTGAACAACTCCAATCAGACCACAAATCACTTAAAGAGATTCAACAACACCAAGAAACTACAATAAATATGCAAGAATTACGATACCGCAAAAAATGTCTGAAATTAAGAGGAATTCCTGAATCAATGGAAGAGAGCCTTTATGAGAAGATAATATCACTATTAGTGTCTTATATAGAAATCACTGAAGAAAAACTGGAAGCGGATATTGATAGGATTTCCAGACTGAACTCGAAATTAGCTAAAGAAAAAAACTGGCCAAGAGATGTAATAATTTGCTTCACTACATTAAGGACCAGAGACAAAATTCTTCAGAGAAATTACAACTACAAGTTAATAATAGAAAATAAGGAAATAAAAATCTTTAAAGACATACTGTACCCAACAATTAAAAAGAGACAAGAATATAAATTCCTCACACATTTTCTACAAAAACACAAGATAAATTTCAGATGGGAGAGAATTGAAGGAATTTCAGGATTTTACAAACAAAGGTGGTACAAAGCAACTACTACAGAGAAAGCCAAAGATTTATACGAAAGAATCAAGAAAGACATTGACAGAACAGAAACAGACTTAACTTCTGAAGAACAACAAAAGCAAGAAGACAGATCAATTTCAAGAGGTAATCAAGAACCAAAAGATAGCGAACCTGAGCCAGAAGAGGAAGGACTAGAAGAAGAAGAAGAGGAGGAAGAGAAATCAAACCCAGAAGTGGAAATAGAATATAAGAAGAACTAGAAAGAAGAAAGATGGCCATTACAATACAGTCATGGAATATTAAAGGAATCAACTCAAATTAGAAGGCAAATATTTCATTTTCTGGGGGAAAAAAGAAAACGGACTTAATATGTCTACAGGAGACCAGGATACGAGAAGCTGATATAAAATACTTAAGAAATCCGAAACTGGGGAAACTTTATACTTCAACATTTCAGAAAAAGAAGAGGGGCATGGCAATGTACATAAATTCTAAATTTCAATCAGAAGAAACATTTGTGGATTCCCAAGGACATTATATAGGAGTAGAAATCAATTTTTTAAGTATAAAGATTCTTGCAGTTGGAATATATACCCCTATAGAAAACAAAGACAAATTCTGTACAAAATTAGAAATGGAACTGATGAAATATACTCAAGAAAGAGACCAAGAAAACATCCTTTTGTTGGGGGACATGAATGCAGTTTTAAATCTAACTGTAGACAGATCATTACAAAAACTAGGAAAGACATCACAAGGTAAACTTCCCAAAAGCTTTTTTAACATCATGAGTAATTTTCTACTGGATGTTTGGAGTTACAAATATGGGAATTCTAAAGGATTTACCTTTTATTCAGAGGCACACAAATCGATGTCCAGAATAGATATGTTCCTGATTTCAAAAGACTTACATACAGCAATCAAAGAAATGGAAATCCTACCAAAATTCCTCTCAGACCATAATTTAATACAACTTAAACTCCAAGCCAAAAAACAAAATTGGAATTGGAAATTGAATGATTCATTACTTCAAAAGAATGATTATTTAAATCAAGCTAAACAGGTGCTGAAACACTACTTTGTGGAAAATTCGACAGAGGATATTTCTATGAAGACAATATGGGATGCCAGCAAGGCAGTAGTTAGAGGTCATTTAATCAAATGGGGTGCAGAATGGAAAAAAGCCAAACAGCAAAAATATACAGAAATTCAGAATAAATTACAACAAAAAGAAGAAGCATTAAGAAACGATGTAACAAATGAAAACTTGCAAAAACAAATTAAAATATTACAAGAACAATTTAAAATAGAAAACACTATTCAAATAGAGAGAAAACTTAAAAGAATTAAACAAAACCATTTTGAAAGAGCCAACAAACCGGGAAGATGGTTAGCCTTTAAATTAAGAAAAGAAGTGGAAAAAGACAAATAATAGAAGTCAAAAAGGGTGAAGAGATATTTACAGATCAAGTCTCTATTCAAAAAATATTTGTTAAATATTACTCTAAACTGTACAATCAGACAAAATTGGTAAAAAATAGAATAGAACAGATGAAACAATACTTAGACACTAAAAATATAAAAAAATTAACAGAAGATCAGAAAAAGATACTAAATGCCCCCTTTACAGTAGCAGAAGTTTCATTCGCAATACAGAAATTAAAAACATCAAAAGCACCTGGTCCAGATGGTTTCTTGGCGACATACTGTAAGTTGTCAGAAGAAGAATTGATAATACCTCTGCAAAAGACATTTAATGAAATAATAATAAAAGGTAAACCGGAACCATGGAATCAGGCTAATATAACTTTAATTCCTAAAGAAGGAAAAGACACAAAAGATCCTGGAAATTATAGACCCATTTCCCTGCTTAATATTGATTATAAAATCTTTACTTCAATTTTAGCTGACAGACTAAAAAAAATACTACAAGAGTTAATCCATGAAGATCAAAATGGATTTCTTCCAGGAAGACTGCTAAGAAATAATATTAGATCCGTGTTGAATATGGTAGAGTACTTTGAAAAACATAATGAAAAAATTGGCAATGATTTTCATAGACTTTGAAAAAGCATTCGACAATATCAGTTGGGATTTTATGATAGAGCTCCTCCATAGGATAGATTGTGGATAAAGATTCATCAGATGGGTACAAGAAATCTATAAAGATCAAACTGCATCTCTGATTAAAAAAAATGGAGAAAAAACAAAATCTTTCAGTATAAAAAAAGGTACAAGACAAGGATGCCTGATCTCTCCATTACTATTCATACTCACACTGGAAGTTTTGATCATGGAAGTAAGAGAAGATACCAAGATAAGTGGCATAAAAATTAAAGGACAGGAGTATAAACTTAAGGCATACACTGACGATCTGGTAGTGTTTTTGGAAGATCCAAAGCAGAACATTACAAAATTAATGGAGAAATTAGATGCATTCGAAGATATTGCCGGGCTAAAATTGAATAAAAACAAAACCAAAGTGCTTACAAAAAATCTCCAAGAAAAAAAAGAAAAAGAGCTTCTAGAAATTTCAGGTTACAAAACAGATAAGAAAATAAAATATTTAGGAATATGGATATCCAAACACAATACAGAACTTTTCGAAAATAATTATACAAAGATTTGGAGAGAGATCCATAAGGATATCCAAACTTGGAACAAATCGAATTTATCACTATTGGGCCAAATATCTGCAATAAAAATGAGTGTTCTCCCTAAATTAAACTTTCTCTTTCAAAACCTTCCCATAATCATAAATGAAAAGTTCTTTTAAAATTGGCAAAAGGAAATTATCAAATTTATTTGGGAAGGTAAAAAACCAAGAATCAAATGGAGAATACTAACGGACAAGAAAGAAAGAGGAGGTTGTGCTCTTCCAGACTTGAAACTATATTACCATGCCGCAGGATTATCATGGATTGCAGAATGGATAATGCTAAAAAATGATCAAATGTTAGAGCTAGAAGGAGCAGATAATAAATTCAGATGGCATGCATACCTGTGGTATGGGAAAGAAAGAGCGGACAAAGAATTCACAAATCATTACATAAGAAAATCATTACTACAAATTTGGAAAAAATTTAAGCCCAAAATTTATCAAAAAATCCCACAATGGATCTCCCCACACAAAGCACTCTTCAAGAGATGGAAATCGACACAAGAAAAATGGATTCTTTACAAGGATATTACAATCGAAGGGGATAACTACAGAGTAAAACCAAGATCGGATCTAGAAAAAGAAGGATTTCCCAGTCAATGGTTTCTGTATATACAACTAAAGGAGAGATTTAAAATGGACATGAAGTTAGAAGGATTTGTCTCAAAAGCAGAAAAGAACGAGTTTGAAGTGGCCATCTTTGAGAAGCCAAGACATCTAACACCCCAAATATATAAATTTCTATTAAACAGGGAAATGGAAATTGAAACTATAAAACAGACAATGATTAAATGGTCATTAAATATAGGCAAAAAGATCTTGAAGACTGGGAAAATAGCTGGAGAAGGATGCAGAAATTTACTTTATCCCAAAACCTTAAAGAAAATTATTTAAAAATGTTTCATAGATGGTACTTGAGCCCATCTAAATTGGACAAGATGTATAAAACAGGAAGGAAAGAATGCTGGAAATGTGGAAAAGAAGAAGGCACATTCTACCAGTTATGGTGGACACGCAAAAAAGCAAAAAAATTTTGGAGAAGTATAAATAAAATCATGGTAGAGATACTGGGCATTAATATACCACTGTCTCCTGAATTGTATTTATTGAACATCATCCCAAAAGTACAACAATTAACTATCAAAAACAGTTGGAAAATATTACTATATATGATCACCTCCGCAAGAATTGTCTATGCAAGGTATTGGAAAAACCAACAAATTCCAGATCCTGAGGAATGGCTTGTTATGCTTAATGAAATGAAGAATTGTGACCAACTATCTAAGCCACTTAAAGAAGAAAAAGAAGCAATATACGATACAGAGTGGAAGCCAATAACAAGTTACCTAAAAAAAAGATATGGAGGTATGATAATAATGTAAAATTAAGAAATCTATAGCAGTGGATCAATAATAATGAGATGTACCCTGGTCAGTATGGCAAAGGGAAACAAAAGATACACAGATATATTAGGAGTGGTCCAACAGCAGGATAAGAAAAGAGAAGGTTGAAAAACTTGTAGATATGAAATTGAAATGTAAGGTAGATATAGAGGTAACTATAACAATACATAGACTAAACCAGAAAAAGATAAGTAGGAAGTAACTTTACTTTATACATTGTAAATATATCATGTTAAGAAACAAGAAGATATAGATTAACTGATAGACATGGGCTATGTATTGTGCTCTATGAATTATGTACTATGGACTAAGTATGAATGACAGACATGGATTATGTTATGTATAAGTATAGTATGTAATTTAACACTGTTTACATAAATCTATTATTTTAATATTTTAATAAATAAAATAAAAAGAATTGAATAAAAAAAATCCTTTTATTTGAGTTAGATCCTAGTGACCAAAGAATGACACTTCCAGTGGGCTTTGGACTTGTTTTTATTGACCATCAGCACTTTGCAAATGAAAACTGAAAGGCCAACCAGAGATTCCATGGCCAAGTGATATGTCTTCCTATGAATGTATTATGATTTTAAATAGCATAAAGTTGGACTTGATCATTAGTGGACTCTCAAGTGAGTTGAACTTGAACCCACATCTCTCTGATCCAACAAACAGAACAGCTTCAATGTACTGGCATGCAGTTTGGGGGAATTAGCTCTGCTTGCCCTAAAGAATCTGATATGGAATGAATATGCAGTAAGAACTTGCTTCTTAGAAAACAAGAAATAACTATTTTACTCTATCATTCTGGACAAATATTGATGAGCTGCCCAAATGTAATACAGTATGCACATCGGGGGGAAGTGTATTCAGTGAATCCAAAGAGCAGTAGATTAAGCTGTGGCTTGTTGTGGATTTTTTGGGCTATGAGGGCTTGTTCTAGTAGTATTTGCTCCTGACATTTTGCTTGCATCTGTGGATGGCATCTTCAGAGAATCCACAACAACCCATGGATTCTGGCTGTGAAAGCCTTCGACTTTACAGTAGATTAAGCACTTTAGCAAAGAAGGGAGCCAAACTAGATTGATGCCTGATGTCTGAAAGTATGCCCAGTCAGTCCAACAGGGAAGCAGAGCATCAGATTCAGAGGACAAAAGACCCATGTCACTGCTTTCTTTCCCACCCATTACTGCTACAGTGCCATTTACTAGTGCTGCCAGGCTACTGTTTCCTTTTTGTCATCTTGTTGCTATTACAAATCACCATCTGCCAACTCTTTTACTGGGTGATCAACACCACCTCTTGTCACTTCCCGACTGAAAAAAAGTCTTGCCTTCCCTGTTGTGTGGACCAACTGAGACAACTGGCTTTCCTTTCAAATTGCTACTTCAGTGATAGGAGACCACAGCCATGATAATGGGTGATGATGGCAGCCATTGCAATCTGGCTCCGCCACACTTCATTTCAAGCCAAAAGGAAGACAATGGATTCATGTTCATATAGACAGGCTTCTGTTCTCCCTATATCCTGAAACTGCACATGGGTGTCTAATAACAGTTGACATTTATGCTAGCCCAGTTCAGAATCCTTAAACTTGGTTACAGACATGCATAAAGTTGGCTTCCATGTGTTTTAAGTATGCTGAAGGAGCCATTATGGAAACTCCATGTGCTGCCTGCTAGTCTAGCTAGGAAAAGAAGGAAATAAAGCTTAACCATAGCAGCCTATATTGAAAGAAAAAAACAGAAAGGAAAAACCTTAAGGACTATCTATCAGTCTATCACCATTCAGATCATTTGCTATAGTGTTAGTACTTTAATTCCTAATAAGGTGAGCCAGAATAAGGAGGAATGAATGGCAGACTCCTAGCTGTGCTGGAATGGTACATCAAAGTCTTTGCTAGCCTAAATAAAGCTATTCTGAACAGGTATCTACATTTCCATGCCCAAAGACTCAGCACATTCAGGGAGAAGAGAGCAGTCTGAGGGAGTAAGGCTACTCTTCAGTGGATGTTTGGAAATATTATTTTGATGGTGGCAGAGATGTCTTGCTTACCCAAACACCCACTCAGTGTGCCAATGTGTCAGTGCGCCTATTTATTTTTATTTTATTTATTTTAAAGTATTTCTGTATCACTTCCTAGCTTACAAGGGCTCACAAGGTAAACAGTACAATGAAGAAAATGTTTAAAACACATTAAAATACTCTTTTAAAACTTCTAACAGCAGTCTAAAAACAATCCTAGAATAAAGTTCTAAGTCAGTTAAAACAGCATTTTCAGACACTGAATGCCATATGGAATAGCACTGTTTTGGTTGCCAATCAGAAACTTAAAAGATATGAGGCCGGCTTAACTTCCTTGGGTAGGGAGTTCCCCAGTCAAGGCTCTGCTATAGAAAAAGCTCTGTTATGCATCTCCACCAACTTAACTTCATGAGATGTTAGGATACGCAACAGGATCATTCTGAAGATCTCAAATTTCTGGCAGGCTCATATGGGAGGAAGTGGTCTTTCAAATATTTACAGCCCAAATCATTTAGTGCTTTGTACATCAACGTCAACACCTTGAATTGAGCTCAGAAGTAAACTGGAAGCAACTGCAGTCAAGACTGAGTGCATTACTGTGGTCTAATCAGGAGGTAACTAAAGTATGAACCACTGTGGCCAGTTCTGCCTTCCTCCCAAAATGGTGCAACTGGTACACAAGCTGAAGTTTGCCAAAGATGCTCCTGGCCACCACAGCAACCTGGCTTCCCAGAGCAGCATTGGGTCCCAGACAAACACCCAAGCTTGATCATTCAGAGGGAGTGCAACCCCATCCAGAACAGGCTGTGATCCCAATCCAAGGCTGGTTTTCCAACTGACCAGCAGTACTTCCATCTTGTCCAGACTAAACCTCAGCCTATTCAACCACATCTAACCATTTATTGCATCCAGACAAAATTCAGTGCTACCACAGCCTCCTTGTAAAGGAGAGATAGAATACGGATGATACTCAGTTCCAGCGCTATGGATGATCTCTTCCAGCAGATTCATGTAAATGCTGAGAAGCATAAGGGACAGTATTCACCCTTGTGGAACTCCACAAGCTAATGGCCAAAAGCCCTACCAGCAAAGGAGAGCAAAGAGCAACATCTTTGAGTAAATGTGTTTAGGACTGCAGCCTTCCATGCCTTACAGTAGCATGAAGGAAGGAAGATGTAGATCAAATAGTAAGGTTCCTTAAATTTACAGTACACTCCAATACATAATTTGGCACTTGCAGGTAAGTGCCACTTGCAGGTAAGCATGTAGTGGATGGCAGACAATGTCATCCAGACTTGCTGTAAAGTTCTACAAGGGAGGCCCTGATTGCACAATAAAAAGCCTTATTTGGAAGGACCCTCAGAAATTTTATAGCAGTGTCATTATGTACAACAATATAAGATATTGGTTGGAGAACCTTGGTAATTATGGTGAAGTAAAGTCACCCTTGCCATTGCCCCATGATGAGGAAGATACAAATGTAGTGAATACTGGTAATTTAAATTAAATATCTTACTAGATAAAACCACTCCAAGAAGCAGAAACTGAAGGCTTCCCGCATAAGTCCATTTTCTGTTTCCTAGACCCTGAAATTGTAAGTAAGGATCAGATGGAACAGCCAGATTGGGAAAATAGCTAGCCACACCATGTTTTATTTTCTGTAAAAACAGATTGAAGCTCCACTGACAATATGATTTCACCAACACACTTGGGGCTTCCACCGGTACTGAAATTGTTCCTTCTACTTTTTCTCATCTCTTTGCTCCTTCCCTGAACTGGTTTAACAATGTAAATTTTTTAAAAAGGTAAAAATCTAAACACGTTACTTCAAGGAAGGTTTTGTTACTTGGTTTTAGCATTAAAACCAAGAACTCTCTGCCCTCTTCGAATATGGATTTATACAAAAAGTACAAACTTTTTTTGCTGCTTTTTTTTGTTTTTGTTCTTTTTTCCCTTCTTTTGAGGCAAAGGAACATTAGAAGAGAGAAGTAAGTTGTGTGACGTCCATGGCTTTTCTTATGCCTCCCTTTTTCTGATTTTCTAAGCTAAGTTAAACCAAGTTAACTCTCTCTTCAGCTCTTCCAATACTGGATTTACTTACATATATATTTAGGTACAACTTTTTTTCATCTTTTTTTGTTGTTTTTGTTACTATTTTTTCCTCTTTTTTATATAAGTAAACGTTTTTTGCTTGCTACTGGAGCTTCACTTTTGACTACATTGTAACAAGCTGTATATGTGGCAGAACTTAGAAAGTTTTTTTTTAAAAAAAGTAATCCATTCCTGATTCTCATTCTAGTAGTTAAAAATAATTCAGGGTTGTTACTTGTTGCAATGGAGATAAAGTAACTCATTTTCTTGCTCATTACTTATCGATTACTTCTTTGTTCTGCTTTTTTTAAACTTAGGATTCATAAGAGAGTGCATTAAACCAGAAAAAAAAATTCAAAATGTCTCAGAAAATGTTGAAAAAATACTTAAAATGTAGTTCTAAAAGCCGTAAGAAAATATTTCTTTGTTTTGTTCCAACTTATGTTACTATTGAAGTGCAATTTTGTTATGTCATCACCAAAATTTAACTTATTACCAGTTACTAAATTACTTGTAACTTATTACTTCCAAGCTCTGTGGTGTCTTTGGGGGTGCCATTTGCTGTTCTGCCTCAGCAGCAAAATGTCTTAGAAAATGGGCCGTGCCTCACAGCATCCTCCAAGTGAGGTATATATCTGTACAGAAACAGTGGGAAGTGGGGTGGAGTGTTTAGAAAACAAGATGAGAATAGAATGCTCCTCTGCATTATCATTATGAGACACACGCTCAAAACTGTTCATTTCCTTAGTTATGAGGCTCATAAGAATTATGAATTATTAGCAGTGCCTTTGTAGCATAGATTTTTATTGTCAATTACAGCTGGAAAGGAAGCCTCGGTACGATCTATAAACAAAACCATCTGGCCTGTATGAAAATGTGCATTAAATTAAAATAGTGCTGGAAACTGATGTGTTCCCTTTTCCTTATTCTGATAGCTAATCCGAACTTGAAAAATGTAATGTGCTCGTCATATTAGTTTGAAAGAAAGTAATTTGTTATAGTTACATGTTACTTGCTACTTGCAAATGGAGATATTACTACAGTAATATGCTACCATTATATTATAAGAAATTATAAGAAAAAATACAAAAAAAGGTTTTAAAAAGTAATGTTTGGAAGTAGAAAAGCAACCACAGCAAAGAAATGCTACTTGTCACCCCAATAAATTCAACATTCTTAGGCCTCATTTCTCAAACAATAACGAATAGCAAGAAAGGATGTATGTTAGCATTCTGTAATACCTTTTACTTACGTACACTTAACTAAGTAGCAGAGACACTAAGAAACCTTGCTAGTGAATTGTGAAGATGCATATCAGGACAGTGGCAGGCGTGTCCAATGCACATTAGTGCCTGATGTGCATCAGTTCTGTTGTGCATCAGTCGCATTACACAATTGTCACTTTGTCAGTAACATAACAGCAACTCTCTACTTCTAAATTGCAAAACTGCCCGATTCTAATTTGCAGATATGTAAGTCTACTTATGAAGATACAACCACCATACAGGATTCTGGCCAACAAGTTATTTCCAAGCTGTGCATCCAATATCAAGGTAGAGCCACCACAGGAGAGCAGGTATAGCTGTGTGTTAGATGATAATGAGATATCCAAGTTTCCACTATGTTTTCTGCTGCTGCTTCTTCGTCTTCATTTTCTTTGTCTTTTTTTTAATGTCTTGGGATGTCCTTGAGACAACCAGCCACAATCAGGAAAAGGATGCCATTTTGTCTTTATGAAAGTTAAGATATTTTGCCAGTATCTCATTTATGGTCAAGCTGTCTCAAAATAAGGGTTGGGGAATCTGTTGAGGATTCCCCAGCCCCCTATAAGAGTTCTTCCCTGCACTGCAAGAATGAAGCTCTAGAAACACTTTTTTTGTTGTTCATTTTCTGCAAAAATACCTATGGCGTCTTTTCCCTTTGTAAAGCCAAATACCTACACATACATAGCAAGCAAAAAGAGCAAGCTGATTGCTCACAAAATGCAAACAATCCATTCAATGTAGAAGTCCAGTCAATCTGCAGATTACTAGGTTTTCAAATTTTGCATGTTAACAGAAGTAAGTGAAAATTAGTCTTGCAAATGTGTAAATTGTTGGAGAGATGGAAAAAGGAATTCCTCACCACCATACAATGAGGAGGAGGAAAATTGTTTCTTGTTCAGCATGTTAAGATGAACCAAGTCAATTAGACAAACAGGACAGTCTCTATGCAAAAGGATTAATAGACACAAATATGAAATTAGGCATTGGAAATGACAGTATCCAAAACCCAGTGGCAGAACATTTCAACCTTCTTGGACACACAGTAAGAGATTTACAGGTTGTGGTCCTTGAACAGGGAAATTACAAAGGAAGACTACAAAGAAAAACTGCTCAATTGAATTATATTCACAAATTTTCACAATTATATTCACAAAAAAATTCTCAACTTCCACTCCATTAGTAGAGGCATGAACAAAGACAATGGTTTCATGCCACACTATATATATCAATATAACACTCCTTGCTACTGTATATATAACAAAAGGAATCTTCTCAGAAAGAGTTTTAAACGCTTGGAAACTGACTTTTAGAGTAAGCTGACTTTCATGCATGAAAACTAATTGACCACTGTAGAGATCTGAAAGACCCTAGAGAACCGAAAGACCTATAATACACAGCCCTTTGAAAATTTAGGGAAAGGGTCATGATTGCATCTTTCTGGATCCCTTTTACATTCCAGTGTACTTCCACAACTGTGTAAGTATGATTTATGCCTGAGGCCTTAATACCACTTAGTATTGCATCTGAAGAAGTATGTTTATATGCACAAAAGTGAAGGCAAAAATTAAAACCAGTTAGTCTTAAAGGTGCTGCCACATATCTTTTTTCCTCTTCCCCTTCCTTCCTCCTTTTATCTCTCTCCCCTTTTCCCTCTCAGTTCTCTCTCTCTCTTTCTGAGCATTTCCACATGGTGATGTCAAGCCGCCACTGTGCTAGATGATCACGGTCCCAGGAACCGTGCTATCGCACAACATCATGAGCAACCCATCACTATGCCACTGCCAACCACCCCTCCCCCACCCATATCACATGCTATGTCAATACCAGAAAAAGTTTGATGTTGATGCCCAATCACATGACTGACCCGTTATCCAATGGTGTGTGGTTCCCAATTGCACCAGCTCCCATCACCAATCCAGGGGCTCTGACACACAGAGGCATGTACTCATCCAATGCTGCCCAGTCAGGAAAAAAAAGCCCTAGAAAAAGATAACCAATCAGGTGCTGGAGCAAGGAAAGGTTGGGAGAAGGTGTTGCTATGGACACTGTAATGCGGAAGGCGCAGCAGTGTTAGTGCCACTTCTCCTCCACTGCCGGGGGATGTGTGTGGGAGAGTATAGTGCAAAACCACTCCCATCTAGGCGCTGGCGATGCCATGGACCATCACGGCAATGTGGTTTGCAGTGGAAATGGCCTCTTTCTCATGAGTATGTGCATGCGTGTGTGAGTGTTCTCATGCACAGCTGTGTGATGTGAGAGAAATTAAATCTATTTTAGATTCTGCACTGGGTATACAGTATTAATAACGTGTATTAGAAGCATATATATTAGCTTATATGTATAACACATATTCTAGACATATTTACACATATATTTCAGTATATTTTATTTTTTGGCTTCTGTAGTACACTAAGTCTAAGAAAATGGCTTTCTAAAATTGGCCACAGAACAGAAGGAGGCTTCTTGGCCTTGAATCGCCAGGTGTAGAACCAGACTGATAAGACAGTCTGAGTGACAGGACAAGACCGTCTGTAAGGAGTAAACTGGTTGATAAGGAATACAAGAAAGAAGGTTGGCATTGTTTAGGAAAGGGGTGGTTAGAAACTGATAGGGTGATTACACCAAGGGGTATTTTGAAACTGCTAATGAAACTGCTATTAAGGATACACGAGGGAAGTGCATGATCCGTGCATGATCACTCATACTGTAAATATGAGGAAGGGGAAATGTAACTTCTTAAGCGATCCTGATAGGCTGTGACCTTTGGGGTCCTATCCAATGGGATCCCAGGGGAGGGAAAACCTGTGGCGGGGATGGGGATAAAACATGAGGTATTCAATATTGGGGTGTCCTCTTTATGGGCACCCTCTTCTGCAGAATGAGTATTTAAAATAAATGTGATTCACTTGACCTGTGCCTAATAACTTTGTGAGTTTTTTTTTCAAGTTATTTCCTACATGATGTAATGCATGTTTTCCTGTAGACCTGGGCAGTCCTTGCTTATGACAGTTACTTCAGAATCTTCTTTGCAATAAACTTGGAAGCTTTGACAGCAGTATTCGGAACAATTTTTTCCTAACTTATCAGTTGCTAGTTTTTCTTAGCTGACTGAAGTTCTTCTTAGACCCCTTCCTTTCTTTTCTTGCATTCTCCATACATGAACATAAGGCTTGGGATTTTGTCGAGTATCTTTTGCTAGGTCAGCGTATTTGATTTTTCTCATTCTCAAGGCTTCATTTATTCTCTTCCACAAACAAAATAATTAATATTGTGTGCCAAAGGAACCAAATCAGAATAAATTATGCTAAGTAAAACAGCATCTCTTTCCTGGCTTTGCATTATTCATTCTGTTTGTAAGTTTTCAAAACTGTTTGGATTTTTAAATTTATTTTTAAATCTGGGACTCAGATGAGAGGAGGCAGTTTTTCAGGCAGAATGGAAATGAATGACCCAAGGACATGAGAAGGAAAATAATCTAAATCTGACTATTTTGATTAAGATTGGAAGATGTAGGTGCAGAATGTTGCCTTTTTACACATAAGGAAGGATTGTCCAGCTGGAATCCTGTTGACATACTATGTTAGCTTAAGAGTCTCTTACATTAGAGTAATGAAATATTGGGCAGTTTTTGCACTAGTGGCCAGGGCAGACAGAAATCCTCACTATCAGTTTAGGGAGGGAAAACTACTCACTCTAGAGCAGCCTATTCTCTAAGGTAGGGGTGAGCAACTGTGGGAGGCTGGGGGGTGCTCATTAGCTCCTCAGAATACCATGGAGGGCTGCATCCTCCCTTACATCACACTGCAATCAATCATTGACCTCAAATGCCCCCAGACACCCTCTACAAGGCATGGAGAGCATTTTCGCCATGTTTTAAGACACCCCCTGTGGCCATTGAAAGCCCAGGAGGGCCTTTTTAACAACAGGAAGTGGGTGACAATCACTTCCTGTTCACCCCTGAACCTAAAATGGCCCAAAGATGGTGAAAAAAATGGTAAAAATGTTCCTCACAACCCCTAAAGAAAATTTGATGGCATTTGGGGCAAAAAAAAAAAAAAAAAAGGAAAACATTTCTTTTTTCCCAAGAGGCCAATGGGAGCCACAAAAATGGCTGTGACCCCCCAGGCCACACTTTGCGCACACCTTCTCTAAAGCCTAGTTCTCAAGTAGGTCCTTGAGCCAGGGTTGTTTGGGAAGATTGGCTTCATGTATTGCCTATCCTTTTACTACAGCATCTGTTTTGGTGTATATTTAACATGTGATTTTTCCCCCATATACATTTCTAAAATGTGCACATTTTATGGGACACACCAGTACCCATCTGATTCACTTCCAGAATGGAAAGTGTGTCCAGTCCACATTTACTGAAATCTAGTCTATTCTGTTCAGTTTACGGTATTCATGTATCACACTTTTGCTTAATTGCTACAAACATGCATAATAGGAGAAAAGGAACAGACAACCATGGAGAATTTTAAGATATAGTAACCAGAAAGTGAAAAGCTAGATTAAAGTGACTGGGGCTCTGAAGCAGTTCTCTATGTCACATGTGTGAACCATTTTAGCAGGGTTGATGCAGAAAGGGGAATAAATATGCAACACATTTATTGCACAGCACAAAGGAAGACAACACAAAAACCTTGTTTTCAGCCCTGCAGCTTGGATGAATTTGACAGACTAAGCCCCACACCTATGGTACTTAATTACTTGAATGGCATTAAGATATGGATGGTAAGGAAAACAGCGAGCGAGTTTAGAAGTGAGAAGGGAAGACTTCCGGTGGAGGCGACATGGCGACTGGATGGAATTCACGGAGTTAGTGAATTCCGAAATCCCAATGAGGTCGGTATCTCCTTATTAAATTTGTAAATGGAGAAGAAATGGCCCCTTGGTAAAGGGGTACATGGAGGAGACTTGAAAGGGATCTGTTATCAGCTCCCTAGTGCACAGGAGTTGGGGAGAAAGGAGGACCTGTGCATGGAAAGGACCCAAAGGATCGCGGAGTCGCCATTACTACACTGGGTTGCCTGGATAGGCGGTGCCGCGTCACCACCGTTCTGTTAATTATTCATTTTGGGGAACAGTAAGACCAAGGTAGCAAATTGTCTGCTGGGGTAAGCTAAATCCGATCGGGTTCTTGCTGAGGAGAGGGAATAAATTAAATACTCTAATCCTCTGAAAGCAACAACCCCGGGGAAATTGGACCCCAGGGGGAAGTTTGGAGGAGAGTACGAACGAATAAGCGAAGGCTCGCAACTCCTGAACTCGCATACAAAATTAACTAGCTGAACTTCATATTTTCGAGACATTGAAAGGTTGGAAAGACCGAAATTTGAAACTATCTGTTTAAAAAGGAATAATAATAATAAGAAGAAGAAGAAGAAGAAGAAGAAGAAGAACATTGGGAAAGACACTCAGAACTGACTGGACACTAGCATCCCCCATAGGGAAGGGACGTTGGAGAAAGCTTAAACATTAACCGGATTGATTGGACTAAGATATTACACTTTACAGTTTAATACTTTATTAAGCAATACTCATTAAGCAATACTTTAATACGAGGACAACAAAGATATTGGACCGTGGAGTCTGGAGTTAGGACAGTGAGTTGGTCAGATTAAGTGGAAGGACTGGAGATATACGGCGGAAAAATGGAGGAGACCAGGAGCTGTTGAGAGACTGCTATGCCTGCCTGTTAAGGAAGAGCTTTAATTAAAACTTAAATATTATAAACAGAGCAGACAAAGAAAGAAGAAGATAGACAGATAGAAGGATAGATTGAATGACAGAACTTATTAAATTGGATATAAGTACACAGTGACCGAACAGAGAGAGAAAGAAAGAATCTGCCTGGAAAGAATTTTGGAGGACCGCTGTAAAGATCGTTGCAGAGAAAGGGAGGGAGAGGGGACGAGGGAGGGGGAGTGGAATGAAAGTGGAGCTTGGAAGGAAGTGTTGATATTATTGTGTAATCTGTGTAATTAAAACATTTAACCTTGTTGACAGAAATTTAATTTCATAAGGTTGCATATTGAATTGCTGGTTTAAGACATATTGGAAATTTGATCTAACTTAATTGTACTAAAGGGAAGTTATCTGTATAACTATTGTTTGATAAATTGGGCTCTGAGAAACTGTAGCAGTTGGTTAAGAGAAATAGAGAAGTAGAATGAGTTTGAAAGGAACAGCTGCCAGAAATACACTCAAATACACTCAAGGCTGTAGCCAAGGAAACAGCCTTGAGTGTTAGAGAAAAGAAATAGAAAGGTTGAGAAGAACATAACAGGGGGAAAAAACCAAATAGATTTTGGAAAGTACTTGAAAGAAAGTAGTTAAGAGTGATTAAAGTAATTAATTAAAAAGCTTGATAAATTATAATACAAAAATAAATATAGAATAAGAAGGAAGGAAGGAAGATATTGAACTAAAATAATACAATCAATAAAACAATATAATTAATAAGGTTACAACAAAGGAGAATAGGCAAAATTATGGCGGCAGGCAAAAGCAGAACAGGAGCTGGAGCACAAACACAGATACAAACACTACTTCAGAGAAGAGCCTCTACAGAAATCAAGATACCAATTACTGAAACAAAAATGACAATAGTGGAAAGTCAGAGTATGGCACAAGGCGTTGGACTTGACATAACTGAAGAAATAAGGAAATTAACAATGACATTCAAAAATGAGATGAAAAACAAGAACAGAAATGAAACATATGAGAAAAGAAATAAAAACAGACCTGAAGAGGGAATTAGAAACTTTCAGCACCAAGCTAGATAATATCTCTAAAGAATTAATACATGTAAATGAAAAGGTAAAAGAAGTAGAAGAAAGAACAAGGATGGAGGCACAGGCATCTAAAATGGAGGAAAAGACAGAACAATTGGAAAGGACAACTCTACTAATAGACATAAAGAACAGAAACAAATCGATTAAGATAAGAGGCCTGAAGGAATCACCACAGGAAGATCTGTATGAGAGACTGACTCAACCCCTGGCGAAATTTATAGGATGGGCACCAGAACAGTTGGACCTTGAGCTAGATAGGATCTTCAGAGTGAACTCAGCTGTCGCGAAGAAAAGAAATATACCAAAGTCTCGTGGTATATTTTTTGAGGGAGAGAGTAAAGGACGTGGTTCTACAACATAGCTATACAAAGAAACTGGTGGTGGAAGGGAACGAACTGAAAATATACAAAGATGTTCACCCTGCCTTGTTGAAAAGAAGGAGAGACTATAGCTTTCTAACACAGATATTGAGGAACCATGGTATAAGATATACATGGGAGAGAACAGAGGGGATATCATTTACGTGGAAGCAGAAAAGGTTTGTATTAAACTCGATTATGAAAGCCAGAGAATTTTGGAAGAAATACAAAGAAGAACTGAGTAAAACAGATACCCCACAAGAGCAAGAAGAAGCGAAAAGAATAAGAGAAGAAGAGGAGGAAAGTAAAGAGATTACAAGATCATCACAAGAAAAAAAAAAAGAACAAAGAAGTGAGGGAAGAAAGAGGCAACTTACAGAAGCAGATAAGGAAGAAGAACTAGAAACGGAAGAAGAGGAAGAAATAGAAGGGGATAAAGAAGGAGGAGGAGGGGGGAAGAATCAAATTCGATACAGGATCTAGAATTGGAAGAACTCAAAGAGGAAATTGAAGAGACAGAATAAAATAAATAACTAAGTAAAATAAAATGAAATTAAGATTACTTTCCTAGAATGTTCGGGGTATGAACTCCCCTCATAAAAGAAG